>CAWUFW010003446.1:625000-627500 GCA_963921515.1 Calotriton arnoldi | reverse complement strand
GCAGGCCATGAGGTGCTGGAGCGCCCCCAGCCGAGGGTCCGGGTGCTGGGGACAGAGGGTCCACCGGGGCCCAGGGAGTCTCTCTCCAGCCTGGCTGGGTGTCAGAAGCAGGGACCGGGCCTGGGGCTTGAGCTCCGTCCGGCGGGCCCCGGGGTGCGGGAGCCCCACCGTCCTGCAAGCCAGCCGAGGGTCTGGGCGTTCATCGGGGCCAAGGGAGGCTCTCCCCGGCCTGGCTAGGGTTCGGAAGCAGGGACCGGGCCCAGGGCTTGAGCTCTGTCCGGCAGGCCATGGGGTGCTGGAGCCCCCCCGTCCTGCAAGCCGGCCCGGGGTCTGGGTGCTGGGGACAGAGGGTCCACCGGGGCCCAGGGAGTCTCTCACCAGCCTGGCTGGGTGTCAGAAGCAGGGACCGGGCCTGGGGCTTGAGCTCCGTCCGGCGGGCCCCGGGGTACGGGAGCCCCCCCCCAAGCCAGCCCAGAGTCCGGGCGCTGGGGACAGAGGGTCCATCGAGGCCCGGTGAGGCTCTCCCCGTCCTGGCCTAGGGTTCGGAAGCTGGGACTGGGACCGGGCCCGGGGCTTGAGCTCCGTCCGGCAGGCCCTGGGGTGCGGGAGACCCCCGTCCGGCAAGCAGGCCGAGTGTCGGGTGGCTGGGGACAGGAGTGGTTCCACCCGAGGCCCGGGAGGCTCTCCCAGGCCTGGCCTGGGGTTCGGAAGCTGGGACTGGAACCGGGACTGGGGCTTGAGCTCCATCCGGCAGGCCTTGGGGTCCTGCAAGCCGGCCGAGGGTCCAGGCGCGGGGGTCCACCGGGACCCGGGGAGGCTATCAGGGCGAAAGCTCGGGGCGGGCAGATTGGCATCCTTTCGGTCCCGGCCATCTGGCCGCACCTATCCCCTCGGCCATCTGGTCGCACGCAATGCTTTCCAATGGGGCGACCAGATGGCCGGGCCGGCCTGGAAGTCCCGATGAGGGCTCATTTGCCTCCCCGATCCCAGCCAGGGCTCCAGGAGGTCGGGTACGTTCGCGCCTTGGGTCCCCTCTGTCACCATGTGCGCACGGATTACAAGAAAGGGGGCGTTTTTCCTCCGGATTACTAGGGACAGGGTACTCCGGGACACCCCTCCCGGGACTGGAGGTTCCCAGCCGGGGACCAGATGGGCTGGGCCCGGACACCACCTCCCCAGCGTCCGGGGCTCCCTCCTCCGGCCCGCGGCGTGGCAAAGTGCCCGGGACGGGCTCCACGGGTCCTGGGCAGTCCTCCCCGGGAGTCCGGGCCCCGAGAGCTCCTGCGGGCCTCCCCGGGCCTAAGGCCCGGCCGGGGTCCCCGAGCCCTGCAAGGGCAGGCGGGTCCCGATGAGGGCTCATTTGCCTCCCGATCCCAGCCAGGGCTCCAGGAGGTCGGGTACGTCCGCGCCTTGGGTCCCCTCTTGTCACCCTGTGCGCACGGATGCCAAGAAAGGGGGGGGGGTGTTTTCCTCCGGATTACTAGGGACAGGGTACTCTGGGACACCCCTCCCGGGACAGGAGGTTCCCAGCCGGGGACCAGACGGGCTGGGCCCGGACAACACCTCCCCAGCGTCCGGGGCTCCCTCCTCCGGCCCGCGGCGTGGCAAAGTGCCCGGGACGGGCTCCACGGGTCCTGGGCAGTCCCCCCCCCCCCCCCCCGGGAGTCTGGGCCCCGAGAGCTCCTGCGGGCCTCCCTGTTCCCAAGGCCCGGCCGGGGTCCCCGAGCCCCCGGGAAGCGGAGCCCCCCGAGCCCTGCAAGGGCAGGCGGGAGCCCTACCGCGAAGGCTCGGGGCTGGGCAGATGGGCGTCCTTTCGGTCCCGGCCATCTGGTCGCACCTATCCCCTCGGCCATCTGGTCGCACGCGATGCTTTCCAATGGGGCGCCCAGATGGCCGGGCCGGCCTGGAAGTCCCGATGAGGGCTCATTTGCCTCCCCGATCCCAGCCAGGGCTCCAGGAGGTCGGGCGCGTCCGCGCCTAGGGTCCCCTCAGTCTCGCGGTGCGCACGGGTTACCAGAAAGGGGGGTAGCCTTCCTCCGGATTACTAGGGACAGGGTACTCCGGAACCCATCTCGGCCTAGCGGTCCTCAGCCGTCAGCTGGACGGGCCAGGATGCTGCCCCAGCCTGGGGTCCGTCCCCGGGCCAGCCGTGTGGCTGGTTGCCCCGGATGGGCTCCCTCGGGCCCGGGGAGCCTCCCCCTGCTCGGCTGGGTTCAGGGGCCCCGGGCAAGGCGGCCTCCCCACCCCGGGCTCCGTCCTTGGTCCTGCCGGGTGCCCGGGACAGGCTTCCCCATCGCCTCCGGGCCCAGGAGCCCCGGCTGGGTCCAGGGTCCCCGTCGGTCCCCGGGTCGGGTGCTCCGGCCCTGGGCCCCGCCCCCGGCCTGCTGCTATGCCAAAGGTCCGAGACGGGGTTCCGTCGTGCCTGGGGAGCCCCCCCCCCTGGCTTGGCTGGGTTCAGGAGCTCCGTCCGGGGCCCCGGGGAGGGTGGCCTCCCCACCCC
>CAWUFW010003445.1:1262500-1822226 GCA_963921515.1 Calotriton arnoldi | reverse complement strand
TATTAGTGACTCCATGATTGGATGATTGGTTTACTTGTCAGTCCCTAGTACCGTGCACTGAGTGTGCCCAGGGCTTGTAAATCCAATGCTGCTGGTGGGCTTGCAGCACGGGTTGTGCCACCCACAGAAGCAGCTTGTAAAGTGTGTCTCAGGCCTGCCATTGCAGAGCCTGTGTGCAGCCTAGGGCTGCCATGTCGACTTGGTGAGTGCACCCACTTACCAGTCCCTAAACCTTGCCTTTACTGCATGTTGGTCACCCCTAAAGTAGGCCCTAGGGCAGGGTGCATTGTAAGTATAAGGTAGGACATGCCCTGGTGTGTGTGGCATGTCCTAATAGTGAATTACAGCCATTTTCGTTTTTCACTATTGCAAGGCTACCTGCTCCCCATAGGCCAGAATGGGCAGACTGACTATTACACCTTATAGTCAGAACTGACCCAGGGAACATGTTAGAAGCACAAGTTACTAACTTGTGTAACGATATATCTGTAAGAGACAGTAGTTAGTGATAGATTCCTTACCTTAGAATATCCCCAGGCGTCAGGCTGGATCCGGAAAGTTTTGCGTAGCAGTACCCTTGCGCGTCGGTAGGCGGCGTTGTGCGGCTCCGCGTCCGTCGTCGGCGTCGTGATCGCCGGGATGACGTCGCGGGCAGTACTTAGGCGCCGCCCTGCGCGCTGACGTCAGTTCTGTACACGACTTTCCGCGCCAGGAACGCAGAGCCATGCAAGAAGCTGACACAGGTGTCTGAAAAATACTAGGGCCCTGAAAGGGATGTCCTTAACTCCTAGAAATCAGTTCGCAGAACGGGGAGGATGGGTGGGCGGTAAGGAATCTATCACTAACTACTGTCTCTTACAGATATATCGTTACACAAGTTAGTAACTTGTGCATCTGAAAGAGACACGTTAGTGATAGATTCCTTACCTTAGAATAGATACCCCAGCAATACCAACCCCGGTGGTGGGTCTGCGAACAAAGATCAGACAAGGAAGTCCTGGAGGACAGAACGGCCAAAGAAGCCGTCCCTCCGGACCTGACTGTCAAGGCAGTAATGCTTAGTAAACGTGTGCAGCGAGGCCCACGTAGCCGCCTGACAGATAACCGGCAGCGGAACACCGCGGCCCAAGGCCGTGGTAGCAGCCGTTGCCCTGGTGGAATGGGCACGCAGCCCAACAGGAGGTTCCTTTTAGCCAAAGAATAGCAGGTCTTGATGCACAAGGTAACCCAGCGGGAGATGGTCCTCTTGTGCACCGCCCGACCTTTTTGGCGCCCACGTAGCCAACAAAGAGCTGGTCATCCACCCGGAAGTGTTTTGTGCGGTCAATATAGAAAGAGAGCGCACGTTTTGGGTCCAGACGGTGGAGCCTCTCTTCCTCTCTGGAAGGATGCGGAGGCGGAAAGAAGGTGGGCAAAGTGATGGTCTGCCCAATGTGGAAAGCAGTAACCACCTTTGGCAAGAAGGACGGACGCGTCCGAAGAACAACCTTGTCTGGATGAACAGACAGAAAGGGAGGTTTGCAAGATAGAGCCTGGAGCTCACTCACCCGCCGAGCGGAGGTGATGGCCACCAGAAAGGCTGTCTTCAGAGTCAGAAGACGAAGAGGACAGTTATGTAGAGGCTCAAAGGGAGCGCACATTAAAAAGGTAAGAACCAAGTTCAAGTCCCACTGAGGCATCACAAACGGAACAGGAGGGAAGAGGTGAGTAATGCCTTTTAAGAACCTGTTAACAACAGGGGACTTGAAAAGGGAGGGCTGATCAGGGAGCCTGAGGAAGGCCGAGATAGCACAAAGATAACCCTTGATGGTACCCAGGGCAGAACCCTGTTGGGCCAAAGAGAGAAGGAACAGAAGGACCTCAGAAAGAGGGGCAGAAAGGGGATTCACAGCCTTTGCTGTGCACCATGCCACAAATTTGTTCCACCTGCAGGCGTATACCACCTTAGTGGAGGGACGCCTGGCTGCCAGAATCACATCACAAACTTCGGGAGGCAAGTCGAAAGGAATCAACTGCCGCCGCTCAATCTCCACGCAAGCAGGTGTAGACTGGACAGGTTCGGGTGGAGGACCGTCCCCTGCTGCTGCGACAGAAGATCCTCCCGAAGAGGCAGACGGATCGGGGATCTATGCTCATATTGAGTAGCTCGGGATACCAAACTCTTCGAGCCCAGTCCGGAGCCACAAGAATGACTTGGGCCCGGTCGTGCCGAATCTTCTTCAACACTCTGGGTAGAAGTGGTATAGGCGGAAAGGCGTACAATAGACCGCAACTCCACTCGTGACGAAAAGCGTCGCCGAGCGAGTGCCGCCTTGGAAATTCCAACGCGCAGAACTGATGACATTGCGCGTTCTCTTCGGTGGCGAATAGATCTAACCAAGGCTCTCCCCACTGTAGAAAGAGTCCTTGCGCCACTTCCGAGTGAAGACGCCATTCGTGATCCATCATGCACCTGCGGCTGAGTTCGTCCGCCCTGGCGTTCAGGGAACCTGCCAGGTGTTGAACCACCAGGAACATGCCCTGATGTTCCAGCCATGTCCAGAGGCGCAGAGCCTCCTGACAAAGGGTCCACGACCCCACCCCGCCTTGTTTGTTGCAGTACCACATGGCGGTGGTGTTGTCTGTGAACACCTGCACTACCTTCCCTTTGACAGAGGGAAGGAATGCCTTGAGTGCAAGTCGGATCGCCCGGAGCTCCAGAATGTTGATACGGAGCCGGGACTCCGCCGGAGACCAGAGGCCTCTGATCTCCGCCTCTCCCATGTGACCGCCCCATCCCAGAAGGGACGCGTCCGTCACAACTGTATGCTCTGGCTGGGGAAGGGAGAGGGATCTGCCCATGACCCATCGCCGGTTCGAGAGCCACCACTGCAACTGTTTTGCAGTCCCCTCCGAGATCTGGACGTGATCGGACAGGTTGCCCTGGTGCTGCGCCCACTGGAACTTCAGGTCCCACTGCAGAGCCCGCATATGCCATCTGGCATGATTGACCAGCAGGATGCAGGAGGCCATGAGGCCCAGCAGCCTCAGGGTCATCCGTACCGAAACCCAGGATAAAGGCCGAAAGATCGGAATCATAGCCTGAATATCCCGGACTCGCCGTTCGGGAGGATAGGCCCGAAACTGCGTCGTGTCCAGAACTGCTCCGATGAAAAGGAGCTGTGGAGAAGGAATTAGATGCGACTTCGGCACATTGATGGAGAACCCCAGCGAGTGCAGGAGTTCGGCCGTAGTCTGGAGGTGGGAGACGACTGCCTGGGACGAGCCCGCCTTCAGCAGCCAGTCGTCGAGGTAGGGGAAGACTGAAACCCCTGCCCGGCGCAGATGAGCTGCGACCACCGCCATCACTTTCGTGAACACCCGAGGGGCACTGGTAAGGCCAAAGGGGAGCACGGTGAACTGAAAATGCTCGGGCCTATCGTGAACCGAAGGTAACGCCGGTGGGCCGGCAGGACGGGAATGTGGAAATACGCGTCCTGCAAGTCCAACGCTACCAACCAGTCTCCAGGGTCGAGGGCAGTCAAGACCTGAGCTAGGGTGAGCATCTTGAACTTCTCCTTCCGGAGGAAGCGATTGACGTTCCGGAGGTCCAAGATAGGACGCATGTCCTCCTTGTCCTTTTGGGCACCAGAAAGTAGTGGGAGTAGCAACCACGCCCTACTTCTGGGGTCGGAACATGCTCGATGGCCCTCTTGGTCAAGAGGGCCGTGACTTTCTTCCGTAGAAGCACCAAGTGATCCCCTGACATGCGGTGGAATTGAGGTGGCATGGCTGGGGGTGGTCTCGAAGGGGAGGGAGTAGCCCTTCGGACAATGTCCAAGACCCACCTGTCCGAGGTGATGGTGCGCCAGTGGGGAAGGTGATGGCGGACCCTGCCCCTACTGGCGTGCCGTGCACCTGAAAGGAGGGACTAGGAGGGCTTGGAGGCCGCGGACGGGTTGGAGGTGGTGGCCTGACCCGCACGCTGGTTGCCCGATCCGCCACGGCGGAATCCACGTCCTCGGCCACGCGAAGACGCCTGCTGCGCGGGCCGGTGGCTGGGCTGCTGACGTGAAGGGCGCCCCTACCGTGGCCACGATAGGGGCGAAAAGCAGAAGGCAGCGGAGGGCGTGTAGCAGAAAGGCCCAGGGACTTTGCAGTAGCCCGTGAGTCCTCAAAGCGCTCCAACGCATGGTCTGCTTTGGACCCAAAAAGACCGACTCCATCAAAGGGCATGTCCATGAGAGTATTCTGGACATCCCCTGAAAAACCAGTGGTTCTCAGCCAGGCGTGGCGCCGGAGCGCCACCGTCGTTGCAATCGACCTGCCCAGCGAGTCGGCGGTGTCAAGGCCACAACGGATAGTGTATTTGGCCGCATCCCTTCCTTCCGCAATGGCGCGGAAAGCAGTGCCTGGACCTCCTCAGGGCACTGGGGCAAAACATCCGCCACCGAATCCCACAGGGAGTGGGTATATCGGCCCAAAAGACAAGCGGTGTTAACGGACCGCAAGCCAGCACTGGAGGAAGAAAACCTTTCTTCCCAAACTGATCCAGGCGTTTGGATTCCCTATCCGGAGGAGCGGTAGGGAAGGCGGTTTGGGAAGCGGAGGCTTGGACAACCAAGCTCTCAGGAGTGGGGTGGACAGAAAGAAACAGGGGTCGCCCGGAGCGGGGCGATGGCGTCGTGACACGTTCCGATCCACAGGAGCCCCTGTGTTGGGCTTGGACCAGGCGCCCAAAAGAACGTCAGTGAGGGCGTCGTTAAACGGCAGCACAGTCTCCGCAGAGGAGGCTGCCGGCTGAAGCACCTCTGTCAAGATGTTAGGCTTGGACCGTCAAAGTAGGGAGCTGGAGACGTAAGGCCCCAGCAGCCCTACGCAACACCGTACCAAAATTGGCCCCCTCCTCCGTAGCCACGGGAGGAGACAGCATGCCAGTGTCAGGAGAAGTATCCAGACCACTGGCCTCCCCTAGACTCTCTGTCCAGTCCTCATCATACTGACAGTTGCGTGTCAGAGGGTCATCAGACCCCTCCCAGTCCTCCCGGTCCTCCTCTGGTTCAAAATAAGGAGGAGGAGGGACATTTGGGACCCAAGGTCCCATCGGCGCCGGAGCCGGCGTCGAGCGACGTCGCTCCGGGTCCATGTCCGGAGCCGGAAGGAACTGGGGACGACGCCGCCCGGAGCCCAGGGCGGCGTCGAGAACGGCACCGGAGACATCGGCGCCGGCGGAGGTGTCGTGAGGTCGACCGGCGTCGATGGGGGTTGTGGAGCCGGGATCGAGGCCGGGGCCGAAGCCGGGATCGAGGCTGGAGGCTCGGGCGACGCCGGGGCCGGAGCCGCCGGCGACGCCGGAGCAACCCCATCAGGGCCCGCGGGGCCCGAAGGCGCACCGGAGGGGCCTGAAGGCCCGAAGAGGCGGGCCATGGCCGACAGGAACTCCTGTACCTTGGCCGGATCCGCCCCCGAACCCGGGAAGGGCGGGTATGACGGGGGCGACTCCACAGGCAAGTCCGGGGCCGCGGGGGCGGGGACGGTGCCGGGAGGGGCCTCAGCCGAGTCGCGAGACCGGCGAGGCGAAGTCCGAGAGCGACGATGCTTCTTGGACTTCTTGTGCCTAGACTTACCGGACGAAGAAGACTTCGACGCCGACGACCGGTGTGCACTCCGCGAGCGACCCCTGGACCTCTCACGCGACCGGGGCTTCCGCGGAGCCGAATGCCGGGCCTCGAGGAGCTTTCGAGACCGCTCTCGCAAAGCTTTCGGGTTGAGGGCCTGGCATTCGGGACAAGACTCGGTGTCGTGGCCTCGGCCGAGGCAGAAGAGACACTCCCAATGCGGGTCGGTGACGGACATCATCCGCGCACAGGCGCCGCATCGCTTGAAGCCGGGCATCCCTACGACACCTTAAAGTTGGAAAAACAGTGAAAAAATCACCAAAAAGTATGGTCAAAAATTGACCAGGGCACTGCTCTTCCCGGATCTGCGCTTACTGGCGCGGAAAAAGAAGAACTGACGTCAGCGCGCAGGGGCGGCGCCTAAGTACTGCCCGCGACGTCATCCCGGCGATCACGACGCCGACGACGGACGCGGAGCCGCACGACGCCGCCTACCGACGCGCAAGGGTACTGCTACGCAAAACTTTCCGGATCCAGCCTGACGCCTGGGGATATTCTAAGGTAAGGAATCTATCACTAACGTGTCTCTTTCAGATAAACGAATTTAGTATGCCTGAACTCAGGATGATAAAATACATCTTTTAGTGAAGTTGGTTTTAACATTCTGTGTTTGAAAATACCACTTTTAGAAAGTGGGTATTTTCTTGCCTAACTATCCAAGCCTGCCTCTGCTAGGTTGTGTATTCCTTGTCTGGAGATTGAGTGACAGGGGCTGGGGGTGGCTACAGGAGACAGGGTGAGTCAGCACAGGGCTGAATAGAAAGATCTGCATCCAGAGTGGAGGGAGGAGTTGCACCTGGGTCTGAATAGGGCTGTGCCTGCCTTCCACAATGCTGGCTCCACCTCCTGCCGGGCGGCTGAGCACTCTGCCCCACATTCTGAAAGGAAAGAAGGAGTCAGAAAAACAAAGTGCTCCAGGACTGACCAGAACTGGTTTTGGGCTAGGCAGAGGCCTCTCTGCCTTCAGAGAACAAAGAGAATCAGGGTATAAGAAGGGCACCCAGACCCCAGGAAAATTAGATCACTTTTGGGAACAAGAAGAAACCTTTGCTGAGGAGCGGAACCAAGAAGAAACTGAGGAGAGACTATCCCTAAGCCTGAAGTGCTGCTTGAGGGATTGGCCTGCAGTGGTTTGCCGGACTGCCAAAGAAAGGAGAAAGGAACTTTTGCTTTGCTGTGACTTTCATCAACTTGTGAAGGATCTCCAAGGGCTTGGAAGAGAGCTTGCCCCCTGACCGAAGTCCCAGGACCATTGGACTTCACCCCTTTGTGAATTGCTGCTGGAAACTCTGTTTCAGTGGCTACAGAGGTAGGGAGCTGTGACCGACTCTCACGACCGACTCGGTGTCCTGTAAGCACCGCATCGAAGCACCGTCTCGCCCTGCAACGCACGGCCCTGGTTTCACCGACTCCGTCAACGAGCTGCTGCCTGCACCGCATCGAGGGACAACGCGTCCTGCAACGCTTCGCTACGCCGAATCGAACTTGTCCGACTGACACAGTCACTGCTGCTGAGTTCGAGTCCTGTGACCGCACCGGAGTTGGGCACCGCTCGCACGCTTTGCGACGCACCGCCCGACTCGCACCGCTGTCCGGACTGATCGACGCCAGCTCCTGAATCCGGCTCCGTCGCCGCACCGCAACCTGCCAGCACCGCATCGAAGCACCGTCTCGCCCTGCAACGCACGGCCCTGGTCTCACCGACTCCGTCTCGACGACGTCAACGAGCCGCTGCCTGCACCGCATCGAGGGACAACGCATCCTGCAACGCTTCCATTTTTGCATCGCGACCGCGACGAACAGCCATCTGGCTCGCACGCCCGTGCCTGCCACTTCAAGTAAGAGGTACTGTGACCGAGTCTGTCTACGCTGTGTTGGCCCGTCTCGACGCAGTCAGCTGGATTTGTTAGACTCTGTTTGTTCTCAACATCGCCGTAGCCGGAGGAGGCTACCGACTCGCACAGAACATTGAATTAAGCCTTTTTGATCAGAACTAAGCACTCTCGACAGTATTGTGGATTATTTTTGTCGTTTATGGTCTTGTGATAAATCTATATAAAGTATACCTATTTTTATAAATATATAACCGGTGTGGTGTCCATTTGTAGTGTTGTCACTTGATTACTGTATGTGTTCACAAATGCTTTACACACTGCCTCTGAACTAAGCCTGTCTGCTCGTGCCAAGCTACCAAGAGGGTGAGCAAGGGTTCTTTCAGGAGTGTACCTACTTTCCCTGACTAGACTCAAGGGTCCCTATTTGGACAAAGGTACCTACCTCTGCCAACTAGAGACCCCCAAATCTAACACTTCCACAGTACAGGTGGATCTCCTGGAAAAGCCAAAAAAGGTGGAGGTGAAGCCATGCTTTGATCTGCCATCGTTGCAAGAATGCAATATAATGAACTAAAATAATAAGTTAAAACAATAATCTAATATAACAAATCAACATAAGTTACCACAATAAATTAAAATAATTAATGTGGATATTTATCTTCCATTCATAGTAGAAATGTTTCCATGTTCACAGTCTTTCTTCCATTGCAGTTTTCAATAGTCCTTCTTCCAGTATAATTGCCTAAGAGGAGGAGCCAAAAGCGGCAAAACAAGGAAGCTGAAGCGAGAGAATATTTCCTTTTTACTTTCTTTATATCTTTATATTGTTCAATAAGTGGCGTTATTTAACTGAGGGTTGTGAAGTCCACTTATTGTAATATTGTATGTGGCTGTTTATCTTGATAAAATGTGCTCAGGCTGCGCACCGATCCCTCGCGCCGATAGCGGCCTCGCACAAAAGTCAATCTCTTTATCTTTATCTGCTCAGTCAATACGATTATAAACTTAATAATATAAACACGTTAAAACGACATGTGATGTGGAGCCACTACAAAATCACCAATCACTTCCAGGCATTTTTCTTTTAACAAAACTAAATAGCGTAGGTTAATTCCGGTAACTTGCCTCGTACTTTATCCAGGGGTGAAGATGCAGACTGTCCCCTGCACAGTTCCCTCAACTCGTCGCCAATGTAAAGATTCAGGAACAGAATACATTTCTTTAAATGCTTTATTTCAGCACAACATTTTCAGCTGAGCTCCAGGCTCACCAGCTTCTTCAGTTATAATCCCAACATTCTCTAGCAAGTCTGACATCATGACATTCCATGCTGCCAGCCCTGCATATCTCCACACACTCCCATGCTAAACAACCTTATTTCAAGGACTCTGCTGATCCTAATAGAGAAAAGAATGGTGATGAGGATAACAGGCAGGTTCATTCAGGGTCTAGAACTCTCTGACCTGTTGCAGCATTTGAGAGAAAACATTTGTCTCCCTATTTCTGACTCGAGGTATGCGAAGAGGACTTTTTGCCTCAAAATATGCAGCCTGAGTCGCTACCCATGCATGCTGCTATCAGGCGAGTGTTAAGCCATGAATGGAGGGATGTGGAAAAATTGTCTTTCCCCCGGTTTTTGCCCAAAGGCTACCCAGTTGATAAGTTTACTGAAGAATCTCCAGCAGAGGTTCAAGTTGACAACTTCATGGCTGGTTTATCTTCACAGGGTAATTTAGTCGCTGAAGACGCAGCTCCTCCAGATTCTGTAGATAAGAGGGTGGAGTAGGCCATCAAGCAATGCTATTCGGCTTCCAAATTTTCGCTCAGAGTAAACACATATACTACATACACAGTGCAGTCTCTTCTCAAGGACCTTTACCAATTAGTAGAGAAGATGTTGGAGGGGGCAGATTTCTCAGTCCTTTTAAGCATGCTAGAACAGCAGGTCCGAAGTCTGTTTGATCCATCCTTTGATAATCTCTGTGCTTCAGGAGCATCCGAGGCAGCTGTTTCAGACTGGTGTCATCTGTGGATGCGGAACTGGAAAGCAGAGACACCCCAGAAATAAATTCTGATGAAGATACCATTTGATTATTGTTCTCTTTTTGGTCAGCAGTTGGAGGATCTAATTAAAAGAAAATTGGAAAACAGGAAATTGATGGCTCCAGCTAAATCCTTTTCCAGGGGCAGGGGATTTGGTTACAAAAGAGCTTTTCCTGGGGCATCTGGAAAAGGAGGATCACAGGCATTTCGTGGTAGGGGTCGTGGCCGGGGGGCCAAAATATCAATAAGTACTGTTTACAGAATCCAGGAGCCCTTAATCCCACCCCTACAAAGGTATGACAACCACATCCAGGGACCAGTGGGTGGGTCGTATTTTCGTCTTCAAAGAGCTTTGGAGTCAGACTGTGTCAGACAAGTGGGCAGTGAAATTGGTTCTCAGAGGGCTATCGCTTGGAGTTTGCAAGTCCTCCGCCACATCATTTTCAACCAACACCCCTTCCCATAGATCTGAGCCAATGTCGTGCTCTCTTGGATGGGATTCAAGCCCTTTTGGGAAAGAATGCTATTTGTCCTGTACCACTGCAAGAACAGGTCAGAGGTTACTACTCAACTCTGTTTCCAGGACAAAAGCTATCAGGAGAATTTCACCATCTGAACTTGAAAAACTTAAACATGTATCTGCAGTACCAATCCTTCAAAATGACGATGTTGCAAAGTATTTTCCATTGCTGAGACAAGGGGATTTTTTTATGTCCTTAGACCTGAAGGACGCTTACCTTCACCTCCCAATTTTTCAAGCTCACCAAAGATTGCTGTAGATCATCAGTATTTTCAATTCCATGTCCTTCCATTTGGATTAACATCAGCGCCAAGAGTTTTTACCAAGATCTTGGCTCTATTGGTGGGTATATTGCATTCTTGTGGTATCCAAGTATATCCATATCTTGATGACTGCCTAATCAGTTCTCCATCTTTCTCTAAGGCGCAACAAGATATTCAGGAGGTCTGTAGACTTCTTCAGGATTATGGTTTTCTAATCAATGCAGAGAAGACCCATCTTCAGCCAGCTCAGCGGCTTCAGTTCATTGGAGCCCTCTTCTATATGGACAGGGAAGGGGAGTGTTTCTTTCTCCAGACGGAATCCAGAGGCTGGCGCTTCATTTACAGGACTTGTTGTTACGTCCTCAGTAACACTATGGTTACGCAGTCAAAGAATGGTGTCATCCCTAGCCATTGTTCCTTCGAGTTGTCATCACCTGTATCCCTTGGTACATCATGTGTTGGCCCATTGGAATCCTCTTTCCCAAAGTTATGAGACTCTCATTCCAATCACACCTCAGATTTGTGGGAATCTTCAATGGTGGCTCAGACCGGAATCTCTGGCCGAAAAGGTCAATTGAAACAGCCCCCCCCAGTAACCATAACAACAGATGCCAGCAAGATGGGATGGGGAGCAGTTCTGGGATCTTCCACAGCTTAGGGCAGGTGGACTCATCAGGAAGCCCAGTCATCTTCCAATTGGAGGGAGTTGGTTACTGTCAGAGCAGCACCTCTGGTTTTCCCCCAGATTGTTCACCATCATGTTTGCATTCAATCTGAAAATCAGGTGGTGGTGGCATATATCAATCACAACGGGGGTGGTTCATGCCCTATGTTGCCTTGCCAGGGAGATTTGTGTATGGGCAGAATCAAAACTCCTGAGTCTGAAAGCAGTTTATGTCCCTGGGAGGAAGAATGGGCCTGCGGACCAGCTCAGCAGGAAATTTCCCTCATCAGTGACCCTTTGTCTTTCAGTCAAGGTGTTTTCTCAGATTTGTGCCAGGTTCGGCCATCCTTGTTTAGATCTGTTTTCAACCAGAGAGAATGCTCTACTGCCCCAGTTTTGCTCCCTTGTTCCAACCCAAGAGGCTTTCACAATGTTAATCAGGTGTCTCTTATCTTCTTTTTCAGATCAGCATTTGAACGGTCCATCGAGGAATTCATTGGACAGAAGAAGCACGGAAGCCACTACTGAGGACGCTGAGGCACATCGACGACAGGTGAGCTGGAATCACAAGATCTCTGATTTCCCCAAAGGCTGGAACGACAAGCGCTCCTCACTGGTTGGGTGTGGCTTAATAGACTGGATCACAACCAACATGGGCGCTGAGTCTCGTAGGACTGTAATTAATGCGAGATGTCAGGTCACGCACGTAAGTGGCACCGACCTCCCCAATAAAATCGGAGGAATGGAATCGCGCACAATGCGCCCGGCAACTACGAGGTCAGTGTTCCCACCATCAACAGGGTCCTATTTTTCCATTCAGAGGCAGAGGATAGACACGCCCGGCAGTATTGGGGTAGACCTGGACTTTGAGTAATGAGGATAACGGGTAAGTAACCGGGCAGATACATATTTTTCCTGCTCATTTTCACCTTATGAATTCTCATCTTCCAGGCTTCAGACTGGTCCAAAAAACTTTTCCCTGGCAACAGATATCCAGCACTGCCAGGAGACGACATGAGGTTGCTGCTGCAACTCCTCCCACAACATGACAACAAATGCGCTGGCATCAGTTCCTGATCTATTTCCGAGCCCAATAGATAAGTGTGAAGAGGAACCAAGAGAGCAACGACAACAGATGAAGCAAAACCATGCTTGCATATCTTAGGATCTTATTATAAATAACTGCACTAACACCTCAAGGGAGTAGGGAGGGCAGTGAGGAATCTGCTGGAAGTTTATGTAATAACCGGAAATAATGTTACTGAAGGTAAGCACATGTTTCTTCTGATGGGCTAATCTTCCAGCGGATTCCTCACCGTATGAATGAGCCCCAAAGCAATACCTTCTTGGGAGGTGAGATGGAGTAGGGCCCTCTAAACCAAATAAATCATGCAACAAAGCTTGGACAAAGTACCTGTCACTGCATGCCACAGACATGAGGCAGAAGTGCTTGGCAAAAGTATGCAAAGATGACCATGCTGCTGTTTAGAAGATATCAGCAACCAGTGAAATGGGAAAGAATGACCCCCAGAGACTCACTCTTGGCAAAGACTTTGAATATCTTGAGACACAGGAGCAACCATGCGCTTAGTCATCATCTCGCCCTTAGCTACGGAGAAGCCCACAAAGAGCTGATCAGCCACTCTGTTCTGATGAGTGCGATGAGTGTAGTCGGACACCACACATGTGGCGTCCAACATATGCAGTTGCTCCTTCTTGTTGGGTAGATGTGGAGGAGGGAAGAAATTTGGAAGTATAATAGACTGAGCCATATTAAACGTGGAAACCATCTTGGTTAAGAAGTAAGGGCAGGTGCAAAAAACCAACTTAGTCTGGTATATAACTTTGAAAGGTGTACAAACTAGTAGGGCCAAATGTTCTACGACCTTACGAGGTGAAGTTATTGCCACCAACAAGGCTGAGGCTGAGAAGTAAAACCAGGCAGCTGTGCATCAGCTCAAACTGGGATGCCATCAAGAAAATTAAAATAGGTTCAAATCCCAGTGGGGAGTAATAAACGGAGGGGAAGGAAATAAGTAAAGCAAACCTTTTAGACAACATGCCATTAGTGATTAATCAGGCAGGCACATGAAGGCAGACACAGCTGCCACATTGACAGTAACTTTAGCCACTCTTAGACCCTACTGTAAAAGGAACTATACTATTTGCATGTCCGAAAGGCTAGATTTAATGGGGTTGTGGCCTTCTGACTTGCACCACTAAAAAAACTTGTTCCTGCATAGATGGATATGGTAGAGAGTTTTCTGACTGACCATATGGCATCTATGACTTCATTAGGAAGGCAAAAGGACTCCAACTAGCATGTCTCAATACCCACACATGTAACCACAGCGCTAGGGAGTTGGGTTGAAGGACTGGAACATCCTATTGCAATAGCAGGTGTGCCATACATGGGAGGGGAAAGGGCAACCATGTGGCAACAGATTATAATACAAGACCCTCCTCGTACACTCTAGGGCTGTGCATCAGCCAAACAGATCTTCCATCACCTTCTGCAGTACATTTGACAGAAGCAGTGTTGACAAAAACAAGCACAGCAGGCCCTGAGGCCAATAGACCTTGATGGCATCACCAAGAGAACCATTCAGAGGGAAGTGTATGGAACAAAACTGAGGATACCTTCTGTTTTGGGCCTTGGTGAAGAGATCCATGAATGGAAACCCCATCAGGAGAAGATCACCTCCATCATTATGGGCTGTAATTATTATTATTATTATTATTATTCAGCTTATAGAGCGCCTGGTTACTCCAACGGAGTGTCCCCGCGCTAGAACACCAACAATGCCTTGACAGCTGGCCTGAGCCACCCACCCTCCATACAGCCCAAGTCCCCCGAAGAACAGCTACAGAGGCCTACTTCCGGCCACCAGGGGGGTGCTGGAAGAGCCACGTTTTAAGTTTTTTTCGGAACAAGGTCTCAGACGGGCACGTCCTTAAGTCAACCGGTAGGTCATTCCAGGCCTTAGCCGCAAGGAAGCCAAAGGAGCTCCTCCAGCCCTTACCTTCCGCACCTTAGGCACAATCATCTTTGCCATGCCCAAGGACCTTAGGTAACGTGCAGGTCTATATGCGGTAAGAAGGGGGTGAAAAAGCTTGGACCTTTCTTATTGAAAATCCTGTGGCCAAAACACAAGGCCTTAAAGGTGACTCTAGCCTGTATGGGGAGCCAGTGTAATTTCCTCAAGGCCTCCCCCACCGAGGCCCGCCTAGGAATATTCAGAATTAACCCAGCTGCAGCATTCTGAACCTTCTGCAGGATGTTCAGATTTTTGCGGTCACCCCTAAGTACAAGATGTTACAATAATCTAGACGGGACGTGACAAGGGCCTGTACAATGGTTCGTTTGGCATCTAATGGGAGTAGGTCCAGGATTTTTCGCAGCATTTTAAGAATGCCAAAGCAGGCACCAGCCACAGCTGATATCTGCTCTGAATAGGAGAGGGTGTCATCGAACCATACTCCCAGATTCTTGACCTTAGCCTTAGGGGTCGGAGTAGGTCCCAGCTCCTCCGGCCACCACAAATGTGACCATAGGGAGGGCTGCTTACCAACTACCATCACCTCCGTCTTTCCCGCATTCAGCTGCAGACTGCTGAGCTTCATCCAGTTGGCAAGCTCCCCTAGGCAGACCTTGAAATCGGATGTCGTTCCTGCCTCCTTTTGCTCCAGGGTAACGATCAACTGTGTGTCATCGGCGTATGACACCAGTTTTAACCCATGTCTCAACACAATATCTGCCAAGGGGCGCATATAGATATTAAATAGGGTAGGGCTAAGAGCCGAACCCTGAGGCACCCCTTGAGACAGAGGACAGACTCTGGATTTAAAAGGATGTTGTAGAACCTGGAAGGATCTATTCTCCAGAAAATGTTTAATCCACTCCCATGTCCCTCCACCGACCCCGGCCTCCCCCAACCGTTCCATCAGAAGGCCGTGGGAGACCGTGTCAAATGCAGCACTCAAATCCAGAAGGATCAGTGCAGTAGTTCTTCCCTCATCGGCTGCGGTTTTCAGGGCCTCTGAGGCAAGAAGAAGGGCCGACTCGGTACTATGTCGTGGCCTAAACCCTGACTGGGTTTCATGGAGAACCTGTCTCTCTTCCAGAAACAATTCCCACCTGTGGCCCTCCAGCAAGATGCGATTGACAGAATCCACCATCATAATGAGGGTGCCTGCCAAGTGAGTCACTATCAGGAAGATTCTCTGATGCTGTGCTCACTTCCACAAGTAAAGCACCTCAAAACATAGGGTCCACAATGCCCTATTGATATAATGGACAGTGGTTGTGTCAGCTGACAGACTCTTAATGTTGCTCCCAGAGATGGAAGAGGAAAATGCCTTAATGGCAAGGTGGACTGCCTGCAGCTGTAGCACATGTATGTGCAAAAGCTGCACTATTGTGCATCAAAGGTCCTGCGCTCTCATACTGCTTGGATGGAAACCCCAGCTCACCAAGGAGGTGTCTGTGACTGCAGCAGCCTGAGCCTGCAGAGGGCTGAAAGGTCAACACACCAAAAGGTTGGAGTAATCCATCCATAATGCAGATCTGGATGAAAAGAATGGGTAATCGTGCATGAGCAGTAAGACTCTTCTGATGCTGGAGTCATTGTGACCTCAGACACCAATGTAGGACCCTCATTTGCCATCAAGCATGCAGCACCAACTGGATGCATGAGGCTTTGAGGCCAAGCAGAAGCAAAAACTGCAGAGTGAGGAAGTCAAAGATCTCACAGTCAACCACTGAAAAACTATGATCCTCTGAGGAGGAGGAAAGACTTTTAAATGTGTTGCGTTCAGTACTGATATTATGATGGTGAGCCTCTGTGTAGTTGAAAGGTGATATTTTTGGGCATTTATGGTCAAGCCAAAATCATGTAAGAAAGTCATTGAAGAAGGTGTTCCTGGATCAGCACTTTCAGTAGCCAGTGGTCCAACCACAGAAACACAAGGACTCCTGATCGATGAAGTGAAGCCGACACATCCGCCAGCAGTTTTGTAAAGATAGTGGAGGCCAATACAAACACTAAAATTGTGAATACTGCTGTAATGGTACCACAAACGTCAGGAACACCTGCAGGCAGGAAGAATTGGAAGATGGAATAGAGGTGTCCTTAATATTCAAGGATGTCAACCAGTATCCCTTACTCAGGGCCAGTATGACTTGGTTCAGGGATAGCATCTTGCACTTTTCCTGTCGAAAGAACAAGTTCAGAAGGTGAATATCCATCATGAGGACCAAAAAGTAAAGGCAATAAAATGATTTGCACTTTTCTTCCAAAGACACCACCGCTTTGGCCCATTTGTTTAACAGGTCAAGGATTTCCATCTCCAGAATTAAGGTGTGTGCCTCACAGCACATTCTGGAGGAAGAAGGGTAGTCAACAGGTAGGGCTAGGGAGGGACAAGAGGGTTGGGCATTGCCCTGGCAGATCAGCTAGAGACTTACCACAGGAAGATGATGATGTGGTGGGAAGAGGAAGTCAGAGTGGTTTCACAACAGTACGGCGGGCAGAGGATGGTGGAGACTTTATCTGATGCTGTTGGTGTCGTCCCCTACAACCACCCCTGTTTCGATAGGCTGAAAAGGTCATATCTGCTGTACCACCCTGGACTAGCCACCAATCTTCCTACATTGGTGGTGAAAGTGTCACATTAGGAAGTCTAGATCCAGTGTGCGAGTTGTGGCCCTACTGTTTTAGAAGAACACCAGGGAAGAATTGGCTTTCTCTCTGAACAGCTGCTCACCATCAAAGGACATGTCCATGAGTATGGTTTAACATTGCCAGCGCTTCCAGCTGAATGCATGCAAACGTGTCAATGTAGCATGAAAACTGAACCCATGGATCGAGGAACGGTGTCTGCAGAGTCTGGCCACCCTTCAAGATCTGCTTGGATAAGCCCAAGCCATCATTGAAAAAGAATGCAAAAGGCTTTTTCATGTGTTCTGGTAAGCTGGTCACTGTAAGTCTTGCCAATTTCCACGAGGCATGAACATACCAACCCAGGAGGAAGATGCCATTAGAGGTGCAGATGGCCAGACTGCCAGAAGCAAAGATTTTTCAGACTATACAGTCAAGTTTCTTTGACTCTTTAGTGGAAGGAGTCTTGGGAAAGGCATTCATGCTCTGCTTCAAGGAGGACATTTGAACAAGAATTTCCAGTGGCAGGTGCGAGATCAAGAAGTGGGGATCACCTGAAGAAGACCTATGGCACTTGCTATCTGTCTATCGACCGCCGTGCATGATAAGGGTTTCTCCCATGCAGCCATGTCAGGAATCATCAGGACGTCACTGAAAGGTAGCAAGGGTTCGGCTACGGAGGAGGAGAGTTGCAAGATCTCAGTTAGAATGATAGATTTTGCCTCTGAAGATGGCATAGTAAATTCAAAGGCATAAGCTGCTTTACTTAATACTGTTGAGAAGTATGAAACTTTCCCTGACGAACAGCCAGAGAGGTAAGGGATATTCAATTCTAATGAAGTGTTCAAGTCACTAATATTTTGTAAGTCTAGATATAAGCTAGCATCAGTATTATAAATGGAAAGAATGTTATCAGCCTCGGATAACCCTTTGCGAGGGTTTCGGAGTCAGAGCTGAAGATCTCCTCCATCCTGGCAAATCTCTGCCCTAGAGAGGTACATCATTGAAATTTGACTTACCACAGCACAGATAACTTCTTACAATGTAAATTGCTCCAAGCACAGCATCATAGTCCACTCTGTGGGCAGCATCTGAGTCAGCACTATAGGCTCTAACCAAACAGAGGATGGCCATGTGGCAGGCATACATTTCTTTTTAGGCACTGGGGCCGAAGTCTGTGGAGGCAGGTTTTCGGAGGCATCAGGACTGAAGTGAATGAAGTCATCAAGCCCGCAGGAATGTGCTCCCTCTTGTAGAGCAAGGCCAGTCTAGGGTTTGGTTTTCCTGAAAAGTCTGAGTTGCAAGAAGACTCTCTTTGTTATTGTTCTGATCTTGGTGGTCTTACTGAGATCTCAGCCCAGAGGGATTCCCTTGATTTTGTTTGCATGGGATGCCACTGAGATGGGAACATGAGAGAAGGGGGGTATGGGGCAACTAGGATGGTGAGTGCAGAAATGGTTTGGGGCCAACTAGGGTCGCTTGCAATGTCATCTTATTTAAGCCTTGAAGAACATTTGTATTCCAGGATGGTCATTTGTCAAAGCTGGAGAAGTATCAGTGAGATACTGGTCACTTTGAGGGAGATCTGGGTATTGTTGGGAGAAAGGGAGAGGACAACCGGTATGACGAGAGACATGAGGGGGGTATGAGGATGATTAAATCATGGGGCAAAGGTGACAAACTTGGGGTAATGCCAGACTGGATCTATCTGAATTGGCCAGACGAGAGACTAGGCACCACTTTAATTACATTTGTTGCATGTTAAACATATTTAATTACTTCTTCTTCAATGTTAGAAAAAACTTTATTTGTGAATCATGTATTATTCATCTTTTCATTTCAGTTAACTGAGGAATGATACACTTTTATAATTCATTAGTGCACAAAATACATGTATTGTGATGTGCAGCTGGTCACTGCAGAGAGTACATCTAATTTGTATTCAGACTGATTTGGTATCAATGAGGAGCCTGAGAAATCTGTCCAGCGATGTCAGCAGTGCATGCTCTAGAGGCTGTGAGGGAAGATAAGCGTGTGTGGGGACTGAGCAAATATAAAGTGACAAGTGGGGAGCAGTTGTATTGACTCCTTGACAGAAAGCCAGACACATTACATGGTGAAAAGGAAGGCAGATGTAGACTCCTCCAATGAGTATGCCTTGCTTGTGATAGCAGGACATGCTTTAAATCACATATAACAGCCTACAAAATATGACACTAAGGTGATAGATAAAATAACTTAAGTAAACCCCAACACTGGTGATTGATTACTCCAAGACGTATTTACATTCCATCGTTTTTACTCACAGTACCACTACAGACAGGCAGGGGACAAAAATCGCAGTATGACCCAAACTGCCAAGTCAACTGCCCTTGTGAAAGCAAGTTCAAACAACCTCCGACCAGCTTTGTTTATGCAAATAGGTGTAAGTGAAAAAAATTACACAAGCAATTGATTTAATTAATTTTAGCTTTTAAGTACTTTCTATGTGACGAGACATCCCTTCAGATCCAATGGTGATGAAGGAGCCACGAATGAGAAAAAACGGAATATTTATAGCACACTTCAATCTCACTCAGTGCTCAGGTGGGAGGCAGGACGATGGTTGAGGGCTACCACCTGTTCACAGCTGAACTTTGGGCATAAAGATGACTTCCTGAAATGGTGTGTTTCTAGAATCTCTGTCAGCACTTACTGAGAGGTGTAGGATGGAAAACGGTACCATTTCGTTCACATATTTGCTCAATAGGAGAGTACAAATACTTCATTAAAAACAGGATTGGGAGCATATGATGTTACCTTCATGGGCCCAGATGTGACGCTGGAGGTCTGATCCATTCTTCACAAAATAAAAGTCACAATAGGGGCACTTTGCCGCTCGCTTTCCTATAAGGCCCTTTAGCTGAACTCTCTTCCCAATGATCTCGGATATTGTACTGGAAGCAACCTCTGCAGCAAATACAAAGAAAAGCTTATCACTGGGACAGTTACTGATAATGCTCACATAAAATGTACAGTCAAAAGGGAAAGGTGTACTGTGCATGGACTGCGAGCATCAAGAAAAATACCTTCCCTCACAGATAGGTAATGGTGTCCAAAAGTTATTATACCTATTGGTTTTTAGGGCAACTGTTGAATCGCAAAAACTGCGAACTAGGTGCATAGGTGGGGCCCATATTGAGCTAGTAAAACCCCACCCCCCAAGACATCAGAAAATCGACTTGTTAACCACACTGCTAGTCCTGCAAAAATGACCGAAGTCTCACTGCCATTCTTGCGTTAGAGAATATATTCCTTCTCAGGCAGTATTCATTAGACATCATAAACACGACATATCAAGTAAAAACACTTTTTATGTAAAACCATTTTTATATTAATTTACAATATGTACAGTAGCGAGGTGATAATTTGATACAACTAATACATGAAAATCTTCTTCCAGTATTCTCATATTCCTTAAAAACTGCCAGGGTCATGGTTGACCACCCCTAAGGTCCCAGGTTTCATAACCTGGTGAAATTGACTTGGGCACAGGGAGAAAGCTCCCTCACAGATCCCAGCATTATCAGTGCTAAACCAAGCACACCTGCTTGCTCTCTCAAGATAGATGAGCTGGTCCCCCAAAAACTCCCATGCACGCCAGAGGTAATAGTGGAAATACCTTTGGCACACAAACAGGAGATGGGTCTGGGCAACTGGGCCATACTTTGGTCCCTTGGCACGGCCACCATCCCCCCTTGCATTCTCAAGAATGCATAATGGAGTACTATGTCAGCCTATGGACAATCGCTGTAGTGGACGTCACCAGCCCTTCACCAGAGACCGTGGTACCGGTGCCCCGGGTTGAGCCAACTGTTTAAAATCAATTCCATCTTGAGTTTGCCTGCACTTTTATTCCTGATGCAAAGGTTATCTACCTGTTTTGTGGCCAAACATAACTTTTCCTCTGGCCCCCACAGACAAGAGAAAAAATACTCTCAGAATCTTGCAAGCTACCTCCTGGCTCCCAAAACAATTCTCTCAATCTCCGTTTGCAACAAGTCATCCCCAGATGGACCTTATGAACTACATTGAGTAACTTCCCTCTAATCGTACTTGGTGATACTAGTTTATCTGCCCTGAGTAATTGGTCCCCTTCAAGAGAAAGTTTATAACTCATTTTAGCCACATTCCTCTCACCAGACCATCCTAAAATAGTTAACTGTTTTATATTATTCAATATACTGTTATTCTCTAGCTCCTTGACACAGTTTTCTTCCAAAATACTATTTTCATAATGCTCATTTACACTGGTAAAAAAGGATTCCAATTATTTTTCCATTTCTCCTCCTTTGCTTGACTCAACCTCTAAAGGCTATAAAGACATGCAGTTGGTTCTTCTATTTACTTCCTGATACAAGTTCAGTTATATTTCAACAATTTGGTGATAAGCTGTTGCGTTAGAAGAATAATGAAAGGGGCTTATGATCAGCCCTAAAAATGAACTTCTCCCATATAAATAGTTGTTAAAACTATTCACAGCCCACACACACGCCAATTCCAATCACTGAATAAATTTTCCTACTTCTTTGAGAACTCTAAATGCAAACCATCCCCATTGCCTCCACTCAGGGGGACCACTGCTCCAATTCTTTTGTCACTAGAATCTGCTGTAATGCAAACGTTCCTGCTCAGTTTAAACAGCCTGCTGAGAATAGGTGCATTACTCAACTTTTTTTCGAAGGCCTGGTCTTATTTCACGTTCCACTGAAAAACACCTTATTGGGTAATCTTGATAAATGTTCCACTTTATCAGCATATTTGCGAATTAATTGCACATAGAATGAAAAATTTCCTAGTAATCATGACGGAAAGTTTAAATTCTATTAAGGACGCAGAGGCGAGGATTATGCTTTTACTTTCTTTATTCCTTTTCCAGCAGCTTCAACTTTAAACAAGAAAAACTAACATTACCATAATGCATGTAAAGGTCATCCACAATCCACCAATAGTCAGTCCACACAGTGTACAAGGGAGTACGCTTCCTGCATGACTTCCTCTTTCTTGACTGCTACCACGTTATCCTCGAGTCTTGTCAGTCTGCTTTGGAACCCTCAGACCATGGAAGAAGACAAAAAACAAGCCAATGATTCCGATCTCAAGGTAAACCCAGGAAGCATCTCAAGACCATAGTGCCATCAAATCACAATATGTACAATAATGGAAAAAAACACATCTTATCCATCTCTTCAGGGTGTTCACAACTAGAAGAATAGGTATTAATAAAAAACACATACTTATACCATACGACAGGGTAGCACCTTGACGGTCATATGCCTTTAATGGATCCGGGTTGGGATCAGGTCTCTTGGAGCCTCGGGCGGGAATAATCCTCGCCTCCGCGTCCTTAATAGAATTGAAACTTTCCGTCATGATTACTAGGACATTTTTCATTGTATGTCAGGACCGGAGGCGAGGATTATGCTCCTTCAAAGCTTGTCCAGCACCAACAACGCCATGTCCAAGAGTGGTTTGAACCTCTTGAACATAGAGTCCGATGACCAGTCTGCGGCGTTTATGATATCCTCTAACCTGGCCCCCAGGGAGAAAGATTTAGAAGCCATTGCTCCCCTCACTGAGTGGGCGCCAAACTGCGAGACTTTAATACCCGCCTCCTGCATCACCCATCTGATCCAACGTGCTATAGTTGGTGGCGTAACCGCCTTGAAAGGCTTCCTTAGAGAGATCAGTAACTGGCATTCCCCCGGTGGACGGGTTTCTTCCGTCATACTCTCATACTCTTTGAGGCAGCGGACTACACACAATTTAGGGGAATTATCAAATGCTGGGTAGGACACCATTTTGAAATCTGATTTGGTTCTACGAACAATATGGAAGGTGACCCCCTGAGGGGTGAAAACCCTTCCAGATATGTCTAGGGCCCTAACATCGGATACTCATCGACATAACACCGGGCACAGGAGCATGGCCAGCTTAGCTGGCAGTGCCTTACGAGACAAATACTTGTTGGTTTGCCAAGATTGGAATAGGTGTAGAACTTTATTGACGTCCCATAGAGACGAATACCTGGGCTCCAGAGGAAGCGTAAGGCAAATTCCCCGCATCAATTTACAGATCATCTGATGTTCCCCGACTGGAGCCCCTTGGACGGGCAAGTGGCCTGCTGAGATTGCCGACCTATAAGAGTTGATAGTGCGGTATGCTAGGCCTTGAGCTGCTAGCGACGCCAAGAAGTTCATAATAGCTACCACTTCGCACCCCATGGGATCTTGGTTGTTCCGAACACACCAACTGACCCATCTGGTCCATGCTGATATGTAGCGTTTGTTTGTGCTGTCGGCCCAAGCTGCTCCCAGTAACCTCTGAGCATCGTTCGATCGGCCTGAGACTCTCCAGCGATGCCTGAAATCCGCCAGGCCACCAAAGGCATTCGGCCTTGCTGGACTAGGGGATGGGGATTGCCTTGGGGATCCCTCAGAATAAATGGATATCGGGGAAGAAAGATTGGAGAATCCCAGGAAAGTTCCAGAAGAACTGGAAACTACACATGAGACCTCCAATACGGGGTGATCAACACCACCTTCGCCTGTTGTCTGCATATCTGTGCCGTGAGTCTCATTATCATCGCAAATGGGGGAAAGGCGTACCCTGTCTCCCTGGACCAATCTTGGAGAAAAGCGTCCGTCACCGTAGTGAGAGGATCTGGTTTCCAACTGAAGAACCGAGGTAGCTGGTGATCCAGACGAGACGCAAAGAGGTCTATCGAGAACGGGCCCCACAAGCTGTGGAACCTCTGAAATGACTGTGGATGTAGTTGCCTCAGGTCTGACCAACTCCTGGAGTATCAATCTGCTATCACATTGGAAGCTCCTGGGAGATATTCCGCTGTCACTGAGATGTTGTGGGAGAGACAAAATGTCCAAAGGTCCTTGGCAAGGTCCGCTAGGGCCTTGGACTTCGTTCCTTCAAGATGGTTGATATAACGGACCGCAGAGACATTGTCCTTCTTCAGGAGGACTTTGCAAGACACCTTGTCCTTCGTCCAACACTGGATTGCGAAGGAACCAGCCATCAGCTCAAGGCAATTGATATGGAGATAGCTTTCCTCGGCGGACCACTTTCCTCCTGTAAAGGAGTCGCCGCATCAAGCACCCCACCCGACTTGCTGGATTCTATCACCAAGTCTGGATCGCAGCCAAAGACGGCTCTGTCGTTCCAGGCTTCCATATGATCCAGCCACCATCTCATTTCCATGCTGACCCCTTCCGTAATGGGTACCTGGTAGGAATACTGCAGCCCTCTGCGAAGATGAGAGGCCTTCAGGCGTTGCAAAGCTCTGTAGTGGTGAGGCCCTGAGAAGATTGCCTGAATTGAAGAGGCTAGAAGGCCTACCAACCGAGCTATCTGCCTCACCGAGGTTGAGGACGTGCTAGCATCCTCCTGAGTTCCCTGCGAATCTTGGCCATCTTCCTCGCTGGGAAACTCAGGGTGCGAGATGCTGAATCTATGACAAACCCCAGGAAGGTCACCTGTTTGGAAGGTTTCAGTAGCGACTTCTTGGCATTGATCACGAACCCCAGGTTCTGGAGAAGGTCTACCGTCTCCTGCAGCAGTTGTAAGAGGCGGAGCGGGCACTGCTCTAAGAGCAGAATGTCGTCCAAGTAAATGATGAGACGACAGCCCTTCGCTCTTAGTGTCTCCACCACCGGCTTGAGAACCTTGGTGAAACACCACGAAAGGAAGGGATGCAAACTCGTACACCTGATCCTTCCATTGAAACTGTAGAAACCGACGATGCAGAGGAAAAAATAGGGACCGCCAAGTACGCGTCCTTCAAATCCAAACAGACCATCCAATCGTCTGGTTGAAAGAGGTCCCGCAGAAGGTGGATCTTGAAGTGGCGGTAAACCAACCATTGGTTGAACTCTCTTAAGTTTATCACCGGTCGCTGACCGCCGTCTGGTTTGTCTACGAGAAAAATGTTGCTGAGGAAATCCCTTGGATGGAGCCGAGCTGGTGCAATTGCTCCTTTTTGCAACAGATCCGCCACTTCCTGCTCTATGAGGGTGACCTGATCTTGTGCAAAAACCAGCGGATGGGGGCGAACTTCCTGAACGGGAGAGCCGTAGAACTCTATCTGAAAACCTTGAATGGTCTGCAACACCCATGCGTCGGAGGTGATAGACCTGCAGTTGTGTTAAAAAACCACCAACCTTCAGCCCACCTTTAAATGGGGAAGGGGGAAAGGCTCACCTGACGTGGCCAGGTATTGGCCGCTGGTTGCTCCTCTGCCACCGCGGCCTCTGTAACCTCTTCTTGACTGGAAGAATTCCTGTCTGCCTGGATGTTGGGCCTTCTTGCCGCCTCTTTGAGGGCCTTGGGTAAAAAAACGGCCGGCCGAGCGCCCTCTGTCATGGCTGGCCCGAGAACATTTTTTGGGTGGAAAACCTTTTTAATGGAGGCCTGCGCCTTATCCAAAGACGTAAACGTGGCGACAACTTGGTTAGTTCCTTGATAAACTGGTCCCCAAAGAGCCCGCCTTGTGCCACTGTGCCCGCCTCAGAGGGAGCCAAGTCTCCCAATTTGGGGTCGACTTTCAGGAGAAAAGAACATCGCCTCTCGTTAGAGAGGGCACAATTGGCGCTACCCAGGAAGACTAGTGCGCGTTGCGCCCAGTTTGAAATTCTTTCCGGGGAAAGTGGGGTGCCAGACAATTTGGCCTCCTCTACCAATTCCAGAATCTTAGTAATGGGCCCTGCGATATCCAGTAATTTATCCTGGCAAGATTTCCACGATCTATCTATCCCCTTTTTCGGGTCCCGTATATACTTCTACAGGAAAGTGGCCATTTTTGGGTCAACCTCTGGCGTTAACGCCACCTTGCCCGGTAGGGCGGGGCGGGGGCATTCCGCTCAAAGGCAAGCTCGCACCTCCTTCTCAAGGGGCTTGCGTAGACGTCCTGCCACGAACGCCGAGACCTTGGGGGAGGGCGTCCACTCTGCAGACCGGGGGTGCACTAGATCCTCAGGGACCAACATGTCCGAGAGCTCCTCTGAGCCTTTGGGTGTATCTAAGGAGGGCGACCCTATAGGACGCCAGGGCCTGGAGGGACCTGCCTTCATCAGCGGATTCTCCCAAGGATTCCTCCCCATCCTCGTGTAGCTGGGAGCCTCTGGGGTCTCTGGGATGGTATCCTGTAACCCTGCATCTGTTCTGGCTAAGAAAGCCCTCTTCAAGCGCTCAAAAGCCCCCATATCCATGCCTGAGGCGCTTTTACGCTTCTGGGCACGCTGGGACTGATCTGCCTGGCAAGCGTATGCGAATTGCATTATGCGGGGCTCAAAAGGGCCCATGGCTGCTGCCACAGCCTGGTGGATGGAAGCGTCCACCGCACCGCAAACTCATCATCGAGGGGGAGAAGCTGCAGAGACTCCTCCTCTGTATAATCCTCCTCCATGACGATGAATGCGAGCACTCTGCAGTTAGGGCAAAAATCAGTCAAACTGTCTTATTAAGCACTCTACGCGCTAGAATGGGGATCAGCTGATTTTGGCGTGACTGGAGTCACTAATTTCGTGCTCCCAAATGAGCTAGTCGGATTTGTATATCCGCTAAGGGGCGACTCACCCTTAAATGCACAGGGTGTCTCAGATGCCTGGGCCCGCCCCCAAACAGCCTCCTCAAGCAAGGGCACTCGCATCTTTAGGCGCGTTGAAAAGCGGGCGTCAAACTGAGGCAATAATTATTGTACTGACCCACGAGCCATGGGCATAAGGGCTTCCAGGCAATCCAGGCAGCGAGTGAAATCGCGGGCGCTGCGTCGAGCACTCGTTGATCCCGCCAGTCAGCGGGACTCGGATCAACGAGACGCGGACATGCGCCCCCTGGAATTCCGGCGTGCACACGGCACCTCTGCCTGTCAAGTGAGGGGGCCGCGAGCGGAGCGCACAAAACACTCCTGCGGTCCCAATTAGGCTGAAACAATAAAACACAAAGTTCTGACAGCAGTCAACAGCGTATCGCTACACAATTAAATACATTCTCCATTAAAACAAACACTTAATTCTCAGGCCTTAAACAAGCGAGAGGGAAAGTGTACTTATCTGCTGGAAGCAGGAAAAGAAAGAGGAAGTCATGCAGGAAGCGTACGCCCTTGTAGACTGTGTGGACTGCCTATAGGTGGTTTGTGGGTGATCTTTACAGCATGCATTATGGGAATGTTAGTTTTTATTGTTTAAAGTTGAAGCTGCTGGAAAAGGAATAAAGAAAGTAAAAGCATAATCCTCGCCTCCAGTCCTGACATAGAATTATTGGTAAACTCAGAAAATACATTATACTTTCTTTGCTCCTAGGTTTGTGTGCACTGTCTGCTGCTTTTATTAAACTGTCTCTAGGTCTACCTCTTTCAGGCTTCAACATGTGCCCCAAATAATCAACTTGCTTTGCTGTAAAAACACATTGGTCTTTACTCAGCCTTAAAGCATTGTGCATCAATATTTTCAACCCAGCTCTCGCCCTGCTATCGTGTTCCCTCCCACCTGTCCTTTCCGAAAATGAGAATATCACCATGAAAAACTAAGAACCCTTGCTTCCCTTTAAATAAATTAAACAAACTCTTTTGTAATACCGAGGCAGCTGATGCCACTCCAAAAGACACTCTAAAAAAACGTTACACATTTTAAAGTAATAAGACTTCCGCTAATGGAATTTTATGATATATCACCTCAAATCTAGTTTGGGAAAAAAGTCCTCTGTGTACTGATGATATCTTAGCTTCAATTCTTGGTAAGGGGTGCCCAGCCACCAATACCACCTTATTTATATATACCTCTGAGATACACACACAGAACAAGTTAATTTGACCCCCCTCTTTTTTCTAACTACAATAGGTGGAATCCAAAGGGATTTTTCTATTGGCTCTATTACTTTCTCATTGCACATTTTCACAACTTGTGCTTAACTGGTACCTCTCCCTCTTTTAATTTAATGGTATGTACAAAACCTTTTAATTCCTAAAACTCCTCATCAATCATTCTTATAGTAGGTTTTCTAAATTTCCCTGCTTTGCATCAACAGAGTTGATCAGAACCTGCTTCTTTCACCGATCCATCAACACAAATCTCCCAACTCATCTTCTCTCTCCAGTATGACCTGTACCTCTCTCCCTCATTGCAATACCATGTCTAACATCCATTGGTGCAACAGGCCTAAGATATCACGACCCTGGTCTGTGACATAGATTTCTACTTTTATAGTCCTACTCTTGTAATAAATAATGGTCCAAAAATAGCCATCCAAATCAAACTTATTCTGTATATGCAGTAGGTGTAACATTAAACAGTTCCAGTACATAATTATATCACACTATCAAATGTAGTTTGGAGCACAACGCTCTAGTAAGGGTGTGTATTTACTGGCTGCACCGCCCAACAATGCAAGTCAGTGTGACTCACCCCAGGCCCAGCCCACTGAAATCACAAAGGTAGTGAGTCCCCCTCTTAGTCGCAAGCATAGTCAAATGGGACTCCCAAAAAATCCTATAACCACAGGCGTACGCTTGCCTCCTCTGGAGGAATGTTGCAGGGCATATCGTTCTGCCTCAACCCATGCCTTGTTAGCTACCAAGCTTGCCTACAGCAAAGGGGTGACCCCTCTTTCCTCCAGGTGGAGGAGGAGATAACATTCATCCAGTGGGATGAGACAATAGCAGAAGCGGTGGATGCCTCAGTCAAGAGAGCAGTGACTCATGTGTTGGTACCTCGGGAGAAGAAAATAATGCAATGGGCCTTCACCCACTCGGAATCCCTCAATTGGAGGGAAGACTATGGAGGACCTTTGGGGCCTATAGAACCTCTGAGGCTTTACAGCCATGTGCCAAAAAAGGCACAAACTAAAATCAACAGAGACTAGGTCTCCCTTGATGATGCCTTTGACAGGCTAAAAAGGGCTTTCCTGGCTAGAGATGTGACCCAGGGGCCCTTGCAGCTCATGACACCTTGGGAGATCCCTCATTTCCCCTACACCAGGAGGGCTATGACATGGCAGACAATGTTTATGTTTTATGTTACCAGGAGACTTCAATTCAGAGGGTTTGACCCACCCATGGCACGCCAGCTCAAATTCCAAAGGGGACCTGTCTCCCACCAGTGAGCAAATCCACCATTTCCCACTCTGACATGCTGAACCCAAAGGACATCTACCATTCACAGTCCACAAAGCGGGTGCCAGCAGGTAAGCTGGCTTCCTATGTGGCATCCAGTCTCCGTAAACCTTCAGACAAGGTCAGGAATTGAATTACAGCCAAATGCCCCCACTCCACACTAGAAAGTAAAGTCTTCCTAACCTCCCAGTAATGATTCCAAGATGGCTAAATTTTAGCCAAACATGTAAGTGACTTTAAGAAGGATATTGATCGATCACGGTGATCCTGAAAAGATATGCAACTAGATATGGCCGGTCCACTAACCAAGATATTAGGATATTGCGGAAGAAGCCAAAAATGTACCTGTCAAGTTGGGCTAAGCGAGCCATAATTTTCCTGGGGAACGCTAACTGTGATATCTCCAAGGAATGCTATGGTTCACTTCTCATTAAAGTTAGCCTCCTCTGAGACCACAGAGTGTTGTTTCACCCTCAAGATGGGCAACACATCGACAGTGAGATATATAAAACACCTGTGAAGAACGAAGTCAAAGATTCTCACAGAGATAGCCAAAGATTTCTTGCACTTCTGCCTGGAGCATCAAGAAGCAGTGAAAGCAGAATACTTTCTGGAGAAGAGCAAGTCTCTGGAAACTGGACCCGGAGACCTTCCAACGACTCAACCAGAGATGAGATACATAATCAGTGGATCTATTTGCATCACGGTTGCATTACCGGATACAAAGGTACTTCCGCTGGAAGCTGGACCCACGGGCAACAGCTACGGATGCCTTCCTTCAGGGCTGGAGCCAGGAGAAGTGATATACAGGAATATGAGTGACAGGAAAATCTCTAAAGATCTAGAATCATTAGTGTACTTGGAAGGCCTGTGATGGATGGGAAGTCTGACCTAATATCTAAATTCAAATGTTTTTGTTACTAAATAGGTGATCCCTAGATTTAAAGAAAAGTGTCCCAAACAAATGAAAGTCTTTTGGCTTCTGGAAAGGGGATCTGAAAAGAATGAGGACAAAAGAGATGTGATTATCATAGACTTTTCATACAGGAACCACACAATATTATTCTAAGGACAGCTGCTGCAAAGAAAAAGCTGATCATCAGGGATCTAGGGCCAGATGTAGGAAGCGAAATAGCGATCGCAAACGCTGAAATTCGCAGAATTTCGAACGCTTGCGACCATAAATAGCCCTGTGCAATGTAGGAAGTGAAAAACCCACTCGCAAAATAAGGAATCGCAAAATTTGCGATTTCCTATTTTGCGCAAGCATTTAGAGAATCGCAATTTGCGATTCCCTAAATGCTATTCTGGGAGACATCACAAATTGCGAATTTGCTGTAAGGAATCGCAAATTACCACCAACTTCAGGTTGGTGGTAAATTGCAATTTCCCTTAAAAATGCAATTTTATGCATGTTTCGAAGTGCCATGTTATTATTATTATTAATTAGCATTTATAAAAGCGCATGGCTACCCTGAGGCATCCCAGCGCTAGCGGCAATTAAGGCTGAAAGGGAAGGCTAGCAAGCACTCTTCTGGAATAGCCATGTTTTAAGACCCTTCCGGAAAGAGAGGTGGGCAGTTTCATGTCGGAGATTGAGAGGGAGGGAGTTCCACAGTCCAGCTATATTATAAGAAAAGGAGCGGCCTCCACTCCGCTGCCTGTTAATTTTAGGAGTGCAGGCTAAATTTAAATTCTCCGAACGAAGAGATTTCCTGGGGAGGTAGGCGGTGATCAGAGGCTGATTAATTCTGGGGCCTGTGCCCTTTAGGGTCTTATGAGCAGTACATAAGGCTTTAAAGGAGATTCTTTCCTTTATTGGTAGCCAATGAAGGGCTTTCAGACTGGGGCTAGCTGACTGCGTGCTACTGCAGCCTGTTAGAAGTCGTGCTGCGCAGTTCTGGGCCACCTGGAGTTTCCTTAGGGTGGACTTTGGGGCTCCCAGATACAGTGAGTTACAGTAGTCCAACCGCGAAAGAATCAGGGCCTGGACTACTATTTTCTTGGCTTCAGTGGGTAATAGTGGGAGGACCTTCCGTAGTTTTCTAAGGATGCCGTGACAAGCCCCCGTCACTGCCACTGCCTGCTGGTCAAATTTAAGTGAGTCATCCAGCCACACACCGAGGCTCTTGATCTTGGATTTCGGAATTGGAGGGGCGCCCAAGCACTGAGGCCATGATAGTGTGGAAGTTAGCTTGGCAGTGTTGCCCACATACATGATTTCTGTTTTTTCTCCATTCAATTTGAGACAGGAGTGTTGCATCCAGGTGGCTACTTTTCCTAGGCAGAGCTCCAGGTCTGCAGGGTCAGTCCGTGGATGATTTAAAGATATCACCAGCTGAGTATCATCCGCGTAGGTGACCACTTTGATCCCATATGGCTGGATGACCTCCGCCAGTGGCCTCATATAAACGTTAAATAACGTAGGACTTAGGGAGGATCCCTGGGGCACTCCATAGTTCAAAGGGAGAGGGCTGGAAATGGATTCCCCGAAAAGACCTGAAAAGTTCTGCCATTAAGGAATGATTGAATCCAGGAGATAGCACTTCCTGCTACCCCGACTCTCCTTAGCCGTTCAATGAGAACATTGAGGTTGACCATATCAAAGGCCGCACTGAGGTCCAGAAGGACAATGGCCGCCACTCCTCCCTGATCCACTATCCTCCTAGCTTCCTCAACCACAGCTGTTAGTGCGGATTCCGTGCCATGTAGTGGGCGGAAACCCGTCTGAGATTGGTGAAGTAGCTCATGGGTTTCTAGGAAGGCTGATAGGGTGGAGTTTATATGTTTTTCTAAGATCTTACTAAGCAAAGGAAGGAGGGATATGGGCCGGTAGTTACTCAGTGCTTCAGGGTCCAGGCTAGGTTTTTTAAGTAGTGCTTTAACCATGGCATGCTTCCATATCGATGGCACGAGTCCGTTGGTAGTGGACATGTTAAGCACCTCCTGGATAGCTGGAAAAATCACATCTTTGGCCTTAGATAAGATATGTGGAGGGGCAGGGTCTAGAGGAGATCCAGATTTTAATTTAGCAAAGATTTTAGCAAGAGTCTCCATATCCAAGAGAGGAAATTTCTCCAAGGTGGGAGTAGCTGCTACCACTACTCCCTGATCCTGTTGCCCAACTACTTCCGTCAAGGGGATATCTAAATCACTAGGTAGTGGGATACAGGGAGGGTCTTATAGATAGCTTGTATTTTTCCCTGAAAGTAACTCGCCAGTTCATTGCACTGTCCCTTGGATGAATTTCTGGAAGTATCATGGAGAGTGGGCTCAAGGAGAGATTTGGTGATTCGGAAGATTTCTTTCGGTGCGTTAGATGCAGCTTTAATTTTGTCCTCATAATAGGATGACTGTGCCCTTTTGATTTCCGCTTGATATCGCTTTATGGCTTCTCTGTAAGTATGTTTTGTGCTTTCACTGAAATCCTTCCTCCAAATCCTCTCTAGTTGTTTACATTTCTTTTGAGCAATCTAAGCTGGGGTGAGTACCATGGAGAAATATTTTCTCTCACCCTATGATTAATTTTTTTACCGGAATGACTTTATCCAGTGTAGATTCTAACCAATGGTTGAATGACTCAGCCGCCGAGAGAATGTCAGTCTCAAAAATAGGTTTTGAGTTTAAAAGTTGTGTTGACCATGTCTCAGCGGAAAGCTTGGACCATGGTCGGACTTTCGCCGACTTATGCTCCTTGGCTTCGCAGTGAGGGGGGAATTTTAGCGAAAAAGGGATCATTAAATGATCGGTCCATGGTAGCGGAGTGGGAGTCTCTACTGTCAACTCCAAAATATTAGTGAACACTGGGTCCAAGGTATGACCTTTTATGTGCGTGGGTGCATTAACTTTTTGTACAAGTTGTATTGCGGCAAGATCTTGCATCAGCTCAAATGCCTCTCTTTTACAAGGGTCCTCAAAGTGAAGATTTGGGCATGTATGTGCGCCACATGTGCACACCTGCACATTTCAGGGGTGCAACAGGGTGTCCTTTAGGAACCCTTGCATCCCTGAAATTGCGCACGCTATTCCCATTCATTCCTATGGTCCTCTTGGCCCATAGGAATGATTGGGAGGCCATTCCTTATTTGCGACTCACAATTTGCGAGTCGCAAATAAGGAATGCGTAGGAATCGCTAAATATTAGCAGATTCCTACCTACATAGCAGTTTGCGAGTCCTTAATAGCGATTCCCCAAAAATCGCTATTAAGGACTCGCAAAATCCTATTTTGCTACATCTGGCCCCTAGTATCCTCCTACTCCCAGATTTGTACCACTTGACAACCGCAAGAATGCAAAGAATTAAAAATTCACAAAAAAAAGCTGTGAATTATGAGGACTAAGGCTCCTTTCTTTGCACTTCTTTATTGAGGCTCCATTCTTTGGACCTTTACCCATGTGAAGGCAGCTGCGGTCTTTGGGGCTTATTACGACGACGGACGGAAGCCCATCCGTGCTGGTGGCACTGGCGGAAAACCGTCATGTCGTCTGCCCCAGGCGCGGTCATTGCGACCACCAAATCACAATGGTCCAACAGAGGCCTTCTACCGTCCGCCGCGGTCTGTCAGGCTCCGCACGTCTTCTGCGTACGCAAGGGTGGCGGACGGAGCAAACTGAGCAGGACCGGAGTGCGGAAACACGTTCCGTCCGCCAACCAGATCACGATGTTGCAAACAGCCCTTCCCACCGCAGCGTAAAAACCACCACGTTGCGGATGGCGGAAATACAACAACGGAGAGGAAGAGCCGGCACAGAAGCCATCTAAACCACCGGAGCCGCCATGGATCCAGCGCCACAGGCCTTGCCGCTGCACGTCCTGCTGCACCTCCGGCAGATAAGACGCCGCCGCGCCCAACAGCAGAGGTACGTACCGAACATCTCCACGCATGCAACCCCTGAACTACAACTCCCAGCAAGCGTGGCGGCACCACGATGAATGTGGCAACCTGCCAAATGCAGAGTGCGAGGCCCACCCAATCCCCATGAGTGACCCTTGGTGCCCCTGAAGGCAATTGGGGCCAATGACGAGCCCCGCAGTTGCAGAGCGCGCACACTGCAATATCAAAATATGAATGCCGCCGAAGGCCCCCATTGGCTGATGGCTCATTCGCATAGTGTGTGCCACACCGCGGCAGCCCGGAAGCTGCAACCACAATCCTGCATCATTCAATTGGAGCCAATGTGTGTCATCGATGCGGATGCCAGCTCCCGCGCATGCGAACACATACAGCATTTGTATTGGCGACCTGCGAATTACATCACACATCACAGCCCATTCGCCCAAAGTGATTGGTGCACCCTATGTGTAATGTCGTGGGGCACGAGGCCCCCACGCATATAAGGTAACCACACAGACACTGTACTTGTATGGGAGAACTGGCCCAGGGCACGTGCATCCGGCCCTGTTTGTTGGCAGGATCACAGGTCCAGTGACAATGACAGTGGTGAGGAAGAAGGCCTTGACCAACGATAACAGCTCATCGTCAACTACTTTCGTTGAGTGTGATTCAACAATGATCAACTATGACTGTGTCAGTATGCCCTGCTGTTGTCTCACAGACTTTGACAAATGTTCATGTGAGTTCGTACACATACTGGACTATGTGCAGGATTTGAGAACCTGTGCATGCAGGGACTGAGCACAACGAAGCACCCCTACGCACAGGACACCATTGCCATACTGCCTCACTTGCTCTCCTACTCACTCTGAGGCATACAAGCGCCTGTACACAAGCAGACAAGTCGAACACAAGAAACATTTCCAAATGTGAAGTTTTTACTGCAGTCAAAGCATGCAACATACGTGCCACAACAAGTTGAAAATGCATGAGTACCCAACCAGTAACCACAGTGACATGTCCATTTAACATGAAGCAAGATGTTGCATCAATAATCACTCTGGACGTAGAACCACGAGCATATCCCCCCACCCCTTGCAGGTAGGAATTGTATGGGATGTCCCTGGTCTATGGGCTTTGTCAGCAGAACCCATCCCTCTGCCTATGTATGGTGACATTTGCAACACATTTGCTGTGTCGCTCTCATCACTGGATGGATCACTCTCCAAGTGTGGGGCATCTAGCCCGCATTCCCATGTCATCTAAAGTGGATCCGTGTCCTCTTGCAGCTGTGAGACTTGGTTGGGTCGGGTGCCAGGGCCACACCAGAACAGAATGACAAGGGACAATGTCCTCCGACCACGGACAGAATGTACAGACAGTACTCTAGGACCGCGCAGAGGACAAGCTCTGCGGACACCTCCCATGTGACAGACATATACTAAGGTACTTGCAGGGCACAGGTCCCAAAAAAATAAGTGGGGGGACTGACCAAGTAAGACAAAATGCAAATGACCTCACAACGTTACGACAGAGCGCTAAGAAAGAAGTAAAATAGAAATGATTTGTGCAAATACTGGGACAGACTAACCCATCTGACAGTCTCACAGTGTCTGCATTGATACACATGGACAGAACACAGGCAAAAGCATGCCTCCCTTAAGTCCCTGTGAACAGAAGGCAAGCTGTGTGCCTATGTTTCCCTCTGTGGCATCCACATTCAAATGTAAGCTTCAAGGCGGCCCCCAGTCAGCATGTACAAACAAAAGAGGGCCGAATGGCCCCTTTACTTCGGCACGGCTGGAGGTGAAAAAAGGCTCACTCGCTGCCTGCACGTTGCTGCAGGGAATGGAGAGCAGTCAACGTGCAGGTGCTGCTGAACGTGTCCTGGTAACTGGAGAGTACACTGGGACAAGTTATGCATATTCCTGTGGGGACCAGCGTCCTGGCAGGGGGGACGGCGTCCCACCCCATGTAAAGGGGGGACGCCGTGTACCTGCGTGTACACCCGACCCGAGCCTTGGGTACTTGCAAAACAACAACGCAATGTAATCTTCGTGCGCCACACCTGCATAATGGAAGCCGGGCCCATGCCAGACGATATTGTCCATGACGGTCAGATGACCGACTCCACTTGCTCCCGTCTGTGGTACCAAGCGAGACAGCCCGCAGAGCTCAGCATAGGCCAAGCCAATGTCGATAGGGCTAAAGTCAAAGAGCTGGATGACAATTCCCGTCAGGAGGCGTGAAGAAAGGGAAACGAAAATTGAATTAGTCACCAACAGTCCCTGTTGCTGTTGAGTAGTTACGAATCCAAGAAGGCACAGGCAGCTTCGAAGGCAATCAGTTCCAAAAGACGATCCAAATCATCTTCAGCGAAGAGGACCGCCATCCAATTCAGCAGTATGAAGGAACAGATGTGCTCCTCGCACCACGAGGTTGAAAGGAGCATCCCATCGCAACCTGGGAGAGGTTTGATGTAGGCATTGCACAGGAGCCATTGCGCTAACGCACAGGCGCAGTTGTCCGCCTGCCTGACACATTGTAAGGCATCCCATAAACGTGTCTCACCGAAGCAGTCTTGCACGTGGACCAACAAAGGAGTCACCCAAAGCTCATATTCCAGGTCGGCAAGGCATGTGTTTGAAAGGCAGACATCCATGGCCCACTCAAACAGACATCTCCTGCAGGAAAAGACAGGTTGCACGCAGGTGAAATAGGCATAGCGGAACGTTAGCCCATAACTGATGCCCAGCACAGCCAATGGGACACATCCGAAGAGAAGCTGCATGCGGGCACGGTACAGCTGCAACTGCCCGGGCTCGGCCTGGACCACAGGACGGTCAGACATGCCGTGAGAGCAATCTCAGAGCCAGCGTTCAGCTGTATAGCAAAAGTATTGAACTGAGACCGCTAAATGCAGTGTTGAAATTTGGAGCAATCACACCCGGTGGGACTCCCGGAAAAGCATGGAAGGAACGGACAAGGCCAGAGCCCACAAGTCTGATAAAAAGTGAGCAACGGCCTTCAGCATCAGACGCTATCAATCATTTGTGTGTCAGTTCACCGCTAAAATAGTGGGAGAGCCGTGTTCAGCAGTGACTGAATAGCGCGGGACAGTCAAGACACCTGCAATTCTAAGGTCTCCGGTCTGGTGTGGGAGCGACTACTTGTCTAAACAGAGGCCCATTGTGCATGCACACTTATTGAAGTATGCTTTCGCTGTGTGAATGTGAGGCCAGAAATGACTATCCACAATCACTCATGGGGTAGTTAGCTGAACATTGCCACAAAAAGGACACGTCGTGCAACAGATCCTGGAGCTTATTTACAAGCCCCTTGCGTAATTTGTAACATGGGAAAAGTGACGCAAAAGTGGCGCAAGGGGCTTGTAAATAAGCCCTCCTATATACGTGATGCCTGGCCTGTGCACGCAGCTGTTGTACTCATGCAGGAACAGCGAAGTGCATTTTGAAACCAGATTTGGCGTGTGCATGTTGTCAGGGACTGGTATTCATGTGGTTGAACATGCATAAATCGCACGTGTATTCAGAAAATCCCTGTGCAACAGTACTTGAGTGTGTTAATGCGACAATGTCCACATCGTCCACATGACAGGATGTGGTGTGATGCTGGCTCCTGTGGGCACACTGTTAAGGATTTCATTGGTCTGCGCTATGTGATCTGTGACAACTTCCGTCATGTCCATGTTTGTTGGTACTTACCAGCCTCCAGTCCCCCCTCGATTCATGTGAGACTCTCTGGATGCATTATGGCAGGCACCTTCTCCTCCCATTCAGTGAAGGTTGGTGGTGGGATGGGAGGGCAGCCACAAGTTTTCTGTGCCGCCGCGTGGTTCCTCTGGGCCCGGAGCTTGAGCCGGTCCTTGGGGTCGTACCACCGCTTCCTCATGTCACGCACAGTGCGTAGGGTCGTCCCTACGGCATTGACTTTGCTGTGGATCCTTGCCCGCATCTGATTCTTGCGCGCAGGTGGGGTGTGTTGGACCAGGTGCCCGTACAAATGTGGTTCTGCCCTGATTGTCTCATCTACCATCACTTTCAACTCTGAGTCGGTGAAGTTGGGCATTTTCTTGGGGGGCATAGTGCAAATGAATGAGGGGTGCAGGGTGCAAGGTGATGTTGGAGATATGTGTAGTGTGTGAGGTGTGTGGGTGGAAGTGGTGTTGTGTGGGGATAGGTGGGTGTGATGTTGTGTAGTGTGAGTCAATGGTGTCCTGTCTCTCTGTCTCGGCTTGTGGTGTGCAAAGGATGCTGGTCCAGGATGGGGTTGGTTTTATACTGTGGTCTGTGGGTGTGTCCACATGAGTGATGACCTCCAGATGTCTCTTCCATGCTGTGCATGGCTTTCCCTACCAGGAGCAAGTTGGGGTGTATCATTGTGGCGCGTGTGTTGTGGGCGGCAGGGGGTACAGGCACACTTTGGGCATTGTGAAGTTGGTTCCGTCCGCCATTCATTTGGCTATGTGCGTGCGCGGCGGTCGGACGCAGTGCTCGGTCCGCCAGCTCCGCATTCTCATTGTAATTGGCCGTGCGGTCATGCCGCGGCAGGAGCGGCCTTTTCAAGCCTTTGCACAGCTTTCCCCGTCCGACGCGGTCAGATTTGCAGCTTTTCCGAACGTGGTGAGCGTTTTTTTGTGGCATCCTTCCGTCGCGGTCTGATTCTGCGTACATTGCATCGTAATTTGTCCGACGGAAATGACGCGGGTCATGCGGGGGGATTCTTCCCGATACCATGGCGGTCGGAGGGCTTTTCCGTCCGTCATCGTAATGAGCCCCTTTGTACAGAGTCTCAAAAAGGAAGAAAGCGCAAGAGAAGGGTCATAGACTGTATCACCTCCCCATTTAGAGATTTGTCTTTGCAGATGTTTTTAAGTCTTGAATCAATTGCAGTTTAGATCTTTATGGCATGTAGTCCATACAAAACACAGGTGTCTGCCTTCAATAGAAGATATTTACTCCATGCCCCACATTGCCAACCCTATGCAGGACCATATGAATTAGTAAATATCTGATAGGTCATCCATTTTATTGAGACAACCATGCCTTTCTACCCTTTGGGCGGTCCACATGCACCTCTCACCATGACTATGGATGCTACCCAGGGCCAACGTTTGGCCAATCCCACACATATCTTCCATTTCTTTGGTATCCGCTGCAGTCTCCACCCCCCTTCATCCAACTTATCCCTTTATGTTGTTAATACCACACAGCAGACTGGGATACTTCAGTCATCACAGCAGGGCGTCATAGATGCCTTCCTTTGTGGATAGAGCGGGGTCAATTAAAGGCTTCAAATAGCAGTCCCATCAATGATCGGTCAAGGTGCTTTCATCTGGAGGATCATTTTTTACTACAATCAAACTGTAATATGTATGTTTCATTTCAGCTGGCAGCATTGGGCTAGAATCATGACAGCGGCATTGTTTGTGGTAAATAAATTAGTAAATAAAGATAAAGTTATATAAAAAACAAATGTGATGACATACACAGAATCATTTTGTTTAACACAGACAGTGAACCACAGAGATAAAACCTTGAATATAATGTATATTTTAAACAATACTTTTTTGTCCTCACCAGGATGGTTTGCCTTGATGTGGGATCTTATCAGGCGATCATCTGAAAATGATTTCTCACAAATGGGGCAGGAATAACTCTTGTCCTAGCAAATGTTAGCAAAGATAATATATATTAACAACAATAGTCATTGAAGGCATGCCATGCAAAAAAGATAGAAAATACAAGTGAACTCACTGTGGACGACCCTTGGTCGCTGTCGCTTCTGCAACTAAGCTCTAGTTTCATGTTTTGAATAAGAAGCGGACTAGTAGAATACAACATTTAAAAGACCCAAGGAATCTCACACTGCTGTGGCTACTAAAAATACCACCAAGCAAAGGTTCCGCCAGTAAAGAAAAATAATATGTAGGAAATTGGGTTACTGGTTGAGTGGGCTGAAACCCTAATAAAGCAGCAACCACAATTCGTGGCAGGGTGAACTCACAAGCACACCCCAAATTAACCTATGCTTGACCCTGTGCTTTGCTCGCACAAAAACAGTCAAGCTTAACTTAGAGGCAATGTGTAAAGTACTTATGCAGCACCCACACAGTAATAAATTGAAAACACAACACAAAAAAAATCCCACACCAATTTAGGAAAATACAGTAGAATGTAATAAATTAATTGACACCAAAACAACTACAATCCAATCAATAGAACTGGAGACAGGCAGTTTTAAAGCTTTAGGTAAAAACTAGTGCCTAAAAGCACAAAGCATCAACTGTGGTCATCTGGTTGGGCCAGACTGGGACAAAGTAACAAGTTCAGGCCGACTGCGATGGAGCATGTGACGGGTACAGGGACCAAGTTAGGCCCACAGAACAAAGTATCTTAAATCATGGTTGCGGAGGATTGCGAGATCTAGCATTGACCATGCGTTGTGTAGTGGCGGTTCGCAAGAAGCTGTGGGCTGCAATGCAGGATCCTACTTCGGAGATGCATCTTGCAGTGGCAGTTCCGATGAAGCGGTTGACAAGGCTTGCAATGCGAGGTCCTGCATCATTGTCAAGGATGCCGCAGATGAAGACTTGCGATGCAAAGTCCTGTGTTGGGAATGCGTCGCATGGCAGCGGTTCTGAGAAGCAGTGGGCTGCGATTCGATGTGAAGTCCTGCGTGGGAGATGCGCATTGGTGGTTCCAATGCGGAGCTGCGAGGAGATGCGTCGATTTGTAGCGGTTCTGCCCAAAAGAACATAGCTGGGCTGGCAGGGCTCTTTCAAGTCCACTTTCAAGGGTCCAGGACAGGGGTGGCACCACTTGGGGGGAAAGACTCACAACAGATTGAGTACAGGTGCTGGCTTAAAGGTGGTTGGAGCCTTTTCTGTTCCTGAGGCTTTGATCAGGAGGTCAGCCAACTAACCCTTGGAGTCAATCTGGTGGTCCTGGGTTCAAGATGCAGGTCTAGTCCTTTTAACTCAGGCAGCAAAGCAGCAGAGTAGCAGTCCTTCATGCAGCAGAGCAGCATAGCAGTCCTTCTGAGTCATTCACACGTCCAGAGGTGTAATGAACAGTTGGGTCTAAGGGTCCAAATATTTATACTTGGTGCCAGCTTTGAAGAAGGAGGCTTCTACCTCCAAATGTGTTTTAAATCTACTTCCTCCTTGCCATGGCCCCTGCTTGCCTGGGGGCACAAAAGACTACTGTGAAATCCTTTGTGAGTGTGCAGAGGCAGAGCCTTTGTGATGTGCAAGTGTGGTAGATGACAGCTCCTCCTCGCTATCAAGTTATTGATGGCCAATCCTGCTAACACCTATTCCCCCTTTGTCTCAGTGTCTGGGAGTTATACAAAAAGTCCACCTGCCACCAATAACTAATCATGTGACGCAGGCACCAAATGGGTGGGGCAAGAAATTGCCAACTTTCAAAAGAGGCATTGTCAGAATCATGATTTAAAATCTGAGTTTACCATCAAAGAGGGTTTTAAATTACAATTGTTTAGACACCAAACTCGACATTCCTACTTGCCCCATTTGAAAGTTATCACCTATTAAATGTAATAAGGTAACCCAATGTTATCCTACGGGAGAGGTAGGCTATGCGGTAGTGAAAAACAAATTGAAGTTTCTCACTTCCAGAACATGTAAAAGTTAAAAGTACATGCCAAACATTTTAAATACACTGCACCCAGTTCTATGGGCAATTTAGGCTTACCCTAGGGGTGACTTATATGTATTAAAAAGAAAGGTTTAGGCCTGGAAAAAGGTTTACTCTGCCAGGTTGAAATAGTAGTTTAAAACTGCACACAATGGCCGGCTTGAGATGTGTTTAACAGTCACTTAAGTAGGTGGCACAATAAGTGCTGTAGGCCCACTAGTAGTATTTAATTTACAGGCCCTGGTTACAAGTAGTACCACTTTCCTAGGGACTTACAAGTAAATTAAAGGTGCCAGTTGGGTCTCAGCCAGTTACCATGTTTTAGAGAGTGAGCACATGCACTTCAACACTGGTCAGTAGGGGTAAAGTCTCTCTCTTGCCTAGTGTGGCCAAAATTTGTGAGAAGGCCGTCAATAAACAGCTTACTGAATATATTGAAAGCTCGGGCTTACTCCATCCAGCCCAATCTGGGTTTAGAGCATTGCATAGTACTGAGTCTGCTCTAGTTGAAGTCTCTGAAGCTATCCGGGATTGCCTGGACGCTGGCGGAAGGGCTGCCCTTATTTTGCTGTACCTTTCGGCAGCGTTCGATACTGTTCCCCATTCGCTGCTTTTGGCCCGTCTGGCGGACATAGGTATCTCAGGTATGGCCTGGGGTTGGCTGAAATCCTTCTTGGAGGGGCATACACAACAGGTCTGGCTCCCGCCGTTTGCATCCCCGCCTCAATTGGTGACCACTGGAGTGCCGCAAGGGTCCTCCTTGAGTCCCCTTCTCTTCAACATTTACGTCACTCCTCTGGTCCAGCTGGCGGAGGATCTTGGAGCCAAGATTGTGGCGTACGCCGATGACACACAGCTCTTGTTTACCTGGGGCAAATCGGAGTATTCTACTCTGGAGGCGAAAAACTGCCTGACAGCTGTCTTTCACTGGCTTTCTGCGGCTCAGCTTAAATGTAATGAAGATAAGTCGGAAATCCTCCTTTATGGGAATTTCCCTCCCCAGTTCAGAGAAACATTCTGGCCACTCGATTATCCCTTGCCATCTTCCTCAGGTCAACCCGTCAAGAACCTGGGAGTATGGTTTGAAGAGAACTTATCTTTTTTGACCCAAGAAGCTGGCCGAGAGCTGCTTTGGGATACTAAAATCCCTTAGGAAATTTCTCCCGCTGCTTTCCAGGGCAGCCAAGGAGACGGTAACTCGGGCACTGATTCTGTCATGCAACGACTACGCCAATGCTTTGTACATTGGCTTACCGTGCTACATCCTTAACAAATTGCAGGCAGTCCAGAATGCGCGGCTAGGCTTCTTCTTAATATTACAATTAGAAGCAGCGTTAGACAACACCTGCGCACACTTCACTGGCTGCCTGTCGCTAAACGCGTTAAGTTTAAAGCCCTGGTCGTAGCACACCACGCCCTGTACGCTTCTGGTCCAGTTTATTTAAGGAAGCGCTTCATGTTTTATACCCCAGTCAGACATTTGAGGTCAGCGTCCCAGCTTCTTGCCCAGATACCTCGTGTTCGCCTCCAAAGAATGGGGGGCAGTTCGCTTGCTTTTAGGGCCGCCACAGCCTGGAACTCTCTTCCGTACTCTTTGCGCAGCATTCAGGATCATGTTCAGTTCAAAAAACAACTCAAAACATTTCTGTTTAACTAATTAACTTCATCTTACACCTCAAGGCTCGCGCCGGGACACTCCTTGGAGTAGCTATGTGCGTTATAAACTGCAATAACATAACAGAGTCCTAAAGCCCACAAGAACAAGATCAGCAAAAATGGAGGTGTAAGGCAAAAGGTTTGGGGGAAGGTCACCCTAAGGCAGACAGGTCTAACAAAATAAAATAAAATCTCCATAACAAAAGGTTGTGGAGTATAAAGTTCTGTATTTTGTATAGTTGAGGAATACACAGATGTAGCAGATACAAGCACTTGCTGGTAGCCTCAGCGGAGGGAGAAGTGAACAACCTCACTGTCTACTTTAACTATTCTAAGCAGGTACACTCATGGTGCAGCATTCCTTACCATACCCTTGACGCGCAGGCACTTGGTGTAACATAGTCTTTATTTGCTAATGTGGCCACACAGTGCCTAGGGCCTGTGCCTAAGCAGATCCTTCTCATCATCCTCCATTTTTTTTTTTTTTTTTGTTACTTCTCTTTTATTCAATACCACACAAATATCACATTACATGTTGTCCATTGGGTCACAAAGCAATGAAAAATGAATCACAGATTACCTTACATATCAATTAAGTAGCACAGGAAAGCACTGCAGCCTCAATGTTCGCCCATGTGCTCGGCACCCAAGCGTCACTGCTGGGCATACGTCATGCATAACACATAGGACAACTCCCATAGATAATAATCATGGTACAAAAACAAAACTAACAATTAAAAACTATAATAATAACTTGGCAGCGACAAGCAGTCGGGTGGTATTACCTAAAAGAATCCTCAATCAACTGGTAGGGAACAATTATGTGCGTGTATGAAGCCCCCCAATTGCCCGGGGGGGGCGGGGAGGGGGCAGAGCATCATCTCATCTAAGCAGGGTGGAAGCCGGATATGCACAGAGTATCAGTCAAGAGTGGCTCAATCTACTGAGTTAGGCGCACAATTGAGCTATTTCGATATAACAATTAGGGGGCATTTGGGGAATGTCCCATGTCCATCCTCCCGGGCCTACACTATAGGGCATGGCCCATCCTGCAGTCTGCTCAGTATTTAGCGTACATCATGCTGCCATAGACCGCACACCAACTCAATCAGCCAGTCAGGGGATCATCCTGAGATCATCTCAGAAGCATCGAGGGCCACCGTCTGCGAAGAGGCCACATCCTCCTCGCTTGGTCCACCGTCTGCCAGAAGGCCCTCCAACATAGTTCCCCACATCTTCAGGTCATGCTCCGCATTCTCATTCATGCAAACCGAGCGCAGTTGGCGCTCCTCAGCTACGCCCCAATCATGCAGGTCCACCCTCCACTTATCTAGCCGGGGGAGGGGGGGCTATAGGGCGGGTCCAGTGTATGGCAATGCAGCATTTAGCCAGTGCAAGACCCAGGAGAGCAAATTTATGTCACATCCGAGTGGGTATCGGGAGCATGCTTAAGAGACAATGTTTGACTGAAGCCTCGATACCCACATCTATGACCTCTTGCAGCACGCGTAGCACCACCCGCCAATATGTCGAAAGCCAAGCACAATACCAGGTCATATGTAAAAAAGTTGCAGGTCCTACACCACACCAGGTGCATGTCGAAGGGCGCGCCACATCAAACCGTGACATTCTCTGGGGCGTTAGATACATGTGATGTAAATAAAAGAACTCAGTGAGATTAAAGCTTGTGGTGCTAGCCACCTCCCGGACCTGTGTGAGCGCCTGTTTCCATTCGCCCTCTGTGACCAGCGACAATAAGTCAGCCATCCATCTGCCTTGGATTTTTTTTCACATTGATCCGGCGCTTCGCCTTCAGAGCCTTGTATATGCGGGAGATTAGTCCCCTATAGGAGCCTGGGTTGAGCAGCAGTGCCAAGGTCTTTGTCTCCTCTAGCTCATCCGGGAACGCGAGCTCTGCAAGATATTTTCGTGTGTTGTAAGAAATGGCCATCCGGCACTTGAAAACACTCCTTTGCATCGTCAAAAGTAAGGAAGGTCCCATTGAGCTACAGGTCCCCAGCTGTCGTGCACCCCCCTTCGTAGCACCTGATGAGAGTCATGACAGTCTGCATTTAATGGAACCCCTAAATCCATCGGAGGGCGAACGACCGAGTATATGGGACCCTACGCATGACCAGGATAACCACCCGTTCCCAGGCCCCTGCGACCTGACGGACCACAAACGGGCAATCCGAGGTAGTCCATGAGCCCATCATAAGGGTACCTCGGGAGTTCTGTCTCCGCACCCCAGTCCGCCAACAGCGCCTTCTCTACACTAGAACCCACTGCGCCGCATATTGTAGCAGCCCGCAAGATATTAGAGCGTAAAGTCAGGAAGACCCAGCTCCCACTCCCCACCCATTCCCCCCCCCCCCCGAGTCCATATCCAATTTAAGCACCTCCAGTTTCATCCTGCTGTGCTTCCCAGCCGCACCAAGGAGATCAGGAGACTATTTAAGTTATAGAAGGCAGATTTCGGGATACAGCAAAAGGAGTTCTGGAGGGCATACAGGCAACAGGGAAGCATAACCATCCTTGCCAAGGCTACTCGTCCCATGATCGAAAGGGGCAGGCGGTTCCAAAACTGGATAGACAACTCCAGGCCCGGGATGACTACTCCCATACTCAGGGCATACAGGGCCTCTGGTGTGTGAGCCACTTGTACACCCAAATAGTGAAAATGGTCACGCTTCCATCGAAGCCCCACATCAGGAAGGTCTGCAGCATCCCCTCGTGCCAGAGCTGCCAGTGGGAATATAACTGACTTCTAGCGATTAACATGGAGCCCCAAAGCCATTCTAAACGGGGCAAGCACATCCAGGAGTGCAGGCACCGCTCCCTTCGGGTGACAAATGCACAGCAGCACGTTGTCTGCATATAAGGAGACTACATGGGTATGGTCATCTACGGCGATACCCCTTTGGGCCATATCTCGCCGCAACCTGATCGCCAGTGGCTCCATTGCCAAGGTGAAAAGGAGTGGAGACAACAGGTAGCCTTGTCTCGTGCCCCTCTCGATATGGAAACCTTCAGATACCAGGCCGCCATTGCGGACACGGGCCATCAGTCAGCAGTACAAGAGACGGATCCAAGATATAAACTCCTGGATCAGACCCATCCTCCTCAGGACCTCCCACAAATATTCCCTTCACAAGGTGTTGAACGCTTTTTCAATGTCTAGGGCGACCACTGCCGCCCGAACCCTACCATCTGCCACCAAATGCAGCACATGTGAGAGTCGCTGGGTATTCATATGTGTCCCCCTGCCAGGCATGAACCCACACTGGTCCTCATGGACCAGGTGTGTTACTACTACCTTGCTTAGACGTGTCGCCAAAACCTAGGCCAGCAATTTGGCATCCAACCCCAGCACTGATAAACGCCTATAGGAGCCAGGATCATGCGTGTCCCTACCTGGCTTAGAGAGCATAACAATCTGTGCCTCCCTCATGGATGATGGTAAAACCCCAATCTCTTGGCCTCCTGTAAGGTCTCCAGTAAACGGGGGAGTAGGAGTTCGGCAAACACCTGAAAGAACTCAACCGGTAGACCGTCTGGTCCTGGAGTCTTACATTGTGCCATATTCTGTTTTGCTTCCCGTAGCTCCTCGAGTCTAAGCGCCCGCCAAGTTAGCCCGTCTGCAAAACAGTAAGATGGAGGAGCAGAAGGTCACCTTGAAAATCTGAGTCAGGTCGAGGCTTGAGCCTTCCCTGTGTATCGCGGCTAAGTGATCCCGCAATAAAGAGTTAACACCAGCCTGTGTAATGGCCTCGGTCCCATCAGGGTGTCTGACTGTCAGTATGAGCGGGAGTGGGCATTCTCGCTTCAATAAGCATGCCAGTAGTCTCCCCAACTTATCCCCTTCCCTGTGTAACAGCAGGCAATATTCACGTCTAATGAGGCAATCCAATCTATCCCATATTTCCGCGACTTGACGCTGGGCCTGTAGAAGTGCCTCACCTCGCGGCTCCGTTGCGCACTCCCCGTGCTGCAACCCGGCCAACGCATCCTCAGCAAGCTCCCTTTCCAGCCATCTCCTTGTACCCCCAACTCTAGACAGCCATTCCCGTCACGTCACCAGCTTTAGAGTCCCACTCCAAACTCCTGCTAGTGGTAGATTACTAATTGAATTTGAAATATCCGACAACTGCCTCCTAAAGCTCCTCTTGGAACATGGTGTCTCTAAGGGCCTCGGGATGTAGGCGCCACAAGGGGACTCTCGGCCTACCTCTACTCACCCCCCATTCTAGCAGTACCAGAGCATGGTCCGACAAAAAGCGTCCCAATGCTAATGTCTACACAGCAGCCGCAGTGGCCTCACTTGAAAGCAAGAAGGGATCAAGTCTACTAGAGACATCTCGTGCAGGCTTATAGCATGTATATCCCTGTATTCCATGGTGCATCTCGCGCCAGATGTCGACGCAGCGCAGACGGTCCATCACCTCCCGCACAGCGGTCGACGTTTTGGGCATAGGATGTAGCTTCAGAGGGTGTCTATCTAAGCTCCCTTCAAGCACGCAGTTAAAGTCTCCTGCCTATATTAGTGGCACTCCCACATATGGAAGCAGTAACTGCTCCGGTGCCAGATGAAACTCACCATCATCCACATTCGGAACATAAACATTTAACAAGCATATCTCCATCCCATCTAATGATCCATGCACCACTACATACATTCCCTCTACATCCGCCGTATAACCATGTATTCGAAACAGGACCTGCGGGGCTACCCAAATAGCCACTTCCCCCGGGCATATGTGGAAAAAGTGGCCGAGAACATCGGCCCTCCATTTTATGAGTAACTTTTGAGTTTCAGGGTCTGGTAAGTGTGTCTCTTGCAATAATGCCACATGCACTCCATGTCTACGGAGATAGGTCTGTACTCTTAAACGCTTCACAAAAGAGTTGAGCCCCGCACACTCCACGTCACATATTTAAATTGACCCATCTCTCAGCGCCATGAGCCATCTCGGCTCCATCTGCCAGTTGCCCCACCATCGGCGCTGCCACCAAAACCCACAATAACAATAATTGAAACCCCCCACCCTCCGGGTAAACACAACAATAACAATTTGTGCCACCCCAATCATCATCGTCTCCCACAGAGCCCACCCCATCCCCAATGTCAAATAGTGTACAACCGTTATTTCTTCACACCCAAAAATAACAGAGGATGTATAATGTACACGATCCAATCGAGTGGTAATCAATCCCAGCCACCACCTAAGCAACTAGTGGGCCATGTGCTACACCACGTAACCCACTCTCACACATAACACAGTCTGCCTCAGAAGAACACAGTGCCAGGCTGAGGAGATGCACCAGCAGCAGTCACACTATGGTGCGCCCCGGTCGCACCCTCCCACCCTTAGCCACTACACACACACAACCACACACTCAATCATATACCAGGCATGCCCTTTCGCACAACAAATCCACAAATCACAGAACGGCTAAGAAAGAAGGAAAGAGAAGGGGAAAGGTGAGAAGGAAAAGTGATAAAGGGGAATAAAACAATGAAAAGAGGTAGAGGGGGAGAGTGAGGTGCCCGCCAAAGTCATATCAGTCAGTGCCTATCCCATTCACATCATACATGACCTGGAATTCCGGCCCTCAGCACTCCACCATGGGCCAATCGCCCTGGCACTCCACCACCGGGGTCAGGTGTACAACCCTCTCCCCGGCAGTGAGCAGCATCAGACACATATGACCCACTGTTCCTTTATCCGTTCAGGGGACCTCAGATTGAGGGGTCTCTTCAACTACATCCCCCATACTAGTATCCGAGTTAGAGGTGGTGACCTCTTCCACCAGGGATCTTGCTGCCTCACGCTCAGCCTACAGCAACAATGGGTCCACTCTCTGCAGCCGTCGTCCCTCGTCTGGCCGCTCCAAATCTAAGGAACCATCACGGCGCACCACTACTCGTTGGGTCGAACGGGAGGAACGTCTGCTCCACCCACCATACCTGCCAGTCCTCTGTCTGCTTCGTACCAGAGTTTCGCATATCTGCCCCTTGCTGGGCCAGGGATCTCCCCTCGCCTTGCACCTCCAACCAGTACCATGCAGCCTCCGCGGTGGTGAAAAATGAGAAAAAATGAGCGGGATAAAGGAGCATATACTGCAGATTCATTGCTCTCAATTTCTGTTTCATTCCCCCAAAAGACGCTTTCTGATGTTGCACAATGTGCGTATAGTCAGGGAAAATTCGTATGGTATGGTTATCGAAAGTAGGATCACCATCTCGGTGAGCGGCCTTGAGGATGCAGTCACAACCCCTGTAGTTTAGGATCTTTGCGATACGTGTGCCCGGAGGATAACCCGCCGGGGTGGTTGCGTAAGGGCATGGTGTGTGCGTTCAGTCACAAAGATAGAGGACAGTTTGGCCATAGGAAGCGCAGTTTTGATCCAATTTTCAGGGAAGAGTTCAGGAGCCCTGCCATCTGTTCCTTCCGGAAATTCAACAAAACATAGATTACATCTCTGGGAGCGGCCCTCCGTGTCCTCTGCTCTCCACTCCAGAGCCGCTGACTTGGCGGACAAGTCGGCGAGGGCCCCTTTCAGGCTGGTTACCTCACTCTGCAATTCAGGCACAGTTTGTTCAGTGGCAAGGGACCTTTCTGCCACTGTGTGGCGGTCAACTTGCAAGAGTCCAACATCCAGAGACACTGCTTCTATTTTGGCTTGCACTGCTGCACGTGAGGCTTCTATTAATGTGAGTATCTGAGCTCCAGAGGGGTCCTGGTGCGTTTTCTCGCTCTCTGGGGGGACTCACGTGGGTGAACCGTCTTTGATGCGCCCCCCCCCTGACGTGGGGGGCGCACACCGTATATTGATCCATCTTCGTCTGCTGTGCCCCTCTCTGCGGTCTATACTTGCCCATGACGGTGCACCCCGAGTCGTGGGGCAGTCGTTAGTGTGATAAGTATGCTACATGCAGACCCCTGTCCGTCTTGCATCGCTCCTTTATGGAGAGGTAGGTCTGGTGTCCACAGAGCTGACCGCAGGAGGTAAACCAGGGCCGAGCACTGCCCGTCGCGAGGACTCACCAGGGAATATCCAGAGGCGACCCCAAGAGCGATATCCACCTCCCTCATGTGTAAAATGCAGAGTTAAGCAGACAGTGGCGGCCAGAGAGTGTCCCGGGGGGCAAAAAGGGGGGGGGGAGACAGACCAGCCGGGGGCCAAGCAAGACATGGGCAGCAGCAGCCCAGAGATGTGCCCAATGAACTCCCAGCACCGTTGCTCCTTACAATGGCGCCACAAGTCACCTGGTGTAAAGTCAGTGGCCTCCACCTCCAACAGGCAAAGTCCTTTCCACAATCGTTTTTCACCACCTAGGCGTAGGTGAAGGATCCTGGTGATCACCTAGGGGTTCCAGACATAGAGGCTAATCACCCTCCAGGACAAATCAATGGCAAGGCACGCACCAATATGTTCCCTCCAGGGCGTACTGCACCCTAGCATATGCAAGCAGGCAGGCCGTTTACACTGCTACCATGCCAGCAAAGAAAGGGCAGAAGGACTAGCGCTTCCTCCCCCAGGCAGAGGTCACCTCATGCCGTGCCCCGTGCATGCCCCTATCTCACATTCAGCTGGATTTCAGGCTGATACGGCGTTAAGGCGGCAGCCTCCGCGCCTTCATCCAGTTGCATGCTCGCCTCGCAGGCTCAGGGGCTCCAGGTGCGGCTCCGCCGCTGCGCGCTCGAGCCATCCGTGGACCAGTGCCTCCCACATAACTGGCCCAAGTTCCTCGGGCAGCACTCAACGGTCCAGCACCCCTGGTGCCTAATCTCCAGGAAGAACCCAGCCCTGACACAGGGCCCCGATCAGGTCAACTTTCCCCTCAGCCCCCGTGGCGCTAAGCATGATCAGCGGGGGGACAGCTCCATCAGTGGCACCACAGCAGTGGGGGAGACTGGTGCACAGCTGACGCCCGGTAACCAGTTCAGGCCAGTCCGGTCACTGCCAGCATGCGTCGGGCCCAGTCTAGGCCGTGGCACCAAAAGTACAAGGATCCGGTGACATTCGTTGCAAACCACTCCTAGGCACAGCCCCCACCCATATCCCGCACCGGGGATGGCGGTGTGGGCACAGAACAGCGGGATGGGCAGGAGAAATGCCGGATTCTGGATGGGCGGTCTGCAGAACTCATTAAGCCACGTCTGTTTCGGCTGCAATCTTGGCCACGTCCCTGCCTCCATTTTTCAAAGTAACTGCTCCTCGCTCCCCTTCCTACCCTTTAAGGACTTAGCCAAATTAGCTTATTTTTGTCTAACAGTTATGTCCTACTTAAATGAGCATGACAAACTGTGGTACATGTAAGAAGATAGCAGAACTCTTCTGCATTATTACTGGGAGTGGCAGCATACAGTGGCAGCAATTCAAGTAGCACAGCACATACTTACCTCAGGCACAGAGCAGGTGCAGCACATGAAGGAGAAGTGCAATTCCCCTCACACCTGTAACACGCAAATCACATGTAACAGAACTCACTTGGCTCAAACACAGAACATTTATAGCATAAAGAGTAGCAGTGAAGCAATCTGTCACACAACACAGGAAGAACACATGCAAGAGCAGGATGATTCAATCCTCTACTGCAAAAGGAGAACTAGAAAATCTGCACTGACTTTAACTCGACTGAAAACTTGCTACTGTGGTTTGATCAAGGACCTTGCAGACTAACCCACAATTCCAGTTCAGACTTTTATTCTGCTATGGTGCCCCTAACCTTCAGTTGAAGCCTTCTTGGCCAATCCTGAAGTACACTGCAGCTAAAAGCCTGCAGCCTGCAGGGAAAAATTCCCAGTGACAGTTTGGTGGAGGACTGTCAGGTATTTGCAATTAGCTGCCTAATTTGTGATAGGCCCACATAAATTGTGGCAGAGTGAATTGGTTTGTTAGTCTCACTCCTCGAGACTTACAGATCTGTTGAATGCACAGAATATATACTAGAAAACCTGCAATATCCCAAATGCGTCCAAGGTAATTCAATTCACCTCAAGCCTACTGGCCTCACCCTTGGCATCGTGACAGCCTTTAGTGCGTTGTTGGTGTCTAGTCGATACATTTATTAAGAGACTACCTACAGTCCATATATTTCCCATTCAACTGGTAAGTAAATGTTTAACTTTATTTGAACAAAATAGACTCCTTTTATTGTTTTGTAAATTTTTGTTGGACACTCAAGCCATGTGGGTTACGGGAACAAATATGACACAAATTATTTTAGCAGAACTTGGTTTCGATATGATTCTGAAATTCTGATCGCTCTGTTCCATAGTCTTCCTTGTGGATTCCCTGTAGCACGTGTGCACTGCCACCTTAATACAGGCCTCAGGAGCATGCAATATAGTCAGGGATTTAGCAGTGCCTGCATAATTTATTTGATCAGCACCCTGTCAGGCTCTGCGCCCTGCTGACCCTGACGAGAAGGAAGAATGGACCTTACCTCATATGCCCGAACCTCTGCTTTATTTCCAGTCCCCATGCCTGACCGACGAAGTATTATATACAGCAGAGGAGGACCCTGTTTTTTCCTGTTATGGGCCCTTTAAGGCTCAGCTGCCTGGCGGTGATGAGTGGATGAGCCACGCCCCCTTGAGATGTGTAAGACCGGAGCAGGAAGAGGAGGCCAGGCGCCACAGTGGAGAATGGAGTAGCCTCGCGTCGGAGCGGAGTGCAGTTCGTCGTGACCCGGGTGCAGAAGACGGTGTGAAGCAGTCCCGAGCAGAGGAGAACACCGAACACGCTTCGGGGACGTCAGACCCCAACCCCAGGATACAGAGACAGGCGCCAGGAGGCCAACTACGCCACGAGCCGCCCAGCCGCGTTCCAGGAGGAGCGTGGCTTGCACAGGTTCGTGCCCGATTCTTAGGGAGTGGGAGGCGGGTAGAGGAAAAGACCCGGTCTTTCCAAGAGGGAACCCACTGACGTGCTCGGCATCGATTGAGGCCCGACTGTTTGTTTTCTTTTTCTCACGGGTGAAGGTCTCCTCTAAAACACCATCCTGATCGCCTGCATGCCAGGTGCAATTTCCCCCACTCCCTTCCCCACATAGATTCACATTGTAGCGCTTAGCGCTGATACCCTGTCTCTTTTTTTTTTTTTTTGGGCGTTAGCGCTTTGGTCGTTTATGGTGGAGAAAATACCAGCAAAGAAATACTGCTATTCCCCGAAGAACAGAGGAAGAACCTTTAATTTATTGTTTTGAAACTGGCAATAGAAGCAGCTAAAGACTATATTTAGTCTCCTGTTTCCTATAACCCGCTACATGTGGTGGAGAATGCGGGCACCTGTCCATTGGTGAGCCGAAATGGATGCACTTATACACCATCTAGTAGACGGACAGAAGAAACTTAAATGGGCCATCGAACGGCAGATGACTTTGGCCCAGGCAGATCGGGACACATTCAAAGACATCATCAAGTCCCAGGTAGATGCCATACACAAAGTTGCTGAAGACCAGGTACAGAGTACCTCCCGACTTCAGGGTAATACCCGGTGCTCCGATACATCTGAACATAGCCCTAAAAAAGTATATACTCGGAGAGGACCTGGACGCTTTCTCCTGAATTTTGAAAGGGCAGCCAAAGCGTCAGGATGGCCTGTCGAGAAATGGCAGTTTTTCTTGGCCCCCCTCCTGACAGGGGAAGCCTAAGCGGCCTAAAAGGTTGCTAACGCTGGGGGTATTACCCCTTATGAAGAGATAAAAACCATCATTCTTGACAATCTGGGCTTGCATGCAGAGTCCTATAGAGTCAGATTTCGGAAGGAAAAGGGGGCCCTGGGAGATAATCCTAAGACACTGTTCTTTAAAATAAAGCTGGCAGCGGATAAATGGCTGAAGCCAACCAAAAAAATGAAGGAAGAGATTATGGACCAGATCTATTTGGAACAATACCTCGAGGCTTTACCCTTCCCTGCTCAAAGGTGGTTACGACAACACTCTCACCTCACAGTCGAGCAAGCTGTTGAAATGATCACGTCCTTTGCACGCAACCCCGTGTTTCTCCTTGGGAAGCGGAGCAAACTCCACGAGGTAACCAAAGACCAAAGAAAACCATACGACCCGTTAATGAACCCTCGAAACCTCGATCCTACAAACCAGAAAATCCCCCATACTGTGGACCCCAATGTTTTGACTGTGGCGAGTGGGGCCACATCGCCCGGTCCTGCCCCCACAAGAAGTCAAGTGAGGAACCAATGGACATCAGCTGTGTTCCCAGGTCTCTTCTCTACACAGAAGAAATGGGCGCTTGTTTTTATGTGAGTGTTTTTGTTAACAAAACCCAGGTAACTGCCCTGCTGGACTCAGGGTGTCACCAATCTGTTGTACAAAAAGACCTGATCTGTTGTGATCTGTTGTGTACACGGAGACGTTAAGGCCTACCCGGTGGCCCGGATACCCATACAACCCCTAGACGGACCACGATCAGTAGTGACTGTAGGTGTTCTACAGAAACTTCCAGAAGAACTCATAATAGGGACAGACAACCCCAACTTTCTGTCTTTGGTCCTGGGAAATATAAAAAAAAGGGGACCAAGGACAGCTACCCGAGTCAATCATTCCCCACGCTCTCATCACTCAGGAGCCTTGGCAGACAGACAGGAACTTCCGGTTGGCCCAGGTCAATGACCCTTCCTTACAAAACGCCTGGCAAGAGGCCCGGAAATCCAATTCCACTGATCCCCCGGTGTACCCCCACTTCCTAGAAACCAATAGGCTCCTATAAAGGATGGGGGGAGTGAACGAATCCCCTCAGCTACTTGTACCACAGGTTTTTCAGGACCAGATAATGTTCTTTGCCCACTCACATCTCCTAGCGGGACACTCAGGGGCCCTAAAGACCACACAGAGTATCCTTCGCCACTTCTATTGGCCAGGGATATACCCACACATAAAGAAGTACTGTCAGGAATGTCCCGTTTGCCTGCGACGGAATCCCTATAGACCTCCCCCCTGTGCCACTCTAGCCTTTACCAATTATAGGCAAACCTTTTTAACTAATTGGCATGGATCGGATTGGTCCTCTACCCAAATCCCCTAAGGGGTATCAGAACGTACTAATGCTAGTAGATTACTCGGCTCGATTCCCTGAGGCCTGTCCCTTACGAGCCCCTAACACAACCAGCATAGCCGATAAATTGAACCGGGTGGGTTTTCCTCATCAGATCCTCACAGACCAGGGCTCTCCCTTTGTCTTGAAGCTAATGTCACAGGTATGCCGGATACTAGATCTTACCCATATCAAAACCTCCGTCTACCACCCCCAGACCGACGGGTTAGTCAAGAGGTACAATGGGACTCTCAAGCTAACCCTGAAAAAGATGCTCACAGGAGAAGGGAAGAACTGGGACCAGCTCCTTCCCCTTGCCCTATTCGTCATCCGAGGACAGGTCCAAAGCAGTCTAGGCTGTTCCTCTTTCAAGTTGTTATACGGCAGACAGCCAAGAACTCTACTGGAGATGACCAAAGAGGTCTGGGAAAAAGGAGAGGATGATGCTAGTGAGCTTTTGGACTAAATTGGCAGCGCAGATCCTCAGCATCTCAGGCTCTACGGGATCTTCACTGGTTACCGATTCAGCAGAGAATATTTTTTAAATCTCTCTGCATAGTTTTTAAGGCAGCAAATGGTCTGGGTCCCAGGCCTTTGCAGAGTAAGTTTACGTGGTATATGCCCACAAGAAACCTCCGTTCGGCCACAGCAAATCTGGTCAATGTCCCTAAATTTAAGAGGGTTAGAACAGGTGGGAGAGCTTTTAGCTCTGCAGCCTCGCGATTATGGAATGAACTTCCACCTGACATCAGGAGGAGCAGAGACATAATGCAATTCAGGAAGAAACTAAAGACCTGGTTATTTCCAAGGGAAAGGAACACTTAGATGTAATTCCTGAATTCTCTAGTGCTCCTCCTGATGTCCTTCTCTCCCTTAGGTCTCTATTATCTATAACTCCCTTTTTTCTCTTTCAAATACAGTATGACACATTACATCTATGTACACTTTCAGCGCCAGGATACCCGTTGGGTGACAGTGCGCTATATAAATGCTGTATACAATACAATACAATACAATACCAAACAGCTCAAGGCCCGTATAGGAAAGTTAAGAGAACTAGCACATTCCAATCTAGAGAAAAGTCAAAAGAGGCAACAGACCTTTTATGATAGGGGAAAAAAGTGGAGAACCCTACAGGTTAACGATTGGGTCCTTATACTCCAGCCCACGTCCCTCACTAAGGTCCAGTCCGAATGGAAGAGTCCCTATAAAGTGACAGCTAAGATAGGAAGAACCACCTACCGAATACAAATCACCCCTAGGAAACAACAGAGCTATCACATTAACCTCTTGAAAAAGTGGTTAGGTCCGTTACCCAGGACAAACCAACTCGCCTTAACACCCTTAACGTACCCCTGTGCCCTAGAACATCTGGTGGTGAACGACGACCTAACTACGGAACAATGTTCCGGTTTGTTGGAAGTGCTCAAACCCTTTTCTATGTTGTTTTCCGATCTACCAGGGAAAACCTCCCTGGTAGAACACTCAATCAAGACTCCACCCGGACAGGTGGTGAAACAAAGACTATACCGAATACCCGCCACCCGAAGAAAAGCAATTGCCTCGGAGATCACTAAGATGTTGCAAATGGGAGTTATAACACCTTCCCAAAGCAATTGGTCCTCGCCCATCGTCCTGGTCCCAATACCGGATGGATCAGTCCGATTTTGTATCCACTTCAGATTTGTAAATGCCATCTCAAAGTTCAACGCCTGCCCCTTGCCACGGATAGACAAACTTATAGAGAAGCTAGGGGACGCTGTTTATATATCCACTCTTGATCTAACGAAGGGATACTGGCAGGTTCCATTACGTAAAAGAGATTAGGAAAAGACGGCCTTTTCCACCCCAGACGGTCTATTCGAATTCACGGTTCTTCCCTTTGGCCTGCATGTGGCTCCCAGAACGCCAATGCTGACTTCCTGTCTCGTATTCCTTATCTCCCCAATCGGGAAGACTCTAGGGGTGGTGTGTCAGGCTCTGCGCCCCGCTGACCCTGACGAGAAGGAAGAATGGACCTTACCTCATATGCCCGAACCTCTGCTTTATTTCCAGCACCCATGCCCGACCGACAAAGTATTATATACAGCAGAGGAGGACCCTGTTTTTTCCTGTTATGGGCCCTTGAAGGCTCAGCTGCCTGGCAGTGACGAGTGGATGAGCCACGCCCCCTTGAGATGTGTAAGACCGGAGCAGGAAGAGGAGGCCCGTCGCCACAGTGGAGTGGAGAATGGAGTAGCCTCGCGTCGGAGCGGAGTGCAGTTCGCCATGACCCCAGGGCAGAAGACGGTGTGAAGCAGTCCCGAGCAGAGGAGAACACCGAACCCGCTTCGGGGACGTCGGAGACCAACCCCGGGATACAGAGACAGACGCCAGGAGGCCAACGACCCCACGAGCTGCCCAGCCGCGTTCCAGGAGGAGCGTGGCTTGCACAGGTGCGTGCCCGATTCCTAGGGAGTGGGAGGCGGGTAGAGGAAAAGACCTGGTCTTTCCAAGAGGGAACCCACTGACGTACTCGACTGGGCATCGATTGAGGCCTGACTGTTTGTTTTCTTTTTCTCACAGGTGAAGGTCTCCTCTACAACACCATCCTGATCGCCTGCATGTCGGGTTCAATTTCCCCCACTCCCTTCCCCACATAGATTCACATTGTGGCGCTTAGCGCTGATACCCTGTCTCTTTTCTGGGTTTTTTTGGTGTTCGCGCTCTGGTCGTTTATGGTGGAGAAAATACCAGGAAAGAAATACTGTTATTCCCCGAAGAACAGAGGAAGAACCTTTACTTTAGTGTTTTGAAACTGGCAATAAAGGGATCTAAAGACTTTATTTAGTCTCGTGTTTCCTATAACCCGCTACACACCCCTAACAGGGTGGCAAAAGATTTATGAGTTAGACAGTAAGAAGTTTCCTATCAAATGTCCATTTTATTTCCTCACTACAGCGTTCTGATGGACCAACAACAGAGTTCAATTGAAACATGAATGTTTGTGTATATATATATATATATTCACTGAAAAAAACATAGGTTTTAGGGAAAGTTATAGTTAGTTGGACATTGCACTCGTACAAAACCCGTGAAATTCCCCCGTTATAGTTAGTTCAGCTAACTATAACTCGCGCCCATAATGCACTGCTGATGACGTCACATATTACATCACTCATGACATGGTCAGTGACATCACTGATGACATCTCAAATGACATCACTGATGACATCATCCAGTGACTGTGTGTTTCTGTAAAGTTTAAATATGTTTAATATATATAGGCAAAGGCGTATTGAAGAATGAGTGGGTGTATAAGTGTCTGAATGGATGATTGAGTAGGTGCGTGACTGACTCTACAAGTGAGTGATTAAACGTATCTTACTGAATGCATGGGTTAGTGACTAAACTGTGTGAATGTCTGTATCCGTCTGTCTGTTGGTGTGTAAGTGGATGCATGGATTTGCGAATAGCTACATGAGTGTCTATATGGGTTATTGATTGGTTCTCTGAGTATCTGTATGGGTGCCTGAGTGTTTGTGTGGGTGGGGTGTGTGTGACTCTGTACATAGATGTGTGAGTGGGTGATTCACTGGGTGCATCATTTGAAGAGTGCGTCTGTGATGGACTGCTTGGGTGGGTGAGTGTGTGTATGGGTGTGTTAGTGAGTGAATGTATATCTCAGTGGTACATGTGTGAGTAACTACATATGTGAAAGGCAGTATATATGTGTGTTGGAGTATATAAATGGCTATAAGTGAGAGTGTGTGATTGTGAGAGTGGCTGTATGGATGAGTGTGTACTTGTATCAGTGATTGTATAAGAGCGTAAGAATGTGCTAGAATTTGTATGAGTAAGTGAGCTGGTGTGTGTATAACTGTATAGGTGGGTAAATGGCAGTGTGATTAATTATTTGCATGACTGACTAGGTGTGTGAGTACCTCTATGGATGAGTGGCGGTGTGTGAGTGTCTATATAGGTGTATGAGTGCATATGATAGTCCCGTACTGAGTGACCGTAAGTATGAGTGACTGTACGGGTGAGTGAGTGGATGTGTGTGTAGACCTAAGAATCAGTGAGTGGGTATGTAGTTATTGGTGTTGGAGTGTCTATGGTTTTGAGAATAGCAGTCTGTAATTTAGAGTGGCTGTATCAAAGGTTATATTAGGGTTTGAGAAGATGCATCAAATTATCACATGGATGATGTCATCAGTGATGTCATCAGTGATGTCATCAGTGATGTCATTTGAGATGTCATCAGTGATGTCATCATGATGTCACTGACCATGTCATGAGTGATGTAATATGTGACGTCATCAGCAGTGCATTGCGGGGGCGCGAGTTATAGTTAGCTGAACTAACTATAACGGGGGAATTTCACGGGTTTTGTACGAGTGCAATGTCCAACTAACTATAACTTTCCCTAAAACCTATGGTTTTTTAAGTGAATTTCAAAGGTTTTTTAAAGGCTAGTTTCTAACTATGCCTACAGAGGTAGGACATGTGAAGAAAGAAGAAAAAACGCACAGAAAGAAGCAAAAGAAATGCAGAAAGAAGCAACAGACGTCCACAAAGACGAAGAAAAGTGCAGGAAGAAGCAAAAGATGTGCAGGAAGAAGCAAAAGAGGAGCAGAAAGAGGCCTTGTTGCAAAATCATCCTGTGCCCACAACTTTTTCAGACGGGTACTGGTGGTAACTGACTCTGACTAACCAGAGCCAGTGCTATGCTAAAAGACACTTAGAATACAGTGAAAACACCTACATACACTAGGGAACACTATGCGTTGGGGTACCCCTGTGATTAGCATGACCTCCTCTGTAAGTCTCTAGTACATAATAGGGCAGGGGGATTAAAACTACCTCTTAAAACGCGCCACAGGGCATGCTTGCACACATGTCACCTCAGGCCCCGCCCCCACCCTTCACCACTGTGCAAACGCGCCCCGTGGCGCGTTTTAAGTTGCGGGATTAGGTCACCTTGAATCCTGAGCGTCCTTGGGGCCCAACTAGCCCACCAGGTACTTCCAGTAAGCGCCACAGCCCTGCGTTGCAGAGAGGTGGTCCGAGGCCACGCCCCTTTTTACACCTCTCTGCAACGCAGCGCTGTGGCGCTTACTGGAGGTACCTGGTGGGCTAGTTGGACCCCAGGGACCCTCAGGATTCTAGGGGACTTAATCCCCCAACTTAAAACACGCCACAGGGCATGTTTGCACACATGTCACCTCAGGCCCCGCCCTCTTCCTTCACCACTGTGCAAACGCGCCCCGTGGCGCATTTTAAGTCGGGGGATTAACTCCCCTTGAATCCTGAGGGTCCCTGGGGTGCAACTAGCCCACCAGCTACCTCCATTAAGCGCCACAGAGCTGCGTTGCAGAGAGGTGTAAAAAGGGGCATGGCCTCAGAACACCTCTCTGCAACGCAGCCCCCTGGCGCATATTGGAGGTTTCTGGTGGGCTAGTTGGCCCCAAGGGACCCCCAGTATTCAAGGGGAATTCGTTCCCCATCTGCAAACGCGCCAGGGGGCGCGTTTGCATAGTGCTGCAAGGAGGGGGCGTGGCCTTTGGCGCGATGCCTGTCTTTTTTTTTTGTTTGTTTTTTTTAAGAAGGGTGGCTGTGTGGCCCCCCTTCTTTTTGTAATTTATTTGCCCTGGGGACCCCATCCCCCAGGGCCTGCCCCCTAATTTTTTTATTTTTTATTTAAAATATTTGGAAGGGGCCGTGTGGCCCCCCTCCCGAGGCCTTAATCGGCCCCGGGGACCCCATCCCCCGGGGCTTGGCCTTAATTATTTTTTTAATTCTTTTGGAGGGGGGCTGCGTTGCCCCCTCCTCAGGCCACTTATGGCCCCGGGACCCCATCCCCCGGGCTGGCCCTCTCCGTTGGGGACCGTGGGGGGTCCCCAATCCCCCAATGGTCCCGCCGGCTCCCGCGTCCCTCGGGAGCCGGCATTGCTTTCCACATGGGGAGCTGCTAAGATGCAGCTCCCCGTGTGGAAAAGCAATCGTCTTTGGTTTTTGGAAGAGAGACAGGTTTCCTGCTCTCTCTTCCAAAACCAAAGCAGTTTGCTATGACAGGACGGGAGCCGCGAGGCTCCACGCCCTGCCATAGCAAACTACAGTGTCCGAGGTGAGCACCCGGGACACTGCAGGAGCCGGCCCTGGGGGGTGGTGGTCCCCAGGGCCATCAAGGGCTCCAGGAGGGGGCCGCGCGGCCCCCTCCCAACATGTGCAAAGCTCCGGGGAGGTGGTGGTCCCCGGGGCTCGGGGTCCGAAACGGACCCCCACATTCTAATTCTTAGTGCCCCAGGGAGGTGGCGGTCCCCGGGGTTTGTGGGGGGGCTCGAGCCCCCCCACACAGGTAATTTTTTTTTTTAACAAAAGAAGCCCCGGGGGGTGGCGATCCCCGGGGCTGCGGGAGGGCCAAGAGCCCTCCCGCACCATTTATAATTCAAAGCCCCGGGGGGTGGCGGTCCCCGGGGCTTGGGGGGGCTTTAGAGGCCCCCCCACACATTATTTCAATGAACCCCTGCATGCCCCCGGGACTTGGCCCACCCGGGGGCAAAATACCCTCGACGCGCGGGAGCCCGCGCTTCGTTTTTTTTTTTTCACGGCGGGTTCCGCGCAACCCTAAGCGCATCCCGCCGATTTTTTAAAAAAAAATGCTTTTTTTGGCCCTGGGGGTCCTTGTGGGGGAGTCCCACAAGGACCCCCAGGGCCAAAAAAAAGCAGGCCTAGGGGGTCAGGGTGTTTCTACCCTGCCCCCTTTTTGCGTTTTGCGCACTTGTTTCTTGTGCCTCGGTTCTACCGAGGAACAAGATGGCTGCCAACACTTCCTGGTTTGGAGTGTTGACAGCCAATTAGCATACAGCTCGTGATCGGGAAGGTACGCTCAGGGTGCGCGGACCCTCCGCGGCCATAGATATATTTGTGGTTTTACTTTTGATTTTCTCAGGAACTACTGAACGGATTTACACCATTTAACCAAAAGGCACGACTCTGAACCAAGGGCTACCTTTTTGCCAAATTTGGTGTAATTCCGTTCAGCAGTTCGGGCTGTAGCTGCGACTAAAGGTTCCTATGGAAAATTGCATGGGGAAAACACGTTTTGGGACCCCCCTTTCTTCTCGGCCCCCACTTGATGAATCACCCCGAGACTTTCAGGATAGGAGCGGACCGGAGCGCCCCATGAGTTTTGAGAATTTCGTGAAGATTCGTCAACCGGCGCCAAAGTTATTGGGAATAGAATGTTGCGGATTTCCTATGGAAAATAGGTCCTAACTATAACTATCTACTGGCGACCGCCAGTAGATAATATATATATAGATATATATATATATATATATATATCTATATATATATTATCTACTGGCGGTCGCCAGTAGATAGTTATAGTTACAACCTATTATCCATAGGAAATCCGCGACATTCTATTTGAAATAACTCTCTTGCCGGTTGACGTATCTTCGCAAAATTTTCAAACTTTGTGGCCCGCTCCGGTCCGCTCCTACCCTGAAAGTCTCGGGAGATTCAGTCGAGGGGCCGAGAAAAAGGGGGTCCCAAAACGCGTTTTCCCCATGCATTTTCCATAGGAAACTTTAGACACGGCTACAGCCCGAACTGCTGAACGGAATTACACCAAATTTGGCAAACAGGTAGTTCTTGGTTCAGAAAGAACCCTTTTGTTAAATGGTGTAAATCCGTTCAGTAGTTGCTGAGAAAATGAAAAGTAAAAAGTTAGTGATATCTATGGCCGAGTAGGGTCCGCGTACCCTCAGCGCACCCTGCGCGCACCGTCCCGATCACGAGCTGCATGTTAATTGGCTGTCAACATTCCGATTCAGGAAATGTTGGCAGCCATTTTGTCCCTCGGTAGAACCGAGGGACAGAAACAAGTGCGCAAGCGCACAAAGGGGGCAGGGTAGAAACACCCTGACCCCTAGGTTTGCTCAGGGGTCCCACAAGGACCCCTGGGCAAAAAAAAAAAAAAAATATTTTGAAAAAATCGGCAGGATGCGCTCAGGGTGCGCGAATCCTGCCGAAAAAAAAAAAATCGAACCGCGGGCTCCCGCGCTCGATGTTAGTTGGCCCCGGGTGGGCCAAGTCCCGGGGGCATGGTGGGGGGATAATTTAATGTGTGGGGGCCTCAAAGGGCCCCAAGCCCGGGGACCGCCACCCCCGGGCTTTTTAAAAATGGTGCGGGAGGGCTCTGAGCCCTCCCGCAGCCCGAGGACCACCACCTCCCCGGGCTTTTTTTAATACATTATAAAACCTGTGTGGGGGGCTCCAGCCCCCACACGCCCGGGACCGCCACCTCCCCGGGGCACTAAACATTTTAATATGGGGGTCCGTTACGGACTCCCAGAGCCCGGGGACCACCACCTCCCCGGGGCTGTGTACTGAATGGGAGGGGGCCGCGCGGCCCCAGTCCTGGAGCCCTTGATGGCCCTGGGGACCACCACCCCCAGGGCCGGCTCCTGCAGTGTCCCGGGGTGCCTACCCCGGGACACTGTAGTTTGCTATGGCAGGATGGGAGCCTCGCGGCTCCCGTCCTGCCATAGCAAACTGCTTTGGATATTGGAAGAGAGAGCAGGAAACCTGCTCTCTCTTCCAATATCCAAAGCAGATTGCTTTCCACATGGGGAGCTGCATCTTAGCAGCTCCCCATGTGTAAAGCAATGCCAGCTCCCGTAGGACACGGGGAGCCGGCGGGACTGTGGGGGTTTGGGGACCCCCACAGTCCCCAACGGAGAGGGCCAGCCCGGGGGATGGGGTCCCCGGGGCAAGTAGTGGCCCGGGAGGGGGCCATGCGGCCCCCTCCCCAAAAAAGAGAAAATAAAATTTTTAAAAAAATGGAAAGGCCGGCCCCGGGGATGGGGTCCCGGGGCCTTAAAATGGCCAGAGGAGGGGGCCACGCTGCCCCCTCAAAATAATAAATATAGAGGCCATGCCCCGGGGATGGGGTCCCCGGGGCCAATACAGGCCCAGGGAAGGGGAGCCACGCGGCCCCCTTCCCGTTTTTTTGTTTTTTTGTAATTTACAAAAAGGGGTAAGGCCCTGGGGGATGGGGTCCCCAGGGCCCAAAAAGAAAAAAAGGAAGGGGGCCACACAGCCCCCTTCAGGGACACAAATTTTTTTTTTTTTTTTAAACGATCGGGCCCGCAGGCCCCGCCCCCTTCCTTCACCACTCTGCAAACGCGCCCCTGGCGCGTTTGTAGAGGGGATCGAATTCCCCTTGAATACTGGGGGTCCCTGGGGCCAACTAGCCCACCAGGAACCTCCAGTATGCGCCAGGGGCTGCCTTGCAGAGAGGTGTACAGAGGCCACGCCCCTTTTTACACCTCTCTGCAACGCAGCTCTGTGGCGCTTTTGGAGGTATATGGTGGGCTAGTTGGACTCCGGGGACCCTCAGGATTCAAGGGGACTTAATCCCCCAACTTAAAACGCGCCACGGGCGCGTTTGCACAGTGGTGAAGGGAGGGGCGGGGCTTCAGGTGACATGTGTGCAAACAGGCCCCGTGGCGCGTTTTAAGATGGGGAATTAAATCCCCTTCAATTCTGAGTGTCCCTGAGGGCCAACTAGCCCAACAGGTACATCCAGAAAGCGCCACAGAGCTGCGTTGCAGAGAGGTGTAAAAGGGGTGTGGCCTCTCTACACGTCTCTGCAACGCAGCCCCTGGCGCATATTGGAGGTTCCTGGTGGGCTAGTTGGCCCCTAGGGACCCTCAGGATTCAAGGGGACTTAATCCCCCAACTTAAAACGCACCACGGGGCGCGTTTGCACAGATGTCACCTTAGGCCCCGCCCCTCCCTTCACCATTGTGCAAATATTCTTCTAAAATCATCCGAAATACGAATTCCGATTTACTCACCTGTTATAAGGAGAGACCTCAGTGCTGCATCTTTCAGCCCAGTACTGGTCCTGAAAAGTAATTTTAACCGTACTTACCAGTAACTTGAATTTCCTTCCATAGGATATCATTGCCTTCTTTTTGCTGAAAAAGTTTCTAAGTGTTGATTTTTGAAACATACAAATATTCCTCTAAAATCAGCCGAAATACGAATTCCGATTTACTCACCTGTTATAAGGAGAGACCTCAGTGCTGTATCTTTTAGCCCAGTACTGGTCCTGAAAAGTAATTTTAACCGTACTTACCAGTAACTTGAATTTCCTTCCATAGGCTAACATTGACTGGTTTCACTTGGAAATTCTTCTGTGTGTGGAGTTTTGGAACTTTAAAATATTCCTCTAAAATCAGCCGAAATACGAATTCCGATTTACTCACCTGTTATCAGGAGAGACCTCAGTGCTGCATCTTTCAGCCCAGTACTGGTCCTGAAAAGTAATTTTAACCGTACTTACCGGTAACTTGAATTTCCTTCATAGGCTAACATTGACTGGTTTCACTTGGAAATTCTTCTAAGTGTGGAGTTTTGGAACTTTAAAATATTCCTCTAAAATCAGCCGAAATACGAATTCCGATTTACTCACCTGTTATCAGGAGAGACCTCAGTGCTGCATCTTTCAGCCCAGTACTGATCCTCAAAAGTAATTTTAACCGTACTTACCAGTAACTTGAATTTCCTTCCATAGGATATCATTGCCTGCTTTTTGCTGAAAAAGTTTCTAAGTGTTGATTTTGGAACTTTAAAATATTCCTCTAAAATCAGCCGAAATCCGAATTCTGATTTACTCACCTGTTATCAGGAGAGACCTCAGTGCTGCATCTTTCAGCCCAGTACTGATCCTCAAAATTAATTTTAACCGTACTTACCGGTAACTTGAATTTCCTTCATAGGCTAACATTGACTGGTTTCACTTGGAAATTCTTCTAAGTGTGGAGTTTTGGAACTTTATAATATTCCTCTAAAATCAACCAAAGTACGAATTCCAATTTACTCACTTTTATCAGGAGAGAACCCAGTGCTGCATCTTTTAGCCCAGCACTGACCCTGAAAGGTAATTTTAACCGTACTTACCAGTAACTTATATTTTCTTCCATAGGAATCCATTGTCTGGTTTTCAGCAGAAAAGTTTCAAAGTGTCGATTTTCACAAACTACAAATATTCCTTAAAAATCGCCTGTATGACTTAAACGCATTCTTTCAACTGTTTACAGGAGATGCACCAGTGCTGGAACCAGGATCCAACACTTAGTAACAAAAAGTAACGATAACAGTTTTTACCTCCTAAGTGAATTTCCTTCCATAGGATAACATTGGTCATTCGATGAGAAAAAGTTTCTAAGTGTCAACTTTTAAAATACAATAATATTCCTTAAAAATCACGAGTGTAACCTAAACGCTTTTACTCAACTGTTTACAGGAGATGTGCCAGGACTGAATCTAGGATCCAGTCCTGTGGTTAGAAAAGTAATCCATAAAGTAACTAATTGCATTTAACTAGAAATTCACATTGAGCTGAATGTTGCATTGTGTTTGAAAATGTGTTGCCCATTGCAACAACTGTAACTACTGTACTTAAAAGTCTATTGCCTATGTGCAAAGTATTTAAACTAAAGTAATTCATTCTGAGAAAGTATTTTTTGTAATGTAATGTATAATGTAATTACAATGTAATTTAAAAAATAAAATATGTTATATAAAATTGTTTCTAAAAATGTAGTAAATCAGTATTAAACAAATTTATATAACAATTAATACATTTAAAAATTGTCATTTACAAAACCTTTGAAATTCACTGAAAAAACCGTAGGTTTCAGACATGTTATAGTTACAAATTAGCATTTAAAAAACCTTTGAAATTCACTGAAAAAACCATAGGTTTCAGGGACGTTATAGTTACAAATTAGCATTTAAAAACCTTTGAAATTCACTGAAAAAACCATAGGTTTTAGGGACAGTTATAGTTAGTTGGACATTGCACTCATACAAAACCCGTGAAATTCCCCCGTTATAGTTAGTCCAGCTAACTATAACTCGCGCCCGCAATGCACTGCTGATGACGTCACATATTACATCACTCATGACATGGTCAGTGACATCACTGATGACATCACTGATGACATCTCAAATGACATCACTGATGACATCATCCGTGTGATAATTTCATGCATCTTCTCACACCCTAATATAACCTTTGATACACCCACTCTAAATTACAGAATGCCATTCGCAAAACCATAGACACTCCAACACCAATAACTACATACCCACACACTGTTTCTTAGGTCTACGCACACATCCACTCACTCACCCGTACAGTCACTCATACTTACGGTCACTCAGTACAGGACTATCATATGCACTCATACTCCTATATAGACACTCAAACACCGCCACTCATCCATAGAGGTACTCACACACCTAGTCAGTCATGCAAATAATTAAACACACTACCATTTACTCACCTATACAGTTATACACACACCAGCTCACTTACTCATACAAATACTAGCACATTCTTACGCTCTTATACAATCACTGATACAAGCACACACTCATCCATACAGCCACTATCACAATCAGTCACTCTCGCTTATAGCTATTTATATACTCCAACACACATATATACTGCCTTTCACATATGTAGTTACTCACACATGTACCACTGGGACATACATTCACTCACTAACACACTCTTACACACACTTACCCACCCATACAGTCTATCACAGATGCACTCTTGAAACCATCCACCCAGTGAATCACCCACTCACACATCTATGCACAGAGTCGCACACACCCCTCCCACACAAACACTCAGGCACCCATACAGATACTCACACAAGCATTCAATAACTCAAATAGACACTCATGTAGCTATTCACAAACACATGCAGCCACTTACACAGCAACAGACAGACGGATACAGACATTCACCCAGTTTAGTCACTAACCCATGCATTCAGTAAGATACGTTAAATCACTCACTTATACAGTCAGTCACGCACCTACTAAATCATCCATACAGACACTTACACACCCACTCATTCTTCAATACATCTTTTCATATATATATTAAAAATATTTAAACTTTAGAGAAACACACAGTCACTGGATGATGTCATCAGTGATGTCATTTGAGATGTCATCAGTGATGTCATCAGTGATGTCACTGACCATGTCATGAGTGATGTAATATGTGACGTCATCAGCAGTGCATTGCGGGCGCGAGTTATAGTTAGCTGGACTAACTATAACGGGGGAATTTCACGGGTTTTGTACGAGTGCAATGTCCAACTAACTATAACTGTCCCTAAAACCTATGGTTTTTTCAGTGAATATGTATATATATATATATATTTTCCTCCAAGGTTGCCCTAAAAAAAAGTGCACTCGATAGCAGGAAAACTCTCCAGAGTTCTTTATTAAGGCAAAACCGGCATTAACAAATGGATGAATTCCTCCTGCCTGACGCGTTTCGGGCCTCTCGCTACTTGTTCACAGGCTATAGGGAAACGTAGCAGTTACAAAGGTGCCATTGTCTGCATGCACATGATGATTCTTGCCCCTTAATTGGGCCTCTCAGGTGAGTCCGTTTTTAATTGCATGCTGGGACTTGTGGTTCCTAAGCATAAATCATACCCTCCAGTGGGTTTGCTGTTTTCCTATTTAAATATTTTTATCACTTTTTGCCCTCCAGTGGGCCTCCGAATGTGAACGCCAGTTTTAATTATACAAGCCAGTCTGCAATCCCGCCTTAATAAAGAACTCTGGAGAGTTTGCCTGCTATCGGGTGCATCTTTTTTTGAGGGCAACCTTGGGGGAATACATGACGGCAGCCCTGCCGTGAAGATTGAACCGCCTCGGGAATACAGTGGGGACTGCAGAGGCTGGAACCCTTCCTGAGCCTCATTGGATAAGTGCGATCCTTGTTGCCTCAATCCCCGTGGAGTTCAATCGTTTTTGCAAAATTTGGGCAGACTAGCACTATCCAAGGGCTACACTAAATATAACAATGGATTTTGATAATAACAGAGAGGAGATGCTAGGGGATCTGTTTAAACAGAGGGGTACCGGCACAGAACACCAAAAAACACAATCACCCAAAAATGAGGGACTTAGGGACACATTTTTTAAACTAGAGAAACTTAAAAAACAAGAGTTGGCTAAATGGTGGGATGGAGCGACACTGAAAAAGTACATAGAGAACAAAAGAATACCAAGGGGTCTGCGGATTCTAATTTTTCCTAATTATGAGGATCTAGAGACTGATCTCTTGGATGAATGGGAGGAAGGTCTCTATGATGAACCTATAGAATGATAAGGATTTTGATCTCTAATTCTTAAAGAAAAGTTAAAAAATAAAAGAGAGGAAATAGTGAAACTTGAAAAATAAATTTGTGATATTAATCTGAAAGATGCTATACAAAATATATGAGATTTTGAAAAGGGAACTCTCTTGTTATCAAATTTATCTGAAGGAGAGAAAACAAAAAAAGATCAAGAGAGATGTGGATGACTATGAGAGGGGGTGGATATTTACCTTTGCAAGGAAATACAATGATTTCACTGCTAGACCCATGACTGGATTTCACAACACTACAAAAAATGCAAGTGTGTCCTCAAGCAGTACATCCCTGTCTTCCCTGGAGAGTGATCCAGGTGAAGGTACTAGTAGCAATGCAACAACATCCACAACATCCCTTTTTTTAAGAGAGGTACAAATGTACCGGCTGGGGAACAGAAAAAACAAACAAACCGTAGAACCAGGAGGGGAGGCAAAAAACACAAAAATAGGTGTACAAACAAGATTACAGAGCAAGATGACACAGATGAGGAAGTAACAAGGGATGGAAATACTTATCGGGGTGATCTTTGAGTTGGTAAGAGTGATCCACTGACTTCTAATGCATTATCAACTTGTCCTCCAAAGAGTTAACTGAACATGAAATGTCTGTCCTCCATAGGGGTTTGAACTTTTGTCCTACTCAAACGTGTAACTTTGTAAACCCACATATTGATTTGTATAAATTTATCAGAAAATTGAGATTAAAAAAGTATTTTGAAGAGCATCCTTCTGTACCGTGTAATGACAAATGATGTCAATGTTTCTACATTTAGCATATCTGATCTTGGTGATATTCATTTGTTTGCAACATTGGATGAAGAAGAGAATAATGTTGATATTGTACAACTAGCTAACATCTTAAATATATGAGGACACTACGGTAGACAGTGGCTTGTGCCATAAATCTAAGTTCATGCCCCCAAACATGCAAGACACAGCTATAGACGAATTTTACATCAGGGTCAAGCGTGACCTTCATCTATTGGAGGATAAACATGCTAACAATGTACAATGTAAACATCATTTTAGCATGTCTAAGAGAGATAAAGAGCTTTTGAAATCATTGAGGGAAGATCCCAATCTTGTAATACGAGAGGTTGATAAAGGGGGTAACATCGAATTGATGGACCTCTGTGATTATTTAAGTGAAATCAATAGACAACTAAGTGACACAAGTTGTTACGAGAGGTTGAAAGAACACCCCATGGCTGAAATTGAGAAACACATTAATGCTAGACTCCAGGACTGGCATGAATATTGTTTACTAACGGATTTGGAATACAGGCCCACCACTCAAGATACCCTTGTATCTACACACTACCAAAGGTTCATAAGGGGGGCCGCTTTCCACCTGGTAGACCCATTATATCGGGTAATGGTGGCCCTCGGAGCACATTGCAGAGTATGTTGATGGCTTTTTGCAGCCCTTTGTTAAAAACTTTCCCTCATATTTGAAAGATAGTAGAGATGTGCTATGTAAATTGTAAGATTTTAAATGGGACAGTGATGATTTAATTTTTGTCACTATGGATGTTAGAGGTCTTTACACCTGTATCAAAACTTAGTGTGGTTTGGAGGCTCTTAAACACTTCCTATACAAATGGAATGCTAAACATATTGAGCACACTTTGATGTTGTTGGAAATGTCTAGGATGATCCTGACTCTGAATGTGTTTCTGCGTGATGGTAATTGGTATCTGCAGAGGCAGGGAACTGCTATGGGATCCAGGTTTGCTCCGTCCTATGCAAACCGTTTCATAGGTTTGTATGAGACAGAGCATGCCTGGGGACCTGGTGCTCATGATTGGAGCAACAATATAATTTTTTATGGACATTACATTAATGATGTGATACTTATCTGGAATGGAAGTGTTGCGGAACTCCTTGCTTATCATAGATACCTAAATAACAACAGGTTTAATGTAAAGTTGACCATCAATTACTCCAAAAGGGAAATAGATGTTTTGGATCTGAAACTATATATAGCGGATAACACTATACAGAGTGATGTATTTAAAAAACAGACCATGTAATAGTGTATTACATGCTAGCAGTGCACATCCACGAACAACAATCAATGCCATACCTTATGGAGAAATGGTTAGGGCAAGACGAAATTGCGGCCAAGATTCTAACTTTGTAAAGAATGTTCATTCAATAAAAACAGAATTTTACGGAGAGAGGGTATGAAGAGAATTGTCTAATAAAAGCTGAAACCAGAGCTAGGAATCTGGTAGAAAAACTACACTTATGCCGAAATCCAAAAAGACACGAATTAAATCTGAACAGAAGGAAGTCATGTTTATCACAAAGTATAATGCGTACAGCAATCATATATACAATATTCTACGAAAGAACTGACATTTACTGAACTCTGGACATATGCCGGCTGGAACTATTGCGAATCAACCTAGAGTGGGTTATCGAAGAGGTAATACTCTGAAAAAACTTTGTGTCCGAGTTATGTGAGGGACAGACAAGTTGCAAAAACGAGTTGGATTCCGAGCAAACCTCCGGGATTCCATACATGTGGAACATGCTCCATTTGTCATCTAGGACTTAATAAAAAAGCCAGGTTCAGATACAATATGCCCAAGGAATTCTAGATAAACACATTCATAAACTGCAATACAACCTGCACTGTTTATGTTGTAGGTTGTTCTTGTAATAAAATCTACATTGGAAGCAGCATTTGCAGTCTAAAACTTAGAATTCAGGAACATGTCAGAGCCATCCGACATGTAGACGATAAATATCCAGTAGCTATACACATACATGAGACACACCCCAGTTAAACTAAGATTTGGTTTCATGCAATAGAACATATAACGGCCAATGAGAGAGGAGGTAATAGAGAACTGGCACTGAGACAGGCAGAGGCTAGTTGGATTTCCCGTTTAAGGACAATATCGACTGGACTCAGTACCAATAATGAATTCTATCATTTTCTGTGATGTTGATATTTTCTATTTCTGAAAGCTCTATATGAGCTAATGAGTTCTAAGACGAGTTTAGAGTATTAAAATTCTTTCCAGGCATGCTCATTTTACTTTCTCCAAGCCCTACTTTTGTTTTTATGAACCGAGTTAGATTGTTCCATTCTCTCTAGAGATACATGAATATTTGAATCTGCACATCATGTGAGTTAGGTCTATGACTCCATCTTCTATATATAGCGGTTGTGGTGTAGATATCATCCATTTTTTCAGGAAACACATGAATAATTGAATCTGTACTTCATGGGAGGTGTGTCCATGACTCCACCCTCTATATATAGTGGTTACGATGTAGAAAACATGACTTCCCAATTACCATAAATGTGGTTTGGGTATCATTCATTTACACTATATTGAGCATATATGGCTTAAATTTTAATTGGTTGGTCCGAATTCTGTGTCCTGCCTTTGTTGATGCATGGTTTCTGAGGGTTAGATATGGAAGGCCCATCTTTTCCACCATATATTACGCTCATTAATACCTGGAAGTCTCCAGTTAAAGATGGCACTCATATTTACGTCAAGCTTTACCCTGGCTGATGCTATTGGTAATCATAACATGATCTGAAGTAGATTTGGTACGTGAAATGATTAGAATAACCTTGTTCAGGTATCTCACCTGTTAGGTACTTCCGACTTTGAGTTATTTATGTTTAGAGTTAAATAGGATTGCGTTTTTTAGATCATGGCCTTTTTACATCCACCTTATTATTATCATTAACTGGATATTTTGAAAAGATGGCTTTTGCCATAGTTATCGTTAAGCAATATTAGGTGTTTTACACTCTTTGAAGACAGTGTAGATTACATAGCGTATATTCACACCTCGCATTAGCATGATATACTCATGCAAAATAGGGCGAGACCACTCAGGTAATGTGACTTGTCAAGCGATTGGGATCTTTCATACATAACATGTAGATTCAAAATAGAACTGCGACTATTAGATTATGACTTTCCTTCTACCGTATCACCATTATGCAGAACCTAGGTAACGGGATACCCTCTTAAGATGGCACCTATTATAGTGACCGTAAAGTAGAACCATGGTGCTTTAACACTATTTAAAGATGGCGTAGATTATATGGTTGATACGCTTACTCGGTATCAGCCTGTTATAATTTATATAATATGGAGCGAGATGTCATTAGGACATGATAAATCTGGTTTTATTATGAACGCTAAGATAAAAACATTTATGTTGCCTTATATCATTTTCAACCGACGTTACAAAAAATAAATTGGATTTTAGCAATGATAAAATAACTTCTCCAAGATGGCGTTGATGAATTGGTACTTTTTCCATGCTTATTGCTAACCTGTTTCAGGTGTGAAGGCCTGAGCGGAATATTTAAACGTTGGGCTTAGAACGCTGGGGTTTCGCCATACGTTATATCGTGGAACCGGGTACGTGGAGAAACTGAGACTCTGAGAGTATTCATGAAGCTATAGTAGTTATTTTTTCTCTGATATCACTGGGGTATAGAAAGTAATTTTCGGGCGGTGTCATGCCTTTTCAAAAGGGACTCCTTATCATAACTGTAACAAGTTAATTAACTTTATAATAATGCATCAGACTTGGTTTCTTTTCATATTATATGATCACCTTTATCAAGCGTGACAGCCATGGTTCACAAGTAACTCATTTTGAAGATGGCGCTAGCTAAATCATTTGCATGCGCCACACGCTCGAACCCTGTTTTCATTACCATGTATATAGACTGGTTTGATTCCTCTGAGGCTAAATTCGGATGAAAATTTCATTGTGGTCTTTGAATTTATGACGATGCACGATTTGGTCATTGTTATAAATACTAATGGTTTTGTGAAAATATTTGACGAAATGTATACATTTTCTTTGTAAAGATGGCACCCGATAAACACCGTTTTTTGTGTCTAATACTTATGCTAAATTTCTGTGAGCAAATTTGAGTAGTGCTTCCAAACATTAGGTTTATTCTCACAGGATGGATTCCTTGATTTCTTTGTGTAATTGGATCGTTCACAATATTCAAATTGAAATAACATTAAGTATAGTCAATTTATGGGTCTTTTACAGATGGCGTCCGTTCACACATGTTCTTTGTGTGTGAGATTTACCTTGCTGAGTCCAAAAGATTCGGGTGATGGTCTTGATATGCTAATCGTAAATGATAGCAACTAGGATATTGTGTGGCGGTTCATGTACTGATGGCTCTGTGTAATAGAGCGTATCCTTGTTTACTAACGATTGATTTGAGAAGGATTTGTCTCCATTCAACACTTAGAAATTGTGCAACAAGTCTTGTCCTGTAGAGTTTGATCTCTATTACATTCATTTAATTAAACCAACTTTAAATTATAATTTGATCTTAACTAGCATAAGACCTTTTTAATCACAAAATGATAATTTTAATGCATCAGTTTTGGTCTTAGGTCCTTGAACTATAGGACGCCACCAATTGGAGTGGCTATTGTTGATGACGATACCCTTCACATCATCCTAAATTATGGCTTTGTAATATACATCTATGTGGATGCTCCTCTAATTAAGAGGTATGAATGACTATTTATTACGTATTTAGAAAGGACTAAAGAACATACTGTGATTGAACAGCTTATTGGGACCTCCCCAGCCTTTCTTATATGTTTATATAATTTTTTCAAACTTTTTGTAGGATACAAAAACTGATGAATTACACAACCTTAAGCAGAGGGACTAACAGAGCTATATACCTTCTAGCCAAACTAAAAAGAATTTGATTGAGAGGTAAGGGTTTTATTTTATGATACTGTATGTATCTAGCTCCATCTCCTCTAGAATAAATATAAAAATAATAAGAAAAATAAAGAATGAATCCCACATGTAAAACATTTTAAATGATTCAAAATGAGGTTAAGATAAACTCAGACATTGGAGGATAAACTGGTCTTTCGAATCCACAAAGTATTTATGAAAGCATTATAGATGAAGGAGTTCAGCTTACTTAAAATAATGTGTTTTTTGACTCAATATCTTTTCACCTATGTGTGACATAAGGATTTGTTATTACTCACTAAAATAAATGATGTACAGTTATTTGTTATGTCAGAACCGATAATGCTGTATGTTTGTTTTATTGATTTGTAAATATTGTAACTAAAATAAATATTTATGTATGACATTGTAGCCCTGAAGAAGTCCGAGAGGATGAAACGCCTTGGCTACGGGTCTCAAACTGATTATGGAGAAGAAGATAAAAGAATAAAGAATTAAAAATCTAATACGTCTGATCGATGTTTTGTATTATGAAATATGTAATTTGTGCCACAACATTTAAAGTGTTTTGCTGAACTCTTGATTGATATAAAAATTAGTAGATTCACACGATGTTGGGTGCTGAACTATTGTGCATTTAATTGATGAGTTAAGGGCTCCTTGACCTTGGGAAGTTTAGGGGAATTGAACTTCTGGTTCTTTGCACCAAAACTAGTTTTTGACCATCCCCACAATTGGATAAGTGCGGTCCTTGTTGCCTCAATCCCCGTAGAGTTCAATAGTCATAACATAACACAACATGTGTATTTGAAAAGCGCACGTTCACACAAAGGTATGTTGGTGCTGAATAACAGATGTTTATGGTAACCCAACTCAATGGTACTCATTTTATCGACCTTAGAAGGATGAGTGGACCCGGTGGAATTTGAACCTGTGACCACGAGGTCAAACACAGACCCCCTACAGTGGATGCATTATTCCACTAAGCCACCAGACCCGGCTATCATCCTCATGAAGCATGGAAAGCCAAAGAACAAGGAAGGTCCAATCATCACAATGGATGCCTTCACTTCTTAGGGATAATGGCAAGAAAACAAACTCAAGACTACTTGAGTAAAAGGACGCCAAACCTTCACCCACTCAGGTGGCATGCTTCATCATTGGGCTTCTTCCTCACCACAGTACAGGTTTTCTTACTATGGCTGACTCCTCATCAGTATCTTTAAAGCATTAATGTGATCTACTGACATGGTGAGACAAGCTTCTTTCACATCAGAAATGGACCCGCAGAGTAAAGCATGTGCAATGCTTGATCTGAGCCAGTGGTTGCAGGCCAGGCACACTGGCCTTATTTTTGGGAAATGGAACTAATTTTTTACTCATCAGACTTTTATGCAGAACAAGATAGAGAAAAACACAAAATGGGAAAGAAGGATGAAGGAAAAGACAGAAAACAGTGGCAAAGGGACAAAGCATAGACGAAAAAGAATGTGTAGGACTGGGTTTGAGGGGCAGGGAGTGTTTGGTGATGCATTAAAGATGCACGAGGGGGGATTAAGGCTATGCTGCCATGGCATTCAGAACTACAACCTTCTGAGCAAAATTTTGGGCCCCGGCAGTTATTCTTTTACAGATTAAGCATTGAATGTGTGCTAATAACATAACCGAAAATTGACAACCGTGGCACGGTAAGAAAAGTACTTTGTTTGAAAGGATTGTCTATTATACAAAATGAGATAATACAGCAGTGTTCTAGTGAGCAGGTTATACTCCTGTATTGCCAACAGAGACAAAAATCCAACTCTCAGACTACGTGTCTTTCATAGTTGTTTGGTGAGACCCAAGGTGCAATTTAATGGGCAAAATGTTGCTTCTCTTTTGTGTAACAAAATGTTCAAAGCAGCTTTGACTCCATCACTGTCTGTCACCATTGTCATGTGAAAAAAGACGCAAACTCTGAAAAATCATGTATTGTACCTTTGCTGACTGAGATTTGGAATAGTCTAACACTAAATTCAATTTCATTATTGTTTTTACAGGAAAAGGGTGTTATGCTTGAGTGTCGTCTTATTCGGCAGTCATCTCTGGTCGTCCGAATTTGTGCCATTAACTTATATTTGATATTTTGCCTAACTTTCGAGAAGCTATTTTCTACATACCAGCCCTATGTGAAACACTAGTCAAAACATAAGCAGCTGATTGATCATGGTTATTTTATAATATCAGTATCCTTAGAGCGCCTACCTCTGATTGGCTTTGCCTCTTAATCTTGGTGGGCTACACAGATGTGCATGTTGAACTTGGTCTGGACTTCCTGGAGTGTGCTTTGACACACATCGCTGGGCCGACTAAGCATGCAGCGCTGCATGACTCCTTGAAGCTTGCAAACTAGTCCCATGCCACTGGAGTTGCTCAATCAAAACATATGTACGTCAATGTGCATACCATGAGCTAACACCACGCGGAGGACAGCATGCAGGATGATGGCTGTATCCGTTTGATCTGTTATAATTTGTAGCAAAAACCTGCCAGAATTGTTGAACTGTTAGTGTGTGTGAGTTTCTGGCAGACATTGCACATCAGGATTCAAGGAAAATCACAGCTGGAAATGGTACGTCACTTACTCTTCCCTAATAGACCAATCAAATGTCAGCTAATACATTTAAACTTCAATCAAAGCTAGGCATTACTTAAACACACAGGTGAACACTGAAAGATGAGAGACCTCTTTTCAGGTTTGAAGTACGTCATTAGCTCTTGGTTGTTTTTGCTGAACTCCTCTCACTTAATTGTTATTTTTAGACCAATAAATGGAAATTGTTTGTTTCCTCCCAATCAGACCTGTCATCATCCTCTTCCTCTTCCTCTGCTTGCTCACTCCTCTGTATGTTAATGAACTCAGTCTTGTTCTGCTCTTTCACTGCCTTGAATGGCAGCTGATTTTGAGCCTGACCATCACGAATTTTTTTCTGGGTATCTTTTTTTAGTTGATTGCTAGGGCATACTTATGATATAACAGGGTTAATTGTTCATAATTTTGACACTTAAAAAAGAGTGCTCCTTTAAGACTTCTGGCAAGTTGCCGCAAAGGCAAAGAATCAACTGTGCATCTCCTTCTAGGAGTTCGGTGCCTGACATTCAGTCAAAATAGTGAATACTCCTCCTGCGTGCCACCCATGATGCACAGTGTTCCTTCCCTTTTGCTCCAATAAAGTCAACTGTGTGTGCCCTCGTACACTGTCGGATGGTAGGTGATTCACCTTCCTACAATCCGATCTGTTTGCACCTGGTACTCTGTTCAAACTGTGATACTATTGTTAACTCGATGTGTGCAGCTCCAGTGTAGACTTTCTGAGAAGCTAATCCTTTCCTGTCGGTTGAGTTGCGCGGGGTTCAGTGCACAAATCACCTGGCGCCTGGGTGGTGGTGGCTGAATTGGCCCACATTTGGTGCTCACAACTGTACATTTGGTGCTCACAAGAGTACTTTTCCAGGGAAATGTATTGGCAAGAGTGTGATGTGAAAGAGGGACCTCAGCAGCTACCCCTTGTCTCGTCTCCACTTTTCAAACAGTAACAGCGCTATTAGGATGACCGGTGTGGGTCTAACATTGCCAGCAGTAATGTCATCAGGAACCCTGTCAGTGTGTAGGTCGTTCCATGCCTCCAACTTTCAAATGTTATCAATGCAATGCACCCAGAAGAGTAACTCTGCGCTCACAAAAAAGTGATTTGACCAGAGCATCATCGCAGTCATTGAACCTGTTAATGCTCTGCCATCTGTAAATGGTGAAAAATACAGGGACACATCACTTGCGACGGAGACCCACTCACCATCCATGCTGTCAGTCACCTCTTCATCCGAGCTCGCTCTAACTTGTTTATCCATTCACTCACTCACAAATCCATGCACCCATGGCCCATTCCGCTATTCGTGCCCTCAACCATTCGTTCATCTATTCTTTCTGTAGACTTGCCATTCTCTCATGCACTCACCTCTTCGTTCGTCTGTTTACTAACTCATTCTTCCAGCACCCCATGTACCCACTAACTCAATCTCACATTCACCCACTGGTTTTTCCAATGTTTGTTTCATGCAATGCCTCTTGCCACTTATCCTGCTCTAATAAGTGCTGAAGCTAATCAGTGTTACTTTTACCAAGTGTAACGGTTCACCATTTAGAGACCATGGAAGGATGAAAGGCTAAGTTTGCATTGGTGTTATCAAGTCGCTTGATTTGCAGATCATGTTTTTAAGTCCTTGTTATTTAAGTGAGAACACCAGCATAGTGTATAAGATGCACGTGTTATTGTTTTTGACATCTGATATGTTAATCTATTCCAAAGTAACGTTATTGCATCCAGACCATTTCGTACCAATCTACTAGGGTATTTTACCGAAAGAAAGCACCTACTGTTAGTTAGGCCTTGTTGCTCAAATACGTCCACTGGAATTAATGACTCAGCACAAGCTTAAATATAGTGAAAAGCCCCATAAACAGAAAGCATAAATTAAACAGCTACCTAAAAAGGAAGAATTATGCCAGTCTTAAAAGAAACTAAATCTCAGACCGACATTTGCTAATCAGACACATCTCCTTCCCTGAATGCTGCCTGCACACACTGCCCTTCTCAGCGTGCTTTGTTTCCGGAGTGCACGCGCCTGCCAGCTCTGACCTCTTGCAGCGCGTGTCCCGCTGCGGCGCAATCTCTCAGATCGGCAGCTCTAATCCGCCTGCTGCGTTGTACAGCCGGCGACATTAAATGCGATGGCTTAGGAGCATTCCTGTCGCTGTCTGCCCGGGTGCCACCAGCGTGCCAGTCCTTGACGTTAACCCCTTCACTCACACATCAAGTCTGGTAGAACATCTCCTCTCTTAATGGAGGCTTCGAGACTGCCGAGCGAGGAGCAGCGGAGCGGTCACAGCTCTTCAGAGGGCCCGGCGCGCGCAGGGGGAGCCTCTGGTGTTCAGAAGGAAGCGGGCATCCTCTAATGCTATCAAGATGCCATTTGAAGCACTGGAGAGCGGGAGATGCCACGGGAGTGGATGAATGCGAAATGTTAAAATCCAAGCCTCATATCGCCTTGACAACTGTTTAAAGAAAATGATTCATACTCTCCTTTACTATGGAAGTGACTGGTGATATGATAACGCAAGGCCCATGGCATTTTTCTTATGTATATTATTTACTGATGGTATAACGGGTCAATGTGTTGCTCTATCTTTACTATTAATTCATATCCCTGCTAACATCAGAACGTACAAACAGCCAAGTACTTCAGTAAATAATATGGAAGGAAATAACACCAAATAGTAAATACCCGATGACAACTTAACGTAATATTAAAAAGACACACGAAGGCTGAGGTTAGAAGTGCTACCCTGGTAACGCGTTTCCAAAAAGAGGCGATGTTTAATTTAATTATATTCTTCGCTATTCCTAGCACCTAAAAGAATCAGCATTTAAAACCTTGAGCGTGAACTTACAAAGGATCTTCGACCCACCCAAAAAATGTTGATCTTCATATATAAATTCCCTCTCTTAACAAATAAAGTGCTTTATCCCGGGCTTCCTCTGGGTTACTCGCTTCATGGTATCTAATCTTTTGTTTTTCAAGAGTATACCTAGGGATAGGCCTACTGCCTTTGTTGTATACTTTCACAATACAGTGATTAAACTTATAGCATCTGACAAATTTTCCCAATCAACCCTATATCCTTCCTCATTAGTTTATGGGCTGCATTGTGGCTTTAAGTGGCTTTTTGGGGCCTTCCTGGGGGGGGGGGGATATTTCAGCACTTGGGAGGATGTGTTGAGGGGGTGGGGGTGCTCTGGGGTCCCCCACGGGCAGGCGGAAGGAGGGACTGTGAAACGCTTATGACTATCATGGAAATACCCCTACGAGAAAACTGGAGTTACAGGTAAGAAACTATACCTTACTGTGCTTCACATAAAGTAGGTGCACAGTCAATGTGTCCTCTAAAGGCACCCCTAGGAAATGGGGTAAAGGGGGTTCTATGGATACCCCCAACATAAGATCACGGATAATCACCTTATCTTCAGAAAACTACTCAAGAATTGGCTCTTCCTCACATAACCACCATGCGCAAACATAAATATAAAGCATATTCCTCTGTATATAAGCATTTATGTGGACTATAGATATGTACCTACATATGTGTATTGCTTTGTATAAACGTGTATAACAAGTATGTTTTAAAAATATAGATATTTGTTAGTTCTGCTTAACAAATGTACAGATTACTAATAGGTACCTTATTCTATGTTTTAACATGAATATAAATTGCTGCATAAATAAGTAAATCTTTTATCATAACTATTTATCTACAATTGCTTCACTATTGAATTACAAAAAATAAAAACAAATAAATTAGTTTAAAGTACAACAACACTTGATAGCCAGAGTTTATTGACTGCATCTTTTATCTACATTTATTACCTTCCTTATGCATATATATACCTCCATGTACTCATGTATCTATATATTTAGTACTTTTCTTCTAATTCAGCATATTCAATGCACTACCCTATTTCTCACCCTATACCGCTCTCAATATATCCTTTAGCTCATCTCAAACATTATTCTGCTACTCATTCCAATGCACTACCCTATTTCTCACTCTATACCTCTATTAATATAGCCTCTACCTCCACTATCTCATTCATCCCAAACCCCATACCACTACTATGATCCCCCAAATAACCCTTTCTAGACTCTTCCCTCCTCTACCCGCCCATTGCATCATCTCACACCTCTTTTTCATATTCAGTTCTCCCAAACAGGCCTTTCTAAACCCTTCCCTCTGACTCTTTCCCCTCCACCTCCCATTTACTCATCCCAAACCCCTTCCTTCTGCTATGAACCACCCCAACAAAATTCTAGACTTTTCCCTCTTCTACCCCTCCTTCACTCTTCTATACCTCCACTATTCCTTTTCAATCCAAATAACAGACTAACATGTCCACCACTCATACTAATTTAATATTTCTCTACACTAACTCCCCTCCACCTCCCCTTTACTCATCCCATACCCAGTCCTACGGTATAACTCCCAAAAAAATAAACAAAATTCTAGACCCTTCCCTATTTTATCCCTCCACTATTACTATTCCTTTTCAATCCAAATAACAGACTAACATGTCCACCACTCAAATTAATGACATATTTCCCAATACTAGTTTCCACTAATCCTGTTTGGGTTCCTGAGTAGTCTGCTACTCACCAAAAAGCACTTCAACACCTCATCAGAGGTAGCAAGTGCTATATAAATGCAAACCCTTTTCCCTCTTCTCTCCCTCCACTATCCTTCTCAATCCAAATAACAGACAAACATATCCACTGCTCAAATTACTTCATATTTCACTATACTAATTCACCATTAATCCTTTATGGGTTCTGGAGTAGCGTGCTCCTTGCCAAAAAATTGCTTCAACACCTCATCAGGGGTAGCAAGTGCTACAAAAACACAAACCTTTTTCCTCTTCTATCCCTCCACTATCCTTCTCAATCCAAATAACTGACTAACATATCCACCACTCAAATTACAATCATATTTCACTATACTAATTTACCATTAATCCTTTATGGGTTCCGGAGTAGCGTGCTACTCACTGAAAAGGTGCTTTGACGCCTCGTCAGGGGTAGTAAGCGCTATATAAATGTAATTACAATACAATAAACAACTCATACCTACTAAATTCAGAATAACCTTTCCCCCAAAGCAACTATAAATTCTAAAATTTCCAATAGGTACAGAATTAGGGTTGGCAATACAATATACAAAACCTTTTAATTGGGCTTAACAAATATTACTATGGTGCAAATCTACCTCTATTGTTTCTCAGAGAGGGTACCTAACTGCAATTTCCCTGCCTACTATTGTAATGTTCGAGATTCCATGTAACAAAATACCTGTCTACAGAATTTAATACACTATAACAACCCACCCATAAATGCCTATTTGCTTCCATGTATGCTTTTCATAACAAATATGTTAGGCCCGCTTTCTTTGTCGTAACTTTTCATAACAAACAGACCAAGCTATGGTACCTGGCGTATATTTTCCAAATGAACCGAACTGGGCTATCAGCGTTATCATTTACATGTCACCATAACCAACCAAGGGCAACTGTATGGTGTTTAAACTTTCCCCAAAAACGTTTGCCCACCTCAGATCCTTCCTGAAAAGCTTTGGGGTTATCAGTCAAGCAAGGGCTCAGAAAAAGGAAGGGGGGACGGGGGGAGGGGCAAAACACAAAATCTCCATGCTTTTTTCATAGACTTTAGTTTTAGCAAAAACTGCTGAACGGAATTACACCAAATTCGTCAGGAACCTAGATCTTGGTCCACAGATTGAGCTTTTTGTGATTTGATGAAAATCCGTTCAGTAGTTTTTGAGATATTACGGGTGAAAAATAATTGTATATTTTAGCAGTTAGGCTTGCAAGATCCCACGAGAGCGCAAAATCAAAAATGGAGTGCTGTAATTGCTCAAGAGGCCAGTTTTTCCCATGAGCCTTTATACTCTTGTAGGAGGCTTCTGCGAGTCACTCAGAGCAAGTGCTCTGATTGACTGGCTGTTGGAATTTTAGAAATGAAATGGTCGTCTTTACTGTTTACTGTAAAAAATTGGAGGTGTTGTGGAAATGAAGTAAAAAAGCTACATAAGGGGGCAGCAGAAGAGCATGATATCCCCCTAGATTTAGAGAAGAAGTGTCTAAGGGATAACTACTGTGAAGAAAATAAATGTATATTGTTTTTAACACATTTTTACGATTTTGCAGGACTTTTGCTGAATCGCGAATAGTAAAAAGGATTAGATGAGTTCTCCACACACTCCATTAGCAGGAATGCGTATTGTGGTCATTGTTTTTGAGAGGAAGTGTGTAGGAGATGAGTACTATGATGAGTAGAGGGTTAATTCTTATTTTCAAAAAAAGTTACAAGACTCTCACGGGATTATGAAAAGTATGAAGGAGTATTGGATCTTTGAATACAGTCTAGTATGTATACTTGTTAATGTAGGAAGGCGTCTTACTGGAGATGGTGTTTATCAGAGTCTACTATCATGTCCATTGGCTTTGTAAGAGTTGTGAGCAGAGTATACTCTCTATCCACACCCTACTTTGCACACCCATATCAGAGAGAGGGGTGTTAGTAGGGAGGACAGTCCCTGGACAGAGCATACTGTGCACAAATGTAATCCAGAGGTCTCAATGAAGTGGCCAGTCTCTCTCCCGACAGCCTAATACACATTTCTGTCATCTTAGGCAGAGGTCTGACAGAAGAGGCCAGTCCATGTACACGCCCTCATACATACACTTGTCATCTGAGAGAGAGGACTTAGTGGAGAGACCAGTGTCTCTCCATATACACTACCATCAAACTAGTCATCTGAGAGACAGGTCTTGGAGGAGATGGCAGTCCATTTACACACCTCACTACTCACTCCTGTTATCTGAGAAAGAGGTGTGGAAAGAGAGGGCAGTCCATGCAGACACCCTACTACGCACACCTCTCATGTAAGTGCACTACTAATGATAAAATTATCCTATACAAGGTTTAGTGAGTCAAAAGCTGTTTGTAGAGGTGTATGTTTCTTTTTTGTTTAAATTTGTTTATTGAATTTGTGTTTTACATATCATGCATTACATCTTAACTGCTAAAAGGGCGTATTTCTCATCCAAAATCCTATCGGCAACCAATCGTTCGAAGGAGATCTTTCATATTGTTAATGAGTTATCTAACCCCGACAGAATACTACACAAACCCTCCCCCTCACAAACTTTTTGCAATGCTTTGAACCTCTTTTTATCGACAAAATTAATAAAATTAAGTCCAGTATCCCAGTCTGTCAAAACCTGGACTTTAGCTCTCATCCCATTTTAAACCGAAGCTCTTTTACACATTTTCCTTTAATATGTGAGCGTACTTTTATAAACCTTCTTTCAAAAGTCAAATCGGGCTCTCCCACTGACTGTTGCCCTCCCAGCATTTTGAAGGAAACTTTTACCATCCTTCCTAGTCCTGCTCTCAACCTCTTAAATGAGTCTTTGTCTCAAGGAACTGTCCCTGTAACTTTTAAAGAGGCAATTGTTGTTCCCCTTTTAAAGAAGGTGGGATCAGACCCACTCATCCTGACAAACTATCGCCCTATCTCCCTTCTTCCTTATTTAGCTAAGATTTTGGAAACTTATGTTACAGGTTGTCTTACAGACTTCTTGGAGGAATCCGAATTTCTTGATTCCCATCAAGCTGGCTTTCGTCCAGCGCATTCTACTGAGGCGGTAATCCTCACAGTCCTAGACACCCTCCGTGGTGAGGTCGACAGCGGCTCCTCGCAGGCCCTTGTCCTGCTTGATCTCTCCGCTGCCTTCAACACGGTCGACCATTCTCTTTTGGTCGACCGTGTGAGGGATGCAGGAATTGGGGGTCCTGCCCTTAGCTGGATTAGCTCCTTTTTGGAAAATCGCTCCCAGGCAGTCTGTACAGCCCAGTTCACTGCCCCTAGAGTCAAAATCTCTTGTGGAGTCCCTCAGGGCTCCTCTCTTTCTCCCCTGTTGTTCAATCTCTACCTCCTCCCTCTTGTCCAAGCTCTGAAGGAGCGCAAAGTCTGCACTTTCAACTATGCAGATGATTTTCAGCTTATTTTTTCCACCAGTAACTCCTCAGAGTCGGTTCATGCTTTTCAATCGACCATGCTGTTCATCAGCCAATGGATGAACAAGAACCATTTAAAACTCAATCCGGACAAGACGGAGCTGGTTCTAACAGGTGGCATTGCTAAAAATCCATAGGGACCTCACTTCTGGCCTATGGAGCTGGGTCAGCCCCCTGTTCCTTCTAGTTCGGTTAAAAGCTTAGGGGTGATTATTAGTCAGGATCTTACTCTGAAGCTTCAGATTAGTTCTGTGATCTCCACCTGTTTTTTTCAACTTTGCAAAATAAAAAAGATTTGTAGATTTCTCACTCATGATGCCCGGACTCAGGTGATTATCGCCTTGGTCATGTCTCATGTCGACTATGCCAATTCATTATATTTTGGCATCCCTCTCTATCTTTCCAGACGCTTACAGATAGTACAAAACCAGGCTGCACGTCTGATTGTCCACCATCCTAGGCATCATCACATTACTCCTCTCTTGAAGCAATTACATTGGCTTCCGGTTGTTCAGCGGTGTGCTTTCAAAATTGGATGTCTTATTTTTAAGTCACTTTGCGCAAAGAGCCCGAAATTTGTTGATAATATGATTTACAAATACGCTCCTACACGAAATCTTCGCTCAGCTCACAAAAATGTATTACTTATTCCTCATTTCAGAATAAAGTGCACTGGTGGTGCTAGGTTCTCCACCTTGGCCCCCATATTTTGGAACTCTATTCCCCCCAAAATTCGCTCCTGTACCAATCTTCTTGGTTTCAGAAGTCTTTTAAAAACTTGGCTCTTCCGACAGGCTTTCTAAACCCGCTTTTATGACCTGGATGTCAACCAAATTAGCGCCATGAAACCTCCCCAGTGTACGTGCGCTTTATAAATTCATTTTAACATAACATACATTAGGTAATATAAGCAAATTTACACACATGGACTTTGCTGCATCAAGTCACACAGTCTTTAACATTTATCAATCTTTACATGATGTTGACCAGTGTGTGCATGGTAGTTGCGATGCCTAGGTAGTTAGGATGTAAACATTATGCAACATAACATTGATACAACAATAACAACAAGAACATCACATTGTTCTCCTTTCCTTACTTAACTAAGTGAGACAACGAACCATATCCGCATTTATATGAGACCGTTATGTAGAGGTCTATGTTTCTTAATATAGGTTTTGAGAGACGGACTTTAGAATGAAGAGAGATATCACCGAGTATTAGACATTGTGTTAAAAAATGAAATGTTCAATCTGTATGTAGTTGTTAGTAAAAGAGGCAGTGTTTCTGAAATTATAAAACAATGATTTTGCAATCTGTTAATACAAGGCCTAGTATGTTTATGAACCTTAATGAACACATATTTTACCCCATGAGGTATTTGAGTGTAGATCTTGCTATTTCTAGAGTAAAACACTGTCCTCACTGTTAGGAAAGGTGCGTAAAGAGAATTGTTATCCAACCATGTGTGAAGGCATGATATAGTTTAATTGTGGATAAACAAAATGCAGTGTTTGAGGGTGTGGAGTTTTTAAAGAGAAACACATTGTGAAATCAATGGTACAGTACATATAAATATGTGACTGCGAGTGAAAAATGTAGCAATCTTTGGAGAATATAGTGATGTATCATTGTTATCAATCATTGATCAGTATGTAACTTTACATTTTTTGGTTACTTTGTATTTTTTAGGCGGAAAATAGAAAACAGAAGGTCTGAAAAACGGAAGTACCAAGTCACACTATATATGGAGGAGAAAAACAAAAATTGTTTAATTTAGAAGAAAGACGGAACAGTAACTGTGTGGAAAGTCAGGAAAAAAATGTAATTGCACAACTGATGTTCTTACTGCCTACAGCGACATTTGTGCACTTGGAGAAGCTCTGTAGCTCTACTTGTTTTTATTGACAAAATGATTTGCTTACTTAAACAGCAAAAAAGTGCTTTATTTATATAAGGAAGGTTGTTATATGCTTGAGCAGTAAGTACTTGGGGAGAGGTTGTATTTGCCAGTTGAAAACATGTGTAGGGAGATGAAGAACTGTGTAGTTTGGCTGACCGAGCTGAGTTTGTCTTAGCTATCCTTTCAGAATGACTATCTACAATACGTTTGCATTCCTGTAATGGATGTAACACACTGATTATTTCTAATTTCCCAGCTGAACTCCTTTTTGGAAATGTTATTTTATTTGAAAAGACTGTTTGCCACCTAGCCTGCCCGAAAAAGACAATTTAAGGGAACATTGTTTGGCAAGTTAGAGTGGCTGAAAGAAAGAGAAAGAAGATCTACATACATCAAAATCCAGTAGGCAAATGACGCAAAAGGGGAGGAGATGTTGGTGCCTGGTGATGAGTCACATTTTTTTTATAAATTAGTAAAGTTTGTTGTTTTGTTTGTTTTATAGTTGTTGATGTAGTTTGTCAATGTAGTTGGTGTTTGTAATGCTGTTAAATTGCTTTTTTAATAAAATGTTTAAAGTTACAACAGATTTCTTTCCTTAAAAGCTTTTAAAGATTTCAATATTATTACAGTCTTGTAATGTTGACTTAAAGTGGCAGTTCCATCTTCAAGACCTCTAACTGTTCTGTTACATGTATATGTATGTTTAAGGTACTATAGAGAGATTAGTGCTTCTTCTCATTGTAGTATAAAGATTTTTATATAAGAGACAGGTTCTGGCACAGAGGTGAATGTGTTCTCATAGTATTCTACGCACTGCTGTCATATTATATGTATATATGCTGGTCACTCTGGAGAGAAGTTTCAGCACAGAAGTCTGTCTCTATGTACACCTTACTTTACATGCCTGTCCTCATAAGGAGTTGTCTGAGAGAGAAGAGTGTGTCCTTACAGTCAAGTATGCACACTGGTTGTCCAAGACACAGTTGTCAACAGAAAGGATACTCCAGTTTATACTCTAACGGCATTTATTATCATGAACAGAGGTATGAGCAGAAAGAGCAGTCTCTGCCCACAGCCTATTTTGCACATATGTTACACTCTGGGGAGATGTGTTGAGCTGACCCGCCAGTCTCTCTATGACCTAGTCTGAATGCTTGTCATCAAAGAGAAAAGTCTTGTATTGAGCTCATTTGTTCCCCACACCTTAGATGGAGATCTGGCATTCAACAGGGAGCTCTCAGCAGAGAGGCCAGTCCCTCCCAACACACTACTATGGATACCCATCATCCAAGAGAGAGATCTAAGGTTAGGAGCTAGTCCCTTACCACACCCTACTGCACGCACCAGTCATCCCAGAGAGAGGTCTCAGCAGAGGCCAGTATCTCCCCACACCCTACTAAGCACACCTGTACTCTGAGAGAGGTCTCAGTGTAGAGGCCAGTCTCTTCCTACATCCTAGCACACACCCCCTTCATCCAAGAGAAAGTTCTTAGTGTTGAGTCCAGTCCTTCGCCACACTGTATTGTACATCCTTGTTGTCCTGGGGAGAGGTCTCAGTAGAATGGCCAGTCCCTATTTTACCCTACTATGTACAGTGGTTATCTTGTGATGAGGTGTTTTTGAAGAGTCCAGTCTCTCGTCACTCCCTACTTTATACTACTGCCATACTGTGAAAAACGGACTGGAGTGGTCACTTTTTCCTAAAGTCCTAGGAAAAGGAAGTAAATTTGGAAGTACTGTAATGAAGGAGAGTGTACATTATATGATTTAAAATAAATTACAATTTCGCAAGAGTATTGAGAGATCGTGGAAAAAAAGGTAGTGGGTGGTAGAGAAAATTGTTCATAGAGAAAGGTATCAGTGCACAGGCTTATGTGTTTGAATACTCTATTATCCACACTGAAGGATACAGACCTGTTGTCCATGAGAAATACAGTAAATGCTTGAGCTTGCGAGACACAGTGAAATACATGGCTGAAGGCAGGCTTTTGGGTGCTCTCACGCTCGCAGGAGTCCTGCAGGATCGTATTTAAAAAAAGGGGGTGGGGCGAAAATCTGGTGCATATAAATTACACCTATTACAACATATTATGTTCTCATGAGAGGATCATTAGCGTAAAGCAGCAAACATTTCGCAGTCGAGGTGGATGCAGAGGACTCTGCACCTGGCTCTCGTGAGAGGCCTGCGAGAGACAACTACGCTACATATGTGAGCATCATGGCTCTCACGAGTGTCTCTCAAGAGTAAAAAGGACGGAAAAAAAAGGTTAAGAGTACAAACAACAAACATAAAGAAAGTATAGGGTAACACTGAAAAGTTTTTTAATTACAAATTTTTAACTGTCTTTTTTTGTGTTTTTTTAACATTTTTAACTTTTTTTGTATTTTTTATTAAAAAAGGGTACAACAAAATCAAGAAATTGGGAGTAAATATAAAACAACCTCTCCTTCAAAACAAATGTTTAGAGAAAACTAGGAAAAAAATGTAAAAAAATAAAACAACTGCCTAGGCAAGCAATTATGATCCTGGACAAGCCTGTCCAGTGCAGTCTTGCATGTCTCAGAAGAAAAAATTATCTGTTTGCATAATCAGCAAAAAAAGGCTTTGTTCAAATAAGCAGAATTTTCATCTGCTTGAGCAGTGAGTACCTGGGCAAGTACAGTGTCACCAGGTTGAAAAGATACGAACGCCCCTGATGAGTTATCAAGATCTACAGCACGGGCTGACTCAGCCCCAGCAAGGTGTTGTGGGTGTATAGTCATCAAATGTCGCCACCTCCCAGTGGTACTCATGCTGTATTGCTTGTTCCGGCTACCCCAACTGAACTCCTTTTTGCTAATTTTACAAACCACATTTTTCTTAGATACTTTTTTTCCCACCTGGCCTCATTTAAAAAAATGTACACAGCAAGGACACCCTGGGTAGTTGAGGTGGCTGAGTTTCAGGAACAGTAGTAGGGTTCTCATCAGAATCTGAGGATGATATTCTGGTGACAGAAAATCAGCAATGTCACAGAGCTAGCCAAAAAGGTCTTACCACAGCAAAACCCAATAGGTAAATGAAGCAACAACAAATAATTTTTCTTTGCTAAAGAAAGACATCCATATGTACCAACTACATTCCTTCCTTGGGATGTCTTTCCTCTCGTGAGAGGCCCGCAAGATCGTAAAAATAGAGAACGTTATCTCAAATGCAACAATATATCAATTGTTTTTCTACTTCAAACAACACTTCTCATGACTTACTTTCTTCAAAATGACAAAAATACACTGTTATGGGGGGGGGGGAGAACATGGCGGCCAGCGCGTAGCCGGTCGCGGGAGCACCCTCGGAGCAGCGTGAAAATAATCGACCACCATCTGAATGAATTTGTTTGAGCCTGAGGAGTTCTAAAGCTGGAATGATTTTCTTTATAACATAAAATCAAACTTACGTGCGGTACAGAGTGGCAGAGTCGAGCAGAGTAGCTGCGGCTGGCTGGTGTGTGGGGGGTAGTGCGGAGTCAGGAGTTAGCGAGATATTCGTGTGTGGCGGCAGCAGAGGTGACTACGGAGCGGCCGTGGAGAAGGGCGGCCCTGGAGCTACGCAGGGGAAGAGGCGCAGCGGCCAGGATCTCCTTCCGGGGGAGAGGTGGACGCGGTAGTAGCGGGCTTGGGTGCGTGACTGAGAGAGGCCACGGCGGGGGAATACAGCCGGACGCGAGTCGGGAGGAATTGGTAGAGATTCAAAGTTGTCCGCTTTTCCAGGAGCAGGAGCCAGTGTTAAGTCTGAATTCATCTAGCGGTAAGGAGCAACATATTCAAATAAAAGTTAATCGGGGTAATAAGACAACAGTACAAGAAGAGCTGCCCCCACGCTGTGCTTTAAGGAAGTTAAGGCAAGGTACGGGAGAAGGGCAAAAGGGTGTAACAAGCTCTGCTATAAGTTCTGCTATAAGTTTACAAGGCTTTGAAGTGGAGGATGATGATGAATTAGTCAGAAATAAGACAAATAAAGCTAGTGGGAAAAAAAAACGGCACGGAAGCGAACAGCAGGTCAGAAGACAAAAGTGACTCCCTCTTTAAAAGCATATTTTAAAGTTTTGCCCCAAATAATAACATTGCCGGATAGTAGGATGGAGGCAGTTACTACTACAGGGAAGGAGTTGAGTATAGAGCAGGCCAAAACTTCTGCAGAATTAGGTTCAGAGGATGCTATAGACTGGAATAAAGATGCATCCCCAAATAGATACCAAGTGCTTACTATGCCAGCCACGGAGGAATGTATGAGCAACCAGCCTCTGGTTGAGAAGATACAGGAGAAGCCAATGCCAATGCCAATGCCAGCAATCACGAGGCAAAGTCCAGTGCAGCCAGGGAGTGAGGATCCTACTTTGGGCGTGCTGTTAAGGGCTCTGTCGGTGGAGATTAAAACTAGGTTTGAAACCTCGGAAGGGAATCAGAAGGAAATAAGGCAGGCCTGTGATACTCTAGAGAAAAAGATGGATGACCTCTGTAACAGAACAACTATGCTGGAGGGCGAAGTGAAAGAGCTTAGAGAGAAGGTAGTTACAAACTCGGTCGAGATAACAAAATTGAAATCTGCAGAAAGAGAATGTCTCGACAGAGTTGAGAAACTGGAAAATTTCCAGAGAAGGAATAACATAAAAATCTTGAAGGTGCCAGAAGGGAGGGAAGGAGATGATATAAAAACTTTTGTAGTGCGGTTAATAAAAAAAGAGCTACAGGTTGAAGAATCCGAAGAGGAAATAGGGAAAGATATTCAACGTGTATATAGGGATCCGTACAGGCTAAATACAAACAGGACAAAGCCCAGGAAGATTTTGATTAATTTTCTAACTTTCTCCTTAAAAGAAAAGATATTATCAAAAGCTCTCAGTCTGAAAAAGATAGAGGTTGATGGGGTCAAATATGATTTCAGATCAGATGTTTCAACCACCACCGCAAACAGGCAATGGGAGTTAGGGAAGAGGATGGATCCACTTAAAAGGTTGGGAGCAGTAGTCCAGCTTCGATTTCCAGCCTTTTTGAAAGTTTTGCTTGACAATAAAATGCATATTTTTCACTCCTGTGAAAAGGTGGATGAATTCATAAATGACCTTCAAGCACATGGTCTGTAATTTCCACCCTACCCTACCTGCTTGCTTGAAATTAACTGAAAATGTAGAGATGGACAGGCAAGCAGGATGGGATGTGAAGGGAAAAGGAGAGGGAAGGAAATAAAGAAAAAAGGAACAGTGTAAAATTCTTAGAGAGAAATAACAATTAAAATACTAATAGGAAAAGAAAAATATAAATAGATAAAATGAAATACATAACAATATAAAAAAGGAAAAATTAAATTTTACCTAGTTGTGTTTTTCTTCTTTTTTTTTGCTCTAGAGTTGCTTGTTTAAGATAGGTGCACTCAGATGGTGAATATTTTAGAAGATTGTTCGCTCCGAGGGGGAACCCACATGGCCTTTGGCCTTGTAGAATTGGGGAGGGTTTTTCCATGGGAGGGGGGGTGTATAGGGTGCACTGGGTGGGGAGCAGTGGGGAAAAAAGAAAAAAATATAGTTCCTCTGAAGCCTCTTTTAATGTCTCAGAAGCAGATTATTCACTGGGTGGATACCGATGATGGGTGAGAGGAAGGATGCTATTATTAAAATTGTATCTTGGAATTTAAATGGTCTTAGGGTTAGGGAAGGAGGGCGAAAATACTCCAGTATCTTAAAGACTGCCCAGCTCAAATTATAATTGCTCAAGAGACACACCTAACAGAAAAAGAAGCAACAGATCTGTTCAGGTCAACAAAATGGATTGCCCATATGGCATGTACAGCTCAATCAGCAGTGACAAAAGGGGTTGCAATTTTAATCAAACGAGGGCTACAAGTAAATCTAGACTCCTTTGTATCTGATAAAGATGGATAGTAGCCAAAGTAAAAATCTTAGCTCAACCCTATAATACGGTGGCCGGCTACTACGGACCAAATTATGATGAAGTGCAACCTTTAGGTGAACTGATGGCCGAACTTCTAAACTCTTCAGATCCAATTATTCTGGCCGGGGATTTTAATGTAGTGTTAAATTCTGCTCTAGATAAGTTTTCAAACAGTAGAGCACAGGTAAATCCTAAAATGCTTGGATTAATAAAACAAATGATGGAACAACTAGGCCTGCAGGATGTATGGCGACAAAAAGCTGGGTCACAAAAAGGATTTACATACTACAACAAGAAGTATAAACATCAGTCCAGAATAGATTACTTCCTCATAGACTGCAAGTTAAAAGATGATGTGCAGCAGATTGATCACGTAGGAGTTCATCTGTCCGACCATTCGGCAGTGATGCTTAAATTGAAGATCAGGAAGGTGGGCACTCAATCTAGATGGACTCTTGATCGCATGATATTGCAGGACGAGGGAGTTATTCAGTTACTCACAAAAGAGACAGAAGAATTTTTTGAGTACAATTGGGGGTCCACTCTCCCTCGAGTGACGTGGGATGTCTATAAGGCTTTTCTAAGGGGCAGACTTGGGACCTTGGCTGCGGAGAAGAGAAGAAGTTATTACAAGGAGCTGGCGATGCTGGAGGAAAAGGTTCGCTATCTAGAGGATAAACTAACTAATCCAAGGTCAGGAGAGGCGGCTAGGACAGTGTGGTTGCAGGAAGTGTCACTGGTTAAGTCTAGTTTAGCAAATCTATTACAAGACAGGGTAAGGATGAGATGGGAGGCCAGCCAGATGGCTCATTTTGAGTATAGCGAAGGCTGCAGTAAACTATTGGCCTGGAAGGCCAAAAAAGAGCAAGCAAGAAATAGAATCGAGGAGGTGATTTGCGAACAAACGGGGACCCTGATTGGTGAGAGTAGCGGCGTTGAGCAAACATCCATAACTTTTTTAGTAAAGTCTATCGTGAAGAGCTCAATCCATCTGAAAATAATTTAAAAATATGGCTAGGTCAGGACGCAGGAAACCCGCTGACACCAGAAAAATCTGATTATTTAAATAGAGTTATAGATATTTCTGAGGTAGAAAAGATAATTAGTCAGCTCAAGAATGGGAAAGCACCAGGGCCTGATGGCATTCCCCAAGAGGTTTATAAAGTTCTGGCATGCACTCTATCCCCCATATTAGTGAAACTTTTTAACGATTTCTTTGTTAATGGGTTTGATCTGCCAGCCTCTTGGAAGGAAGCTACAATCTCTTTAATTTTGAAGCCCGGTAAATGCCCTAAGAAATGTGACTCCTATCGGCCAATTTCCTTAGTAAATAGTGATTATAAGCTATACGCAAAGATCTTGACGGACAGGTTGAATGGTCTAATGGTTGAGTTAATAAATGACGATCAGAAAGGGTTTATTCGGGGAAGACTCCTGAAGGATCTGACCTTTACACTAGTTGGTACAATCGACTTGGCGACCTCTTATAGCCTTCCTTTGGCCGTGGTGGCCTTAGATGCCACCAAGGCCTTTGATCGAGTGAACTGGGTCTATTTGAAAGCAGTAGTAGCCTCTGTGAATCTAGGTACAAATTTTTGTAATGCACTGGCTGGTTTCTATCGAGCCCCAGAAGCTAGAGTGTTAATTAACGGCTCTCTAACTAAGCCTGTGACCATATCCAGAGGGACAAGGCAGGGATGTCCTTTGTCGCCCTTGCTCTTTAATCTCTACATAGAGCCCCTAGCAAGGAAAATTAGAGAGGACCCCGAAATTTTACCCTTTAATTTTATGGATTGGGAAAAAAAACTGGGGCTCTACGCAGATGATATTTTGATATACACTACAAATTTACAGAAAACATTGCCCCGTCTGATGGCTATAACGACAGATTTCGGGAAGGTGTCGGGTTACGAGATCAATGGTGATAAAACTGAAATCATGACCTGGAATATTGAAGGGACAACCGGGAATGACGAAATCAGATATCTGGGAGTTATGATAGCTCATGATATTAATAAAATAACAAAACTTAATTTTGATAAAGCCCGGAAAGAGATCATGAAACTTCTGAAAACCTGGTCCCATCTTCAGCTATCACTCTTCGGACGGAGTAACTTAGTTAAAATGATGATCCTCCCTAAGCTCACCTTTTTATTTGATTCCATTCCCTTGCCTTTCAAGAAGGAATGGATAAAGAAGCTACAAAGTGAGCTCTGTTCTTTTATCTGGGCAAGCAAAGGACCAAGAATAGCTTGGAAAAAGCTGAGGAGGAGGGTTGAGAAAGGGGGCCTAGCCCTGCCGGACTTACTTTTCTATGCTTGGGCTTATCTTTTGAAAAACGGGAAGTGCCTTTTTAATATACCTAGTCGAACCATGACAGGAGGCTTGTGGTTGATAATGTCAAGTTTGGAACCAGGAGGCAATGAGGGTTTTCTTTTCAAGTATGTAGATCCAAAAATTTTCAAAAAGGTCAGGTTAAAGATACTGAGGGGGCTTGCAGAGACATGGTATAAGGTTAGAAAAATCCTAAAAATTCCATACTACAGTTCATTGGCCCCCATCTGGGATGGACCCGGATCTCCGGAGTGGACAAAAGATGCTCTTGCTAAACCCTTGTTGGAGGGGGGCCTCATACGCTGGGAACAGTTAACAGTAGATGGCAAGCTCATTCCTTGGGAAGAATGTAACCAACAAGCAAATTTTAACCTATCTAGATTTAAATACCTTCAAATGCGAAGTTGGTTTCAAGATACAGAAACAAAGATAGGTGATCAGAATGACTTGGAAACTCGACTAAAACAAGAGTCAAACCATAAGAAGGAGTTAGCGACTATCTACTGGTCAATGGTTGAAATCGAGGATGGAGATTTTACGCTGCCTGCAGAGTTATGGGGAAAATACTTGCCGGAACCATCGCTGGAAAATAACTGGCAAGTATCAATGTCTATGCTATTTAAAATAGTAAAGCCTGCAAACCTGAGGAGAAATCATCTCTTTTCTATTCACAGAGCGTATTGGTCTCCTCTGAAACTGTCAAAGTTTGGTAGAGGAGGTGATGTCCCCTGTCCAAAGTGTGGTAATATGAGAGTGGATGACGTCCACATGTTTGTTAAATGCCCGGAATTGCAATTCTTCTGGAGTGAAGTGTGTAGGGCACTGTCTGAAATGTTGGAGCTCAACGTTAAGGTAAGTGTTATGCTTATTATCTTTGGGCTGATGGAACCAGAAGTTATAACTACTAAAAATCAGGCAAGGTTTATCTTTTATGCTGTACTATTGGCACGGAGGGAGATATGCAAGTTGTGGGTGGCCGCCTTCCCCCCTACCCTTGATAACTGGTTGTGTTCTATTAAACATATAGCCACTTTGGATAGGAAAAGCTCTAGAAATGTCAACTTTTGGCTCCCGTTTTTCGAATGGTGTGATGTTTTAAATATTAACAGGAGTGGTTTAATGGTCCTATGATTAAGCCTTCTCAGCCTCAGCAGGTTTTGGGTGTAGGCTCTTGTTGCCTAGTCTCCCGGTTGGATAGTGAGAGGGTTGAGACAGACAAAAAAAGAAGATAGGGTACACGGAGACCATGCCCGAGGGTCATACAGAACTATGGTCTCTGTTTGTTTTCCCTAGCCTTTGTTACCCGACCTGTTTAAACAGCACATGAGTTCAGGTTCCGATTGCCCATTAACATGTGCAAGTGGAAGAACGACATTGTTTTTTCTTTCCATTAAAGAGGCTAATGAGGACACACAAAAAAAAAAAATACACTGTTATGAACTTAATTCCAAATGTATGATCTTGACAGCGGATCGCGAGAACTGGACAGAAAGTACAGCCCACTCATAGTCCATGCAGGGTATTGTGTGTTTGACTCCGACAATCGTCTCGCGAGAGCCGTAACTTTGTAAACGGACTAATTAATACAATATACATACTGAGCAAGAAGACAGACCAATGACGGACTATAGATGCCACACTTCACTGCTAAGTTCCTTCTGTAACAATTAGTCAAAGAATCTGTGGATGTGTGCACATACAACTCCTGCACCTGCCGTTGTTGGGTGCAAACTGCTAAGCAGATCAAGAAGTGAATGGTTGTGAAGAGGTGCACCACTGTATAGTCTTATTCCTAATGATGTAGACGGACAGAAGTTCCTTTGTGTTAAATTCTTTTATTTCAATGTTATCATAAAACAGGCTCCAGCCAACGCGTTTCGGTCAATAAGAATTGAACTTCATCAGGGCTTAAACAGTATATAAACGATGAATAATCCAATAGTGGGGTGTTGGATATGATAGGTGAGTGCAAGTACACTGGAGAACGCACTGTATACCATATATGTCCATGTGTGGGAACCAAAATCAGAATCCGTTAAGTTAAGGACTGAAGACGTGATATGATGGGGCTCCCATGTGTGGGCCCGGCATCAATACCTCAGACGCATGCAATTGGCGTCCTCTCTCCAGATCGGCAATTCGTCGATCTGGAGAGAGGACGCCAATTGCATGCGACTTAACGGATTCTGATTTTGGTTCCCACACATGGACCACGGGGTATACAGTGCGTTCTCCATCGTTTATATACTGTTCAAGCCCTGATGAAGTTCAATTCTTATTGAACTAAACGCGTTGGCTGGAGCCTGTTTTATGATAACATTGAAATAAAAGAATTTAACACAAAGGAACTTCTGTCCGTCTACATCATTTGGAATAAGACTATACAGTGGTGCACCTCTCCACAACCATTCACAATATACACACTGTACTGACTTTATTATTATAGATTAGCATTCAATTATAACGGACTACATGAAAAAGATCTCTGCACAATAGATTAAAACAAAATTTATAACTCCACGATCTCGCAAGCCTCTTGCGAGAGCGATGAAAACACCTTAAAAGTGGATGTACGTACTGAAAACACTGTTTACAGTACATGAAAAACTGATCAGTGTCTTTTTGAAATATAAATATGAAGTTTATGTAAAGATACATACAAACAGCAAGAAAACTATGCTGGGAATATTTCTATATATGTGAGTTATCAAAACTAAGAAGTTGAACATTCTCAGTGTTAAAACGTTTAAATACATTTTTATTTAAAAAAAAAAATCCTTTACATTTGCATAAAAAAACAAAGGTTAAAGTAACGTTATAGTTAGGTGTAATAAAAATATGTGTTTTAGAATAGAAAAAAACATTAGAAATTCATTGAAAAAAACAAAGTTTAAAGTAACATTATAGTTAGGTGAATTTATCAGTGACCATGTTAACGGCTAGAAATAAGAAAAACACAGCAATTAACTAGTTATAGTAAGCAGCACAAACTATAACTTGCGCCCCGGCTGTGCGCTGCATATGCCCTCACATACAACATCACTCATGACATGTTCTATTACATCATTTATGATATCACTGATGACATCTCAAATTACATAATTGATGACATCAATGATGACATCATACAATAAGTGTGTTAGTTTGTTTTATAGGTTACATAGTGGTGGGTAACTACCATAGTACTTCTCAACCTAATTTTGTACAGCCTGTGTCCTGTTAATGGGTGTATGTGTTTACAAAACGCAAGTGCTCCTAATCCACCATAGGTGTGTAAAGGTATTGAACATGTTATAAATCTTTGCATTCAAGAGTAACTCTGTGTGGAGGTGAATCTTGACTTGTATTCATTATACTCCACACAACACTTTGGTTCTGCAGAAAACGTTTCCAACAGGAGAACGATTCTAACAGCCGCGGCTCGTGCAGGTAAGAGCGGTGGGCTCGGGTGGGGAAGGATTTTGACAGACGACGAGGGAAAATTAATTATTTATAAAATTTTCCCTCGCGGTCGTCTGTCGAATCCGCCACCAACCCGGCCCGACGCCCCACCGCTCTTACCTGCACGGGCCACGGCTGGAATCTATGTAGGAGATACTAACTTTTACAAGGAGCCTTGAGTTAGTAGAGAGAATTGTGCCAGCTTTATAATTTATACTACACATGAAAGAGTGTGCGCACCAGGTACTAACCTATGTACGCTGGCTTCTTTTGCTTCTGAAGAAGAGCCATCTGTAAAGCTTTAACCACAGTATGAAGGGTGCGGGTAGTATGATCTTTAGCACCTTCAGATCTTGGTTATTTTTAGCAAATAGTTTCTTTTTTGAATACTGGTGCAAAGAATGTACACTGTTCTTAGTAGATTCTTTTGAATACTTTTTGGTGTATTTCTCATGAGATTTCCACTGTTTGCAAACAGTATGGTATAGAATTAACTCTGTAAATACAGTAAACACTGTTTACAGTACTTAGTTCTCAAATTATATCATCTTCATTTCTTAATGTAGGTTCGGTGTGTCAGGGGATTTATACAGATAAAAGCTGTTCATAGTAGGGCATTTGTTTTGGAACTGACATCTCTATTGTGGCTTTCTCTGAACAGTTGTATACAGATTTAACACTGTACTCATTGAGTGTTTCCCATATATCTGGGGTGTTGATGTGAACTATATTAAAGCCTTAGTAATTTATACAGCAATATGCGTGAAAAAGAAAGCTGGGCGATGTCTTGAGTGATGTCATCAATGATGTCATTTGAGATGTTATCAGTGATGTCATAAATGTCATAGAAAATGTCATGAGTGATGTCATGTGAGATCATAAGGAGTGCACTGTGGGGGTGCAAGTTATAGTGAATGTTGCTACTATAACTGGTGTATTTCTGTGGTTTTTTTGTTCAAAATGTTAACGTTGTTACTGAGAAAATTAACGAAAACGTCACTTTTACCTTTGTCTTTTTCAGTAAATTATATATATAAATTATATATATATGTACGGCAAGATTGATCATGTCATTATGTTAGATACCATGATGAGTGTTACCTATAAAAATCCGCAGGATGTGGTCTTGTCGCAGAAATTATACATACATAGGATTAGAATGTCCTTTTGTTACAGCTGTGCAATATTATGAAATTCATTAGTGAATGATTTACCCCTCGGTGGCTTACATATTATATGTGCATAAGCAGGCTAATAAGAGGGAGACCAGCATATCATGACTCATAACATAAGAAGGGCGGCATACCTGCTGTATTTTTGTGGTTCCATAATTTCTGCTTTATACAATTATGGTTTTCACTGTAGGTCCCGTGCAGCAAAACACTATTTAGCACTTTACAATTACGCACTTGCACTTTTTCTATATTATTAATGTGCATTATTCATAGATGTAGCTAAGTATAAGGTATGTCAAATGTAATGAAGGCATACGCAATAAGTAAGCTATGTATATTATATACGTTGTTTCAATTTAATTGATGTACTGCAAATTTGGTTACCCAGGTATCTTTTAGTTGAAGTATGTCCTCTATTTTCATGATGTATGATGTCAGCAATCATGTGGTGAGAGGTGTTTCCTTTAAATGGTTTCCAAAGACGCAGCGTGATCATGTGATCAAGGCCACAGGGCGTGGCTTAAACGCGTCATGGGCAGCACGAGCGTTGTTAATAAAACTTAAAATTTGAGCACCAGCAAGACACCGGAGTCCGTTGCATCTGTTTGCGAATGCAAGAATAGCATTTGGATGCATTGCTTTGGATTTATCTACGGAAGTTGGCTTTTTCCATTCGACGGACCCTTCTCCCATAAGCTGGCCGGTTTCCCTTTAAGCCGCCATGGATTCGTGCTTTTGAAAGAAGCGTTGGGACTGGCCCCCTGCAAGGTTTACATCGAGTTTCCAAGTGGTGTCGGGGGTGACCTGAGGGAGTCGGAGGACTCACGGAGGTTGTGTCTACACACGTGGTAAGTGTATTACCGATTTGCAGGTGGGGGAGGTGCTGGAGTGCTACCGAGGGCTGTTTCATCATAGTAATACAGGCCGACAAGTATAAAGTGCTCGCTAACATAGTGCAATGTCCGACGACACGCTGCGGGAACGAGAACTAGCAGCCAAGGAACTGTTTTTAAATTTACCGAAAGTTACAGATGAAACTGCTCTAAACACCAAAAATGACGAAGGTAATAAGAGTGATGTCAAAAGTCTACTACGTGCCCTTGAAAAAAATAGTAAAAACAACCTTACTAAATGGTGGGAAGTAAAGTCTCTTGAGAAGTACCATGAAGCCGGAAGAGTGCCGAGGGGGTTACGTATAATGCTTGCACCAAGCTTCGAAAACCCGAATACTTCCCTTTTGAAAGAATGGGCAGAAAGTAACTTAGACGCCTCAATGAGGCTAGTTTGCCTCCTGATCAAATATGCCAAAATAGATCGGACAAAAAACATTGAGGAGATAGAGCGTATCAATGGTGAACTCAACAAACCAAAACATGCGAACAGCAAAGACTACATAGAAAAAAGTATAAAAGATATGAAAGCAAGGCTAAAAAAACAGGAAGATATAATCAAGACTCGCAAAGCGTTCAAGTTCGCTCGAAACAAGAACGACTATGAGCAGGGACAGATTTTCACATTTGCTCGGAAATACGACACCCTACGCAGACAGAAGGGGCCAGAAAAAGCATTGCCAGGACATAGCAAGGAATCTACATTGAGAGGGGGAGCATCAAACATATCCACCTCAGATATTAGTACTGCCCCGAGTGAAACTGAATCAGAGGATGGGGGCAATGTGGATGCAGGACAGCGAGAAGATCTCGGGCATCTGACCATTGCTGAAGAAGTAGATTTTTTATGCAGGGAGAGAAAGCAATCGTTGAGACCAAGGCCACAAATGAAGGGGCAAAGCAAAGAAGGAACGCCAGAAGGCGGCAACGCAGAAAATGCAGGAAACGCAAGAGGGAGGAGGCAGCAATATCCACGATGGAAGAAACGTCAACCACAGTAGATAAAACTATCATCAACCTCTCGGATGTGCAACTGAACCAAGCAGAGAAACAGATCTTGGCTCTTGGTCTCTCATTCTGTCCTGAGAGCAGTTTTAATTATTGCCATACTAGGGTAGACATTTATAAATTTATAAGAAAACTTAAATTGGCTAAATATTACGCTATTAAACAACCAGTAGAACTACCCACTAAAGACATCTCCAATGCACATTTGAAAATATCTAAAGGACTGGTGGCCGGAGATATGCCACTACTTAAAACCATGTGCGAATTGACAACAGGTGGTAATGAGGCCAGTATGGAAACATATGAGGTTGCCATATCCGAGGGAATCAATGTCAGCAAGTCAGGGCACAGCCCATTTAGATCACCTTCCACGTTTGTACCAACCATGCCACGTGATGCTATCGATATATTTCATGACAGATTGATTGATGAACTGAAAATTCTTAACCGTGCCACTTTCAAATACAATAACAGAGTGACACAGCAACAAATAAACTACAACAACCTCATGCTGAAACTGAAGAAAAATTCGGCAATCATTGTTAATAAATCCGACAAAGGAGGAAATGTAGTTATTTGGGGCACTGCTGAGTATAAAAGGAGGCATACAGACATCTTAATGACGAGCATTGTTATAAGAAAACCAACATGGCATTAGTCAAAAAGATAAGGCTCAATTATAGAGATGAACTTATGATGTGGAAGAGAAATGGTTTGATTTCCAGAGATGAATATTCCTTTCTTTACAACGAATTTCCCATGATGCCCACATTGTATTTCATCCCAAAAGTGCACAAAAATGAATTACCGGTTACTGGAAGACCAATCATATCGGCACAGAAGAGCATGTTTGAGAACACTTCAAATATGTGGATTTTTATCTGCAGGAGTTTGTGTTGAGCCTCCCTACCTACATTCGTGATACTACTGATTTCTTGTGTAAACTGAGAGCAAATTTGGGATGAGAATTTCATATTTTTAACAATGGACATATCTGCCCTTTATACTAGTATCAAGCATTCAGATGGGATGAAGGCAGTAAAATACTATCTTGACAAACGACCAATGGAAATGTACAATCACAATGAAATGTTATTGAATATGGTGCATTGGTGCCTTCACAACAATGTATTTCTCTTTGATGGCATGGTATTCCAACAGCTGCGTGGCGTTGCGATGGGGGCATGCTTCTCCCCTAGCTATGCATGTCTTCATGTGGGCTGGTGGGAGGAGCATGTCCTCAAAGTAAACCACTGCAGCGACTACACGTCACACATTGTTAAGTGGTGGAGGTACATAGATGATGTGTTTGTGATTTGGAGGGGGAGTATGACTCAAGCACAACAATTTGTGAATAACATTAATGTCAATGACCTGAACTTGCGATTCACTGCCCATATAGATGCTTATACCACCAATTTCTTAGATGTTCAGGTCTACATTGAAAAAGGAAAATTGGAGACTTGCCTTTTTAGAAAGTCTACAGCAGGCAATTCAGTGCTTCATGCACATAGTTTCCATCCTCGCCACACCATTGCTAGCATCCCCTATGGGGAGTTTCTCCGTATCCGGAGAGCCTGCAGCACGGAGAAAGACCTTAAGCAACAGCAAACTGAGGCAAAGATACGTTTCATTGAAAGAGGATATAAACCTGTACTGTTAGAAAGAGCCCTTAAGAAGGCCAACGGCACAGACATGATACAGACACGTAATTCCAGCATAATGAGCAACAAAGAGGTTACCCCTGACAGCATTAATGTTTTAGATACTTCAGAGGAGAGTAAGGCAACTATGAGAGTGGTAACTACATATAGCAGACAAGCCAAGAGGATAATGGCAATTATTAACCATCAATGGCCTATTGTCCTCACAGATCCCACTCTAAAACAGATATTACCTGCTAAACCGACTATTACCTTTCGCAGGGCGTACTCTATGCGTAATGAGCTGGTGCGCACTAGCCCAGAGACGTGCAAGTCCGGCAGTTGGCTGGTACCGAGGAGAGGGCTTTTCAAATGTAATACATGCAGGGCATGCAAATTTGGGACTAACGTCACGTCCTACAAAACTGCTTTTTCAAACGAGGCTATAGAGTTGTTTAGGCACTTTACATGCAGAACTGACCATGCGGTCTATGTTTTACAATGTAGCTGCAAGTTGCGCTACATAGGAAGCACGAAACTACAAGTTCATGTCCGCATTTTGCAACATTTACGGGCTATTGTCAACTCAGACCCAACATACCCAGTCGCGAGACATTTCAGAGCTGTGCATGATAATAATCTTAGCTGTTTGCAATATTTTGTCATTGATTCGGTTCAGGTACATCCTAGAGGAGGAAACCGTGAAAAGCAGCTACGTATGTTGGAGTCGAAATACATTATGCTATTAGATACAAGGGTTCCATTAGGTCTGAACATGGGAGAAGATCTGTACAATTATCTATAGCACTCCACCTACTGTAACAGGTTTCAGAAGTATCCTCAGTTATTGGTCACGACATTTTCTCCATAACTGTCACTATCTGTATCTCGACAATTTTGTGATACATTTTGGCTCTATTCATCAAACAGGTGCAATAGTAGATGCTTTTTCATCTAGGTACAGATAGGATATTTTAACTTTTCCTCGAGCTAACTAGTATAGTTATTCACATTTGTTTAAACACTAATGGTTTTAAGGATATCAGATGTTTTCTCTGTTTTTCATTGCACGTTTGGTTTAGGGTGAGTGTACAATAATCATGAACTGAGGACAATATGAATGGGATACAATTACTGAGGTTTTTATGCTATTTTAATAATTGTTTTTTACAACGTATTTTACATCTAATATTTATGGGAAGGTAACAATACTGGCCTTTATACATATTCATTGCTAAGTGTAAGAATTTTTAGCGTATCTGCACATATGAATTGACCTAGTCACCCTTGTAGGCAATGTGATGGCTACAAGGGACCCTACAGACCAATATTTGGTGTTATAGGGAGTGTATGGTCAATTATATAGTAGATCTGCTATTTTTCACAGGAGACCCAGGTGTAGAGTCAGAGTGAGGGCTGCATTTTAGTAGCCATTATACAAACTTTCACTAAGCTGTTTAATTCTCAGTGATTATGGCAACAACTTGCCCGAAGATAAAGCACTAGCACTTTTTTATGTTGTATTTGGCAAACTCAGTATTTTAGTACTGTATTAGGCAGATTAGTGTATTCTGCACAGTATATAATTTCAATTTAGCGTATTTGCACATTGTAATATCATAGTACTGCAATACTTGCGGATTTGCACGGCAAGAATGATCATGCGTATTTTGCACAGTATAGAATGTTAATTTAGCGTATTTGCACACTGAAATATCATAGTACTGTAATATTTGCGTATTTGCATGGCAAGACTGATCATGTCATTATGTTAGATACCATGATGAGTGTTACCTATAAAAATCCGCAGGATGTGGGCTTGTCGCAGAAATTATACATACATAGGATTAGAATGTCCTTTTGTCACAGCTGTGCAATATTATGAAATTCATTAGTGAATGATTTACCCCTCGGTGGCTTACATATTATATGTGCATAAGCAGGCTAATAAGAGGGAGACCAGCATATCACGACTCATAACATAAGAAGGGCGGCATACCGGCTGTATTTTTGTGGTTCCATAATTTCTGCTTTATGCAATTATGGTTTTCACTGTAGGTCCCGTGCAGCAAAACACTATTTAGCACTTTACAATTACGCACTTGCACTTTTTCTATATTATTAATGTGCATTATTCATAGATGTAGCTGAGTATAAGGTATGTCAAATGTAATGAAGGCATACGCAATAAGTAAGCTATGTATATTATATACGTTGTTTCAATTTAATTGATGTACGGCAAATTTGGTTACCCAGGTATCTTTTAGTTGAAGTATGTCCTCTATTTTCATGATGTATGATGTCAGCAATCATGTGGGGATAGGTGTTTCCTTTAAATGGTTTCCAAAGACGCAGCGTGATCATGTGATCAAAGCCACAGGACGCGGCCAAAACGCGTCATGGGCAGCACGAGCGTTGTTAATAAAACTTAAAATTTGAGCACCAGCAAGACACCGGAGTCCGCTGCATCTGTTTGCGAATGCAAGAATAGTATTTGGATGCGTTGCTTTGGATATATGTATATACATATACATATATATCTCACCTAGTGGCGGGCGCCACTGGATAGTTATAGATAGGATCAGGTTTCCATAGCAAATGCATTTTTTGTGTTGCTAATTAACCTTGGCACCATTTGACGAATCTCCACAAAACTTTCAAAAAAAGTGCTACTTTTTGACTAGTTTGCGCATGTAAGGTTTGAGGGTAATCTGCCAAGCTAGGCCCGGGAAAAAAGTAGGGTCCCAAAATGCGTTTTCCCCATTACTTTTTCCATATGAACTTTAAACACAGCTACAGCCTAAACCGCTGAAGGGATTTAAACCAAATTTAGCAGAAAGATAGATCTTGGTCCAGAAAGAGTGCTTTTGGTAAATTGGTGTAAATCTGTTCAGTAGTTTTTGAGCAATTAATACTAGAAAACTATGTATATCTAGGGATGCGGATCCTCCGCAGATCACGACAGATTACCTAAGGAGATCTAATTAGAAACCACCACCTCAACCAGGAAGTGGTGGCAGCCATTTTAGGACTAGGGACTCAGCGGCGAATCCCACATTGGGGGCTGAAGGGGGAGGCCCAGGGCCCCCATAACCTCACCGGCTCCTGCAGGAGTCGGCATCATTTGTCTATAAGTGGCATGGCCCGGTGTCCACCCGGGGCACCACATGGCGAATCCCACGTTAAGGACTTCTGGGGAGGCCCAGGACACCCACAGCCCTGCCGGTTCCCTGCTCCTGCAGGAGCCAGCCTTATTTCTTTATAAGACGGGTACCCCGGTGCCCATCCACGGCATGCCATAACTGTTTTTCCTTTTTTAATTAAAAAAAAGGGTGCCCTGGTTCCCACGAGCCACCCCACAGTAAATCCCACATTTGGGGCTCAGGGGCGGGGCTAGGGTTCCCACAGCCCCACCGGCTCCCCTGCTTGCACCCATAGCGGGTGCAGCAGAGCCAGCGTTGCTCCAACTCTGCAAGAGCAGTTTTCCTTTGCTCCAACCGGGTGGGAGCAATTCAAAGCATTTTCCCTCCAGCGAATGTGGTCATGGAATTGCTTTGTTACCCCACAGGGTGGGAGCAGCTCTGTGCTCCCGCCTGGTGGGAGAACAAACAGACGCTCCCAGTTACGGACCCGGGGACACCGTCACCGACTCGGCGCCGGGGGATGGGGTCCTCGTGGCCATAGCATTGCTCCCATCCCCTTTAATGAAAGACGGCCCTGGGGGATGGGGTCCCCGGGTCCTCTACTGACCCGGTGAGGTGGGCCATATGGCTCCCCTCCCCTGTACTTAAGGGATGGGGACACCGGGGCCACCTGGGGCCACGTGGCCCCCCTCCCCTTTAATTAAAAGACGGCCGTGGGGGATGGGGCTCCTGGGCCTCTCCTGGCCTGGGGAGTGGGGCTGCATGCCCCCCTCCCCTTTATTTAAGTTATCGGCCGCAGGGGATGGGGACCCCAGGGACTCGTGGAGGCATGGGGAGGGCGGCTGCAACCCCACTCCCTCAAAAACATACCCCACACCTCCTCCCCCCCACGGCCTGGCCCACTGGGGTCTTTTAATAGATACGTCAGGAGCCCGCGATTTTTTTTTTAGATTTTTTTCGCGGATTAGAGGATCCACCGCAAATCCAAAGGAAAAAATTTTCCTACTCCAAGTCTGTTTATTGAGTTTTCTGCAAACAATACAGTAGCCGGCAATATTATTGCGAATAACATTTGTCACAGCATAAATTTACACTGCAGATACAGCATATGCATCACTAGCCAAAGCGTCGATAAAATAGGGCAGCACCCAGCAGGTGGTAGGAAGGATTAGCAGGAGACCATGTGAAAGTGTGCCTTGTTATTTGTGGTCCACAGGAGTTAGAGGAGGTTCAGCTTCTGTGTTTTCTATCGAGTTGGCAGAAGGGCAGCAGCCATTGTGCCCCCCACTTACCCCACTTAGGAGGAGAAAACCTCTAGGGAGGTGATGCGAAAGGAAGGTGATGATACTCTGCCCAGTGACACTGTGACATATGGGTAAAAAGGCCAATAGGCCTAGAAATATGTAAAAGAAAATGAAACCTAATAAACAAACAAACAAATCACCAGCGCTGCAGTGGGAGGGATAGCCCAAGCATAAACGAGTGGGGGGAATGCACCACCAGTGCAGAGAATACCCCCTGAGCACAGCTCAGAGGCAACTGAGTTGCTCTTGTGCTACCTTTCGGTGTATTCAGTCAAACGAGAGGAGGGCTCGAAGTCTGGGTGGGAGGAAACAGAAGTATTCTATCTGGGACATGCAATCAATTAAAGGCTGCCAGAGGCGTGTGAATTTTTTCTCTGAGAGTGAGAGCTTATAGGGTGTATTCCCAAAATAACCGTGTGATAGTCTGTCGGGATTGGGTATCCCAGGGTGTTCTTGATAACACTCAGGATTTCTTTCCAGCAAGTGGCGATGAGAGGGCAGGACCGCCAAAAGTGCTGAAAATCCCCCACCTGTGTTCTGCTTCTTCAACAATTGGCCAAGTTTGCAGGGTAGATAGAGTGTAAGCACATGAGAGTGTAATATCATTGCAGCATAATCTTGTAGGCCATTTCTTGCTGGGAAATGCTTTTGTAGATTTTGGGAATTTCATGCTACAGAAGCTCCCACTGCTTTTGTGAAATGCCCTGGGTACTATCAAGCTCCCATTTTGTTTGGTACACGTGGCTAGGAATCTGGTGGGATTGTTGTAAAACCGCATGTTTTAGCGTTTAGGCCTCAGGAGCCTTCAAAGTTGCGGACCAAAGTTTCAAAAATTGTGTGAGGGGTCGAGTGGCTCCTAGAGCTTTGGGGGGAATAGTGCCCAAAGTCGCAGTTGTAAATATTAGAAATGTAGTGTGTCTGGGATGTTAAAGTCATTGTCTATTCTTGAAATAAGTCTTGCAGGGTTCTGCCAGTTTATGAAGAAGCCCGGAGGGAGCTCAGGTGTAAAGTCAGGGTTACGCGCCACTGGGGTGTTCGGGGAGGGGAATGTAGTCAGTCCTCTCCCAAGTGCTAGTTTATCCCATATTTCCAGGACAGTCTTGGTCTACAGGGGCGATGCTGCTTCGAGAGCAAGGCCAGGTCCCACAATGGTCTTCAGGTCACTGCCCGATCCATATGGAACCAGTGCTTTTCGCTCTCATGGACCACCAACTCTGAGATGTAGCACAAGTGAGCTTCCCAGTAATAATTCAGAAGGTTTGGGCACACAAGTCCCTCACATTTCCTAGGGAGCATGAGCAGAGCATTGGAGATACGTGGGTGCCACTTTAAAAGGTTGAGTCGGCGGTCCATTGACTCAGATGGTTGCAGTCAGCGCTGCATACAAGGCCATAATTTTGCCGATTATGTTGGGGCCCTGACCGATCTAATGAAGGACCACACAAGAAGGTTCAGCACACACTATCTAATGCCTTCTCGGCGTCTAGGGTGAGGAGGAAGGCAGGGATATTGTGCTTCTGGGACGTTTCCATGAGGTGGGCAAGAAGTCTGATGTTATCAGGACTTTGCCTAGGCTTGATAAAAACCAACCTGGTCCGGATCTCTCAGCCTTAGCAAGGACTCAAGCCGGTTTGCCAACATTTTTGTGTAGCTTTGTGCGTCAGTATTTAACAAAGCTATTGGTTGATAGGCTGAGCAGAGCGTATGGTTATTTCCAGGCTTTGGTATGAGTATGATTTGAGCAGTGGACATCGTAGGCATGAGGCCAGTGGCTTGTTTGAAAGAGTTATATAGCCCGTGCAAGTGATCTTTGAGCTGAGGGAGGAAGACCTTTTCGAAATTGGCCGGCAAGCCGTCTGGGTCTGGAGTTTTCGCTACGGTGAGCTCCTTAAGAGCATTGCAAAGCTCTACCGCTGTAAATGGTGCCTCTGTATCCTGTACAAACTGGGAGTCTATGGGTGGCCATCTCCAGTTTCGAAGAGTCGATAGCAGATTGATCTTCCCTACTGCTCACATAAAGGTGGTGTAGAAGGTGCGGAAGGCCGCTTGTTTGCCCATTTCACGGATAGCCCAGCCTGGGACCCCTGTTTGATTTTGTAGATATGGGCGCGAGTGTATTGTGCTGCAATCTACGGACCTAACAGGGTTCCCACCTTGTCCCCTCCTTTGTAGTATTTTTGTTTAAGTGCCAGGAAGTACCACTCAGCTTTGTTGACCCGATGTGCTCGGAGTTGACCCTGCAACACATCCAATTGCCATTTGGACCACATTGTGGGGCGTTGCTTCCCTGCACATTCCAAGGTGCGGATCTCAGTTGTGAGGTTAGCTTCCAACAGGAGTGCCTCCTGAGGTCTAGCTATAGATATGGAGGAAATGACTCATCGCATAGTTGCCTTGAAATCATCCCAGAGCATATGGGGGGGTGGGAGGGTGGGTGGTGTCAGGGAGGGCATTGAGCTTTAAGTATTTGGCGATTGCCTCCTTGATTGGGGCCTTATCCACCGGGTCATGCAGGAGTTAAGGAGGGAGACGCCAGTGTGGGGACCGCGTGAGTCCATGTCAGTTCAATGTGAGCGTGATCTGAAATAGAAATGTCCGATATTTGGGTTGAATCGAGGCCTCTTAGGAGGGAGTGTGTAAGGAAAATATAGTCGATTCTGGAGTAGGAATTACCTTTTGCGGCTCAGGGAGGGTGACTGCACGACCTTCCTCCCTGTTAATATGCAAACTGCTCCTGGAGGATAGGGCCCCCGGGGCCTATAAAGGCTCAGACAGACTGGCTGCACACTCCCTCCCCCTTTTTTTAAAAAGTTGGCCCTGGGGAATAGTGTCCCTGGGCCCAAATCGGCTCGGGGAGAGGGCCCCACTCACGCCCCCTCCACAAATATTAGAAAAATGGCAGGCTGTCATTTTATTTTTTTTGTTTTTGCACCGATCCTGGGGAAGTACCACAGGATTGCGGCCAAAAAAAGACAGATTTTTTTGTATTTTGGGCCCAACAAGTGCTATGGGGTTAGGGTATCACTACCGCCCCTTATATATTTTTTTTAAGAAAATTGCAGGACAGGGGACTTAGTCTCTGAGTCCTGTAATGGCTGCCCTCAACATTTTTCTTCATGTTTCTGGCAGCCAATGAGAGCACTCAGCTGAAGTCTGACTCATGCGGGAACAAGATGGCCCCATGGGCCATTCAAAATGTTCTATTTTTCAAAACCGTCCAGAAATACAAATATTTTGAGACTTAATATCTCAAAAACTACTGAACGGATTTACACCAAATCACAGAAAGCATGCTTTTTGGACCAAGATCTAGCCAGATTTGGTGTAATTCTGCTCAGCAGTTTTTGCGGTAATGCATGTGGATTTAGCATTTTGGGACCCCCCCTTTTTTTCCTCGGCCCCCGCTTGACAGATTACTCTGAAACTTTCTATGCGAAAAAGAGAAACATTTTGGAAAGTTCTGTGGCGATTCGTCAAACGGCTCCAAAGTTATTAGCAAAACAAAAAAGACATTTCTATGGAAAGGCTGACCTAACTATAACTACCCGGTGACAACTGCCACTGGGTAGTTATACTTAGGTGTGGGCAAGGAAGCTGCTATGTCCCAGGGTGGGCTCCTTGGGACATAGCATGTGAGCCGGCCCTGGAGGCCCGAGCCATTATTGTCTCAGGGAGAGGGGCCATGCAGCCACCCTCCCTTAAACAAATCAGCCCTGGTGGTGGGCTCCCTAAGGCATTTAATTGCTCACTACGCGGCCCGCCCCATTCTGAGTAATTCTGGCCCCGGGGGTGGCCTTTAGAGGCTGGGGCAGGTGGGCCGTGTGGCCGAGGCATTAAATGGGTTGGGAAGGGGGCCTGTGCAGCCCCCTACCCCTTTTTTGTGATTACAGCCCCTGGGGTGGGCTCCCTCCTGCCTTTAATGGCTCGGGGGAAGCCACGTATCCTCCCTTCCCTTTTTGAATACAGCCCGTGGGGGGGGTCTCCCCTGGGCATAAACTTAACAAATGTGGCTCAGATGCCTTTTGTTTTTGGCCCCATGGGGGTCCCTCTAGGTCCCCCCCCATGGAGCCAGGGGGGTCAGGGTATCCCTTCCCTGCCCCCTTATACTATTTTTCTTTTTTTAATTCAGGACAGGGGACTAAGTCCCCAGTCCTACAATGGCTGCCGGCAAAAACAAAAATTAATGTTGCATGCACCCAATCAGAGCGCTCAGCCCCGCGGGAGTGAGATGGCCCAAGGGAAATAAAGCTCCCTGGGACAATCAGATTGCTCCATTTTTTTTTTATTTCAAAGAGTTTTTATTGGATTTTATAAAAACACAACAAAGGAGATAATGATATGATAGTATAGCAGGGTACATAATAAGCAAGTTACATAAGCTGGATCAGGTGATGACCTGTGCACTCTACAAAAACAGAGAATAACTCACAAAAATGAAAGAGCAATATCCAGAGCACAGCTTCCAGTGCACAATAAGGGAAAAGTAAGGAAATTGAAAGAAATTAAAGAGCGGTTCACTGAGGGACCATTACCGTCCAAGAACAGTACGCTATTATATCAGCCAAGCTGAGAGATAGTTGTGCCAAGGAGTAGAACACATATTACAAGTGACAGTACAGCATAATGAATCCATATTCATACATAGTTTAGCATATATATTTGGCATGCAGAGTTGGAATGCATAATTTGGGGGGGTGACCTACTGTCCACGTCTGAGCGCAAACTCCCACCCAAATCCGAGTAAGGGGACAGTCTATGACCCATGGAGGATTATGGGGGTTTTGTCTTCGACAGGACAGCATATGGTAGCCTGATTGCCGCCGTGGACCTTCCTAGCGTGCCATCTCACCGCACCGATCGGATCCGGTAACATGCTTACCAGCTCCAGAAACCGGAACATCTGGAGAGTCGGAATATGACCGGAGATTCCACTTTCCCGGTGTATTGAAAACGCTACATTTTTAAACTGGGCTCACGCAAGAGTCTCTGGAGCCTCTCGCGAACCCTACCGTCCAGATATACAATTATATTTTACCCTTAATGTCTTCAAATCTACTGAACGCATTTACACCAAATCACAAAAAGCGCAATCTGCAGACCAAGATCTAACTTCCTGGCAAATTTGATGTAATTCCGTTCAGCAGTTTTTGCGGTAGCCAGTCTTAAAGAAGTCTATAGAAAATGCATGGGGATTTTGCATTTTGGGACCCCTCCTTTGTTAGCGGCCCTGCTTGACGGATCACCTTAAACTTTCCATACACAAACTAGTCAAAAAGTAGCACCTTTTTAAAAAGTTTCGTAGGGATTCGACAAACTGTGTCAAACTTAATAGCAACACAAAAAATGCTTTTCCTATGGAAAAGCAATCCTAACAATAACTACCTAGTGGCGACCACTCATAGGTAATATCACAAACCTGCAGTTCCCCAAGTCGTTCCTAGACATCCTGCTTGAGTAAGATGCAAAATCTGCAAAATGCTTTTACAGAGCTGCAGTTCCTCAAGGCATTTGTAGAGGTTCTTCTCAAGACAGATGAAAAACCACTGAAATTCTTGTATGAAGCTCCAGATCTTCAAGTCTTTACTAGATGTCTTTCATGAGTCAGATGCAAAATCTTCTAAATTATTACACAGAGATTCCACAAACGATTATTTGAGGTCCATTTCCAGTGAGATGAAACTGCTTCAAATGACTGTCACCACACTGCGGGCGGTGGGGCAGCGGTCTTTAATATATAAATTTGGATTCACAATTTTCCTAATTTTAATGATTTGTTCTGGTTTTCCGTAGGATAATTAAATTTGCCAAAGCTGGCATGTAATAAAGAGTCAAAATAACACATTTCAATAACTTTCCTGATTGGTATCAAAGTAAATGATGACACCCTACTATATGTAAAAACAAACATTCACTGGTAAATACAAGTGCCTTCAAGTAACTAATCTTGTCTGTATATGTGTAGGTGGGTGTTAAGCAGTGTGTAATCAATCTTCAAGCTTCATAAAGAACCTCTCCAAGCAAGCGGGACACTTCACACTGCACTGGTTACTGCAGCCGTGATTATGGATGACTTACCGATACAAATGTACACCTTGGATTGAGGCTCCGTTTATCATAATGAGCACGCCATTTCTTCTTTTTACATACAAGACTGCTCCCGCATTTACCTTGGAAGGCAGACCGTTACACTGAACCGAATAATTTATAGTCTTGTCTATTACAACGAGCACAATAATTTCAAGTGTTTAAAAGTGCCGCTTCTATACTCAAGATTCGAAGTCTGAAGTTGGGACTATTTCTACTGCCATTTCAACTCCCCAAACTAATTAGTGGACTCTGGACCATATATGTGCTTGTACAGTTTAAGTTTTAGCCTTGAAAAAGTCGTCTACACGACGAAACACGTGTCGGATGTCTGCTTCTACGCTACAACTTCGTGTCAACAATACCAAGAGTTTCTATATTTTCATACTTGTATTTGGACTGTATCATCTTGTCCATTGTGTTTTTCCCTGGCGTATTTTACAATTAAATCTAACTGACAACAAAGTCCGTTTAAAAACAAATTTGATGCTGTACTCTGTACCATAGTTTTTCGATAAAGTAAATGTACTCAATGGTAGAAGGGAGCTTACCCATTGATATAATCTGTGTGAAGTCCTTAAATTATTTTGCATTATCTTTCTGGGAAAGTATCAAGCTGACAGCTTTTGACTTTAATTTACTAGTGACTGCTAGTATATAGTACTAGCAATCACTAGTAAATTAAAGCACCTTCAAACTTATGTTTAGCAACATGCATGCCAATAGACACAGACATTTATATTAAAGCTCAATTCCCAATACTGTATTAGGAAGAGCAAAATGTCAAGTCAGTTGAGCAACAAAAAAGACAAAGATATTTGATGAAAGATTACTATATATATATATATATATATATATATATAGTAATCTTTCATCAAATATCTTTGTCTTTGTGTTGCTCTATTACTACATACATATATATATATATATATATATATATATATATATATATATATATTACAGCTCCACAAGCACCAACTTGATGCACTCACGGACCGGTGCTGATAATGCGGGGGTGCTCCCGCATATCAATTACCGCTCCAAATTCCTCCCAAACGAGCAAAGTTACCCAAGGAAGACAGCACTCACGGGGGCAGGTTCCGAAGTTTATTTGACGGACCACAGGCAGGATTATTAACTTGACTGAGAAATGTCTAACCACCATGGAGGAATCCGGGTTGAAACTCGGCTTATCCTTCTGTCCACAGAAGACCCTGGAGTACACACAAACCCGCATAGATCTCTTTAAGTTCACTCGTAAACTTAAGCTCCACAAGTATTTTTAAATGAAACCGGCCACTACTAAACCCAAGAGAGCTAGTCAGGCCCAAAGGGTAACAGACGTCCTCACTGGGAAAGATCTCAAAACCCTTGAAATTCTGGAGAACTTGAGGACGGAGGAGAGAAGTGATATGGATACACCTATGGGCCTGACTCAACAAGTGGCTATGGTGGGAGTAGGACAAAGCGGGGGACTGAGCCCATTTAAGCCTACATCTCAATTCCTTCCACAGAAGCCGGCAGATGCGATAGACACATTCACGGAGTCAGTAATCAAAGGCTTATTACGCCTCCGTCGAGAAAGGAAATATTCAACAAAAAACATGAATTTTTCAAAGCAACAACAATTGGCCTTATATGGATTGAGCCAAGATACTACCATCATATGTAAACCTTCGGACAAAGGTGGGAACATCGTTCTCCAAACTCGAGAACGGTACAATAAGGAGGCTAATCGGCAGTTGTCGGATAAAAAATGTTATGTAAAAATCAATGAAAAAGAATACCATCAAAGTATCACAAATTATCATCTTCTGATATCCGATTGGCATAAGAAAGATATGCTTGAATTGGAGAAATACTTATTTCTCAGATTTCTCAATCCAACAATTCCAACATTTTACCACCTTCCAAAGGTACATAAGGATCAACTGAACCCACCCGGAAGACCTATTGTGGCATCTCAAGGGAGCTTGACAGAATGTATGTCTATTTATATTGACTTTTTCTTGGCACAACATGTACAGAAACTAAAGTCATATATTAAGGACACCAAGGACTTCTTGGGACACCTAAATTCGATATAATGGGAAGATGGGTTCCAATTGATAGTGCTGGACATCACCAGCCTTTATACATGTATTACCCATAATGACGGTCTGAGGGCGGTGAAATATTTCTTGGATAATCGTCCTCTTAAATACTTGGAACATAATGTGCTGCTGTTAAATTTTATTGAATTTTGTCTTAACAACAACATATTTCTCTTTCAGAACCAACTCTATAGACAGGTCTCAGGGACGACCATGGGCACCTGCTTCGCCCCCAGCTACGCGAATTTATTCGTGGGCTGGTGGGAGGAGCAGGTAGCCTGGGCCGCGTCCAACAGTATATGGACAGACAGGATTGTTACATGGCATCGATATATCAATGACCTGTTTATTGTCTGGAGAGGGCCACCTGAGACAGCACAGACATATATAGAGGAATTAAACTCCAACGAGGTCAATCTGAAATTCACGGGAGAAGTGAGTTCATTGTCTGTAAATTATTTGGATCTCACTGTCTATGTGGAGAGAGGGAGATTGTGCACTAGGTTGCATAGAAAGTCTACGGCGGGAAACTCAACTCTCCACGCCTCCAGTAGCCATCCCAAGAATCTGATTAACAGTATCCCCTATGGGGAACTGTTAAGACTTAAAAGGAATAGCTCTAGTGACCTAGAATTTCAATTGGCTGCTAAGGACAGTATGCAACGCTTTAGCGTGAGGGGCTATAGCCATACGGTCCTTACTAAAGCACTGAAGCGAGCTAATTCTTTAAAGAGAGAAGAGCTGTTGCAAGAAAACAAGAAGGAGACTAAGAAAGTCTTTGAGAATGAGGATAAATTTAGATTGATAACCACTTACTCAGAGAATGCTGGAGATCTTAAGAGGATTTTACGGAAAAACTGGCATACTCTTTTGTCAGACACTGTGATAGGGAACGATCTTCCACCTAATCCTCTAGTGACCTTTAGGAAGGCCAGATCTTTGAGAAACAACTTGGTCCACAGCCACCAAACCATGGGGGCTACTAAATCCGTGTTGGGCCCATTAAATGGGTTTTTCCCGTGCGGGAAATGTAAAGCCTGCAAAGGCAGTAAGAAGGTTTTGTCCTATAACATCCCGGCAGTGGACAGTCCTAAAAGAATAAGGAAATTCCTCACATGCACAACACCGTATACAGTATACTGCCTGAATTGTCCGTGCGGCCTCAAATATATAGGCAGCACGATTCATCCGGCTAAAATTCTGATTTTAGAACTTATGAGGGCCATGGCAAATGGAGATTAAGCTTATCCTGTTGTGCGACATTTTAATAAAGAACATCAACACAACAGATATCTCCTTAGCTATTATTGTATTGACCATGTACCAGTAAATCAACGGGGAGGGGACAGAATTTTGAGGTTAAGACGGTTAGAATCCCGTTATATTATTGATCTTCAAACTAAGACCTCCCTTGGGCTGAACAGTAGTGAGGAACTGGCCATCCATTTAGGAGACTGATAATTTTGTCTAGGTATGGAGTGATTTTCAGGTTAGATTATTTTGAATATTTGTTTGAGTACCCATTTGTTTCTCCTCTATATTATGATTGAATTGCTTCATTGGAAATTTAAGTCTGGTTTCCATGAACATTGAGATGAAATTGTATGAGTGTATATTTTGCTGCTTCTGTTTACCATTTTGCATTTGATTGATGAATTTTATTCCAATGTGGCAACATAGGGAAAAATATATCGATGAATCATGATTCTGAATAATGTTGTGCCCATCCAGGGCAGGATTTGGCACATCCGGAGAATATCCGTGTAGGTTGTGAGTCGTGATTCATAGGAATAATGTGCCCATCCAGGGCGAGATTAAGTGTGTTGGTTTAAATATGACCGTTTATATTAGCGGCATATTCTGTTGCATGCGTTTGTTTTCACAGGCGATAGAAAGCATAATATTATATTATGTGCTCAATATGAGGGAGAATGAATATGAATCAATGATTTCATTTTTTGAAACTGAGAAAGCCTGTTTTGAATAATGTTTGGTAACGAACCCATTCAGGGTAGGATAATGTTCACTGTGTACTTATTTTATAACGTTTGCACTGCTGACACTGGGCTATGAAATAGAATCAAGATGGCGGCACTTTTAGCGGTGTTATATTTTACCCGGTCCTAAGCGGGTAGTCCTTTGTTTATGTTGCCACCCGGATATGTGAGGTCAATGATGTTTAAATATGGTGGTTTTGGCGTTTACCGGCTAACATCGACAAAGGCTGTTGCCGAAACACGTCATGTGCCTGTGGTCCGTCAAATAAACTTCGGAACCTGCCCCGTGAGTGCTGTCTTCCTTGGGTAACTTTGCTCGTTTGGGAGGAATTTGGAGCGGTTATATATATATATATATATATATATATTACAAAAAAGAGTTGCCTCTAGGTGGGATGCACTCCCAGGTGGAAATTACGCCAAAGCAAGGGCACACGCCATGAACAAAGTCCTTTTCTGGTTAACCTGCCAGACGCGTTTCGAGCCAACGCCCTCTTCAGTCTGCCACTGAAGAGGGCGTTGGCTCGAAACGTCTGGCAGGAAAACCAGAAAAGGACTTTGTTCATGTCATGTGCCCTTGCTTTGGCGAAATTTCCACCTGGGAGTGCATCCCACCTAGAGGCAACTCTTTTGTATTTTGTACAGCGGCCTGCCTGGTCGCGGGATTGCACCACCGCGAAACACTTGCGGGTCCGCGGCTGCTTTATTGGGGCAGCTAACTGTGGAACAGGAGGTGCCTGTTATATGCAGGGGTGCCGGCGCGAACATCGGCAATCCTTTTAAAGACATTTTTGAATGTGAGTGCCGGCGGCGACCCACTTGGGTTTTACTGAACCACCAGTCCCAGGAAGCATTGCTTCAGGTGGTTCACCTGAGCATAATTATTACGGGGATTTACTGGTGGTTGCCGCACGCCGGCACGTCACATGGTCTGCCACTGAAAAGGCGTTGGCCCGAAACGCGTCTGGCAGGAAAACCAGAAAAGGACTTTGTTCATGTCATGTGCCCTTGCTTTGGCGAAATTTCCACCTGGGAGTGCATCCCACCTAGAGGCAACTCTTTTTGTATTTTGTACAGCGGCCTGCCTGGTCGCGGGATTGCACCACCGCGAAACACTTGCGGGTCCGCGGCTGCTTTATTGGGGCAGCTAACTGTGGAACAGGAGGTGCCTGTTATATGCAGGGGTGCCGGCGCGAACATCGGCAATCCTTTTAAAGACATTTTTGAATGTGAGTGCCGGCGGCGACCCACTTGGGTTTTACTGAACCACCAGTCCCAGGAAGCATTGCTTCAGATGGTTCACCTGAGCATAATTATTACGGGGATTTACTGGTGGTTGCCGCACGCTGGCACGTCACATGGTCTGCCACTGAAGAGGGCGTTGGCCCGAAACGCGTCTGGCAGGAAAACCAGAAAAGGACTTTGTTCATGTCATGTGCCCTTGCTTTGGCGAAATTTCCACCTGGGAGTGCATCCCACCTAGAGGCAACTCTTTTTGTATTTTGTACAGCGGCCTGCCTGGTCGCGGGATTGCACCACCGCGAAACAATTGCGGGTCCGCGGCTGCTTTATTGGGGCAGCTAACTGTGGAACAGGAGGTGCCTGTTATATGCAGGGGTGCCGGCGCGAACATCGGCAATCCTTTTAAAGACATTTTTGAATGTGAGTGCCGGCGGCGACCACTTGGGTTTTACTGAACCACCAGTCCCAGGAAGCATTGCTTCAGGTGGTTCACCTGAGCATAATTATTACGGGGATTTACTGGTGGTTGCCGCACGCCGGCACGTCACATGGTCTGCCACTGAAGAGGGCGTTGGCCCGAAACGCGTCTGGCAGGAAAACCAGAAAAGGACTTTGTTCATGTCATGTGCCCTTGCTTTGGCGAAATTTCCACCTGGGAGTGCATCCCACCTAGAGGCAACTCTTTTTGTATTTTGTACAGCGGACTGCCTGGTCGCGGGATTGCACCACCGCGAAACACTTGCGGGTCCGCGGCTGCTTTATTGGGGCAGCTAACTGTGGAACAGGAAGTGCCTGTTATATGCAGGGGTGCCGGCGCGAACATCGGCAATCCTTTTAAAGACATTTTTGAATGTGAGTGCCGGCGGCGACCCACTTGGGTTTTACTGAACCACCAGTTCCAGGAAGCATTGCTTCAGGTGGTTCACCTGATCATAATTATTACGGGGATTTACTGGTGGTTGCCGCACGCCGGCACGTCACATGGTCTGCCACTGAAGAGGGCGTTGGCCCGAAACGCGTCTGGCAGGAAAACCAGAAAAGGACTTTGTTCATGTCATGTGCCCTTGCTTTGGCGAAATTTCCACCTGGGAGTGCATCCCACCTAGAGGCAACTCTTTTTGTATATTATAATATATATATATATATATATATATATATATATATATATATATATATATTTTGCTGGTTCTCACTTAAAGTTTCCTCCAAAGTAAAACGAGCGTAGTCCCAAATCAGTGCATGATATTTTTTATTAACACCAAGCTAGTCCGCCATGACGCGTTTCGGACGTCCCACGGCCTTGATCACATGACACGGCTCAAACTGTGAGTATCCTATTTAAAGTGCTAGTGCTCAATTTGCATGAATTGACATAGACAACATACTATATACATTGTATCCAAATCACTCTGGAATTATACATTATAAATATGTAAATTTCTTCTGTGTATGTATTTACAATAATCTTCACTATTTGACATTTTCTGCATACAGATCCCTGTAATGCTCAAGTATGTGAAGTTGCCTAGACTCTACAAGGGCAATTTGTCCGCCTAATATATGTTTAAATGCTTTGAAACTGCCAAACCAGCGGAGTCTATCTGTCAACTATCCGCAAAAAGTTTATAAAGTGCATATGTATAATAATTAAGTATCGTGAAACCCTATAGAAAAAGTGCAAAATAAAAGAGAAAGAAAAAATGTGCTGTATACTATATATTGCCGTACAACCTATATAGCATTTTCTGGGACGACAATATAATGTTCATTTAAAATGTATGAATACATAAATTGGTGTAATCAATTAAATCTTTAAGCACATCCATATATTCCCATTAATTGTGGGCTATGAATATTGTCTTAATGAAATATGCTTACGGATGCAGATTCAATAAGGCCAGGGGAAATCAATGTAAGCAATATAACTAAATGGGATCAAGCAGCTGTAGAAACCTGATATTATAAGGTATGTAAGATTCTTAAACATCTACATTTGGATTGAGATACTGATTCAACCTCCTACTGCTAAAAATTAGATGTAAAATAATTCATATATATTCACAATAAATATGTTCATAAAATACTGTAGATAAATATAAATAAATATAAATATGTGCAAAATCAGATCTCATGAATACAGATGATAAAAGGTATTTCCTCTAACCAGAACCTTCATATACAATTACCAGACCTATAGATGTATAAGTGTGGCACAGATCTTTTCCATATTGTTAACTCATCAGAATTTGTAAAGTGCAGAAAGTGCGTCAATCCTAAAACATAATAGGAAAGTTACATCAAAATTTCATAGAAATCCATACAATAATAAAATCATATAAATACCCATAAAAGATGATAAAACCTCCTAAAATTGCAATATAATTTTATATAAAACATTATAATTTTTGTGTAATTTTTATAGGATCTCACATTTATAAATAGGTGTACAAATCTTCTGTATTATTCAGACCTCCTGGATGCTTAGAGTCGAATTCTAAAATGTATCTTGTTTCTAGGCGTCTTAATTTGCCTTCCCGATCGCCACCTCTCTTATGGGGCGGAACCGACTCTATAGCATAGTATTTGAGATGTTTGAGGTCACTGTCATGAAACTCCTTAAAATGTCTAGCGACCGGATAACTGGCATCGTTATTAGTGATGGCCCTCATGTGCTGCAAAATTCTTTTGTGCACTGCCAGCTTTGTGCTACCTATATATTTTAACTACATTCCAGCACATATACTGAAAATTCAGTCTTACATGTAAGATGTTGGGTAATGTTGCGTGTTTTATCATCAAATGCAGTGCGGTAAGTGCTAGTATTGACACCCTGCTGGCATGCTTTACATGTTGTGCATCTAAAAATCCTTTCCTTGCTAACAACCATGTAGTTCTACCCTGATCTTCTGGGCTGCTTCTTACCAATGCATTTCCCATACTGGTAGTTTTTCTAAAAGTAATGGAAGGATTATTAGGCAGTAATTTGCCTATAATAGGATCATCACGCACGATTGGCCAATTGCGTCTAATGATATTTCGGAGTTGTTTTTCCTGTTTCGAGAAACCTAATATAAGTCTGATCGGTTCCACTGTATTACTTTTATCATCAGACTTGTTCTTGTATTTTAGCAGGTCTAACCTCGCCTTTTGCTTTGATTTAGTTATAGCCGCTTCAATTACCTTGGTTTTATATCCCCTTGCTAAGAAGCGGTTGCGACATTGTGCTTGTATAATGTCTGCATCATCCTCATCGCTACATATGCGTCTTATCCGTAGCATTTCACCATATGGGATGCTATTGATAAGGTGAATAGGATGTGCACTAGATGCATGTAATAACGTGTTGCCTGCCGTAGGTTTCCTAAATAATGTGGTCGTAAGACAGTTATTCACTATTTTGATTTGCACATCTAAAAATGTAACTTCTGTTTTGCTCATAGAGTATGTAAATTTAAGATTAACATCATTCAAATTCAATTGATCTACAAAATCCATAGCACTTTGTTGGGTTCCATTCCATATAATAAACAAATCGTCTATGAATCTTAACCAGCTTATGATCTGAGTTAGGAATATTTGTTCATGTTTTCTCATGAGGACCAACTCCTCCCACCATCCCATAAACAAACAGGCATAACTGGGGGAGAAGCTGGCCCCCATAGCAACTCCTTGTGTTTGTTGGTACATTTGATTATTAAAGGTGAAAAGATTGTTTTCCAAACAGAATAGCAACATATTTAAAAGCATACATACATATATATACACACAATTTCGTGGTGATCCGTCAAGCAGGGGCAAAAAAAAGGGGGGGTCTGCTGAACGGAATTACACCAAATTTAGCAGAAAGGTAGCTCTTGGTCCAGAAAGCACCCTTTTTGTTAAATGGTGTAAATCCGCTCGGTAGTTGCTGTGAAATTTAAAGATTTTTAAGATATACAACTGAGGCTGTGGTGGATCCGCGACCCCTCCCGAACTTGTGCCTGAGATGTGATTGACTGCCAACACTTCAAACCAGGAAGTGCTGGCAGCCATCTTGTGACTCGGTTAAACCGAGTCACAAGAAAAAACGTTTAAAAAAAAAGAAAAGGGGGCAGGGTAGAAACATTCTGATCCCATAGGCCTCTTTGGGGGGTCCAGCAGGGACCCCCCAGGGCCAAAAAAACATTTTTTTAAATTTTCTGTGGGAGTTGCAATGGGTCCATGACTCCTTTCGAAAAAAAATTAAAAAATGAAGCGCTTCATTTGAAATCGGCCCCCAGGAGGGCCAGGTCATCTGTGATGTCATTTGAGATGTCATCAGTGATGTCACTGACCATGTCATGAGTGATGTACTATGTGAGGTCATAAGCAGTGCATTGCGAGGGTGCGAGTTATAGTTAGCTCACTAACTAGAACGGCTGGACTTCTCTGGTTTTATACGAGTGACACCTAAGCCTAACTATAATGTCACTGTAACCTTTGTTTTTTTCAGTGAATATATATATATATATATTTCCAAGTGGCGGTCGTCACTGGGTAGTTATATAGTTATAGTTACAACCATGTTTCCATAAGAAATTGATTTATTGGTTTGCTTGTAACTTCAACGCTGTTTGACTAATTTCCACAAACCTTTCCAAAAAAAGAGTTCATCCACCCCAGCTTCTTCCTGGAAAGTTTCAGGGTTGTCTGTCAAGTGGGAGCTGAGAAAAATTTGTGGTTTGAAAATGTGTTTTCCCCATGCAATTTCCATAGGAAAATGAAACAGCAATACCGCAAAAAAGACTGACCAGAATTACACTAAATTTGTCAGAAAGCTAGACTTTGGTCTAGAAAGTGTGCTTTTTTGTGATTTGGTATAAATCTGTTCAGTACGTTTTTGAGAAAATAAGGTTTTAAATGCATGTATATATTGCACGAGGGAGGGTCCGCGAAGCTGACAGATCTCAAAATAAGATGTGATTGGCTGTCAACACATCAACAAAGATTTGGCATTTTAGAAATCAGCAACTCAGTCCCCTCTATTCGAAAACGAATTTGTAAAAAAACAAATAGGGGGCAAGACTTCGGATACACTGCCATCCCTGGGACAGAAAATTAATTTTTTTAACAATACAGAGGATCGGCGGAGGATCCACGGAATTGTTCAAATAAAAACCAAAGGTGGCTCCTGCCTATTTTAAAAATGAGCCACCCAGGGTGGGCCTGGGCAAGTCAACGAAAAAAAACTTTTTTTTTGGTAGGTGGGCATGCGCCTCCACTCCCCGACCCCATCCCCGTGACTGATTCTTTCATTATGGAGAGGAGGTGTGCACCCTCTTCCCGAACCTTTGTAAGGGCCCAGGGACCCCATCCCCGGGGCCAATTAGTTCATTTGGGGAGTGGGGCATGTGGCCATCCTCCCTGATCTTCTTTAAGGCCCCAAGGACGCCATCCCCGGGGCCCTTTTGTTTATGGGGAGGAGGAAGTCAGGCCTTAGACTGGCCCCAGTGACCCCATTCCCCAGGGTCTGACCAAAGCATGCTCTCAAAGGGTGCTCTCACAGAATTCCTTGTTATTCATCTGTCACATACATAAATATGGGCTTTCAGGAGATAAACCCAAGATATTCAGTGCCAGCACATCAGAATTACAGGATAGCACGGGGAAGACCTGTTGGTAGCTCGTACCGCGGCTCACTCAGAGTGAGCTCATATTTATATATATGACAGATGAATAACAAGGAATCAGGTGAAATCACCCTTTGGGGCTTTGCAGTCCTGTGCGAGTTGGACATCTTGCACTTCTGTTTTGGTCCTGAGGAAGACCTGCTTGGATATTACAGATTAAACATATTAATATAGGGTTCGAAACATCGACACTTTTTTATATCCAGCACTTGGACTACCAACATCTGGTAGCAATACAATTCTTGTTATTGCCCCGTCATTAGATGAATGCTGGCAAACGGACCATAGTCAAGTCTTGATGAAGAAATCAGAACATTTGTATTGGATATCTATTTTTGAACTACCACTCCTTCTGCACTGCACAAGCACTATACACCGGCACATTTCGCTTTTTTTAATGTATTCTTTTAAATATTCTGTAGGATATATAAATAATTTAGACGGTTTAAATGAATTGGACAACACATTACTGAGCTTGGTGGTCATCATTTAATGTATTGAGTATGAAACAGGTGGAGAAAACATTAATGCACTCTTGATAATGATGTAAATGTTGTTAGAAATTATTCCGACAGAACCACATTTGATTACATGATTAAACCAGGGTGATATCACCAGCACAGTCCAGATCCAGTCATACAAATACACTGAGCACCTAACACATCCAAACAAATGTGTTCCATTTACATAAAAATCAATGAAACTACATAAAAGCAAAAATCTCCTATACTAACAACGCTAAAAATGGCTTCATGTTCATAACACTTTGGGCAAAATCGGATTCGAACCATAGTAGGTGTATGATGTGAATTTGTAACTTTTTTAATGTAATTGTACACTGAAGATATCAGCCATAATTAGCTCAAATGAAAGGGGCTTGGCCTAAACATATGGGTTTCCTTAAAACATATGCCAATGATCAGGTGTCTTGAATATCAGAGCGCACAGTTCCATTCCACAATTTCGGATAAAAAAACAAAGCAATACTATACATGTGGCCTTTTCTGAATTCTACCACATATTTGATATAGTGGTCTGTGAACTTACCACAAGAAAGCAATCTTAACACTTGCATATGAATCCCATTAACTCTATGCCCCAAACCTTTCTCCATTAGAAAAAATGCAAATCAACCTTTTGGAGAAAAAAAACAAATCCACTGTGTTTGGTCTTACCAGGTCGGAATGTACTTTAATGTGTGTCTGAAGTTTGTACTTGTCTGGAGTGGTGTAGTCACAGCCCTCAGTTGGGCACTTTAGCAAGACGTTGCTATGTTTCTGAATGACATGACGGTTCAAGCAGTTCTTAGTGATTGACGAGTAGGTACACTGGGAACAGTAGTATAGGTGTTCTCTTGTGTGGGTCCGAACATGCATGTCGTAATGTACTTGGTACCAAAACAGCTTCCCTGTAAATGAAAAAAGAAGTGTTCTTTAACCCCACAGTCTGTGGCAGAGCTGTTTTTCTAACAACGAGCATGTGACTGATTCTCGAAGATCCATTGGATAACATTAGCCAAGGCATTGTACTGACCTAGTACCCAGATAACAAACAAACCCCAGACTCCACACAATGATTCACGAGGAATTTGCTGATGAGAATATTACTATTGACTCTCAGAGGGTGGGAACATTTGGCAGCTTGTTCTGAAACTCTTATAAAAGAATTTACAAAGACTCTATTCACCTTGTTACCATTCTTATACAACATTATATGTTTAGATTTAAAAAAACACAAACTCAGAAAGGCACTTAAAACCATTACACACTGTGCAATTTACTTTATTTCCAATGAAACCATCAAATGACCAGGACTCACATAAGTTTGGTTTCAAAAGGTTTCTAAGCCTACGTATGGTTAGCTCTCAATAAATTAAGTTGGTCTAATCGTTCATTCAGTAAAGAAAAATCTACTTGTTACATAGAAAATATCATCAAATAAGAGAGACAACCACTTTCACATCCCGTAGGACCAGGGTGCTTAAAATGAATCCACTGACAATAAGGGGCTCATTACGATACCGGTCGGATGAGCGTCTGATTGACATCGCAGTCGGAGTGGAACTAGTAGTCGGCGGTTCCACCCCCTGTATGCCAATGCGACCGCAGGAACGGAGGTCCGAAATATGCCTTTTTCAACTGCAATTGAAAAAGGCACATTTTCAAACACCCATGCACTGTGTGCCAGGCAGCATGTGATGCCCGGCACACGGTGCAGTGATGTTTGGGGGGCACCACATGTGCCCCACAGGCCCCATAACGGAGGCCCAGGAAGGACGGGGGCCCTGCTAGGGGCCCCAAAAGTCCCTTTCCTTCTGCCATTTCATGGTGGTTGGACTGCTATGAAAAGGCAGAGGGAAACAGGCATTGTAATCACTACGGCGGTGCCTGAGCAGGCACCGCCCCTATTGTGGGGATAACGGTCCCACCGCTGCCTGACGGGCTCAAGGAGCCTGTTGGAAAAGCAGCAGCCGGTCCCTCAGCCTGCCGGATCAGAATCTGGGGGTCCGTCCGCTTCTGTGGATGTCGGTGGGCCCACCACTGACGGCCTGTCAGTGGCGGGCCCACCGACATCGGAATAAGGCCCTAAGTTCCCAATTTTGCTTGCCATGCCTCCACAAAAATCCCTTTCCCAGAAAACAAAACAGATAAGTCTGTTATTTTTTCAGTACCAGCTCTTTGATGTAAAGTGTGCACAGAAGTGTTGTCCAGCATAAGGACCACCGATGCCTTTTATCTAGCCCTCGTGTTATTCACTGGAATGAAGCTGATATACTGGTCATCTGGCTGGCTGATTGCAGCATGGGCTCAGGCCACAGAGCCTGTGCTGCAACCAGCCAATAAGAGGACTACTCACTAACTGAATTCCAATAAGTCATAGTCATGTCCCTGGAGTTATGGGCATGTACCTTGCGCTGGCCCACAGAACGAATAAACAGCTGCGTTCCATTGGCTGATTCAGCTGAGGCGGGACGTGCAGCCCGGTCTGCAACATTGCCTACACTTGCAGTCATTCCCTACCTTAGTGCACCGGCTTGGCACAGTTGGCTCTGGTGGTTGCGTGGTATGCAGCTTGAATGCAGTGCAGACTGTACTTCCTTAAAGCAGGTGACTGACTCAGAGTGCCCTGCAGTAACCTCAGGTCAGCTAGCTTTGCTAGCCCCCCTCCCCTTGTCAGTCATGCCTGCTGCCCAACATGAGAGCTGTCACGTGTGGGGCCACTGAACTCTCAAACCTCCTTCCTCTAGATGGTGTGGCAGCCGACAGCTAGTGTGCCTGCTTCTATATGGTATGCTCACCTAAATCACGCTTACAGTCCACTACACCTCTGAACAAACATTGCTTCTTGCTTGCTCTTGTGGATGTGGAAATATTTAATAAAAACATGGTTGAAAACTTTGTACATTTAAAGCATGCACTGCAGTAGTTCCCTCAATAGATCAATGATGTATAAATGACAGCAAATCAGGTGACCCCTTCACTTACCTGCGCTCACTCAAAGCAAAATTAGAAGCCTATTTTATACTTCAAAGAAAGGGTGCTTTGGATCACTTAACATCATTGCGGGGGGTAGAGGGGACAGATGGGGCCTGTGCTCTAGCTGCAATCATTCAGGCCCTTCCTTGTGCCCCACCATCCTCCCAGTGGCTGTTAATAATGCCCACAGACAGAGAACCACAGTCATTGGGAGTTTATCTTTATTTTAATGATAAAAATTAAGTAACTTTCAGTACTACTGTAATGCCCATAATTGGTGAGGTTGTGAGCACTGGACGGCGCCGGCAACAGATGACATGGCAGATACAGCATGTTTCACAGTGTGAGTTACTGATTTTCACTGTGACCTAAATCAGTAATCTGCTGTGTGAAACACAAAGTGGGAGCAGCGGATTGGGTGTGGGTGAACATACGCGGGCTTGGGGATTCTGGGACTCCTTCCCAGAATTCTTATTGGCAGTCTTGTGCCCAGATGTGCTAAAAGCAAACTCTTCTTCTCCCACCTCCTAGTACTGTCTGCCGCCCCCCTCGTCCCACCAGGCACCAAGAGGAGAGTACTGCGGTCCCAGAATTGCCCACAGCCGGTATCTGCCTGTCAGAGTATTCCAGCTTCAGGAAGAATATAACAATGGTTCCTAGTAATTCATCCAAAAAACGAATGATCAAAACCTACATGTTCATAGCATGAAGATCAACAGCTCCTAACAGGCAGATTTAAATTCATGCCTTCAAGAATTAATTCATGAAAAAAAATTAACTGCATTGTTAAAAAAAATACGTATTAACATCCTTTCAACTCCATTAGAAAAGAAGTGACATAAAATGCCCAGAAAGTATAGGCAGTGCGGTGCTCTATGACAAGTGAAATAAATGTAAAACCAGATGAATAAAGTGAGGAGGACTATATGTACCCACCGTGAACCTTATATCACACATTTGGCATCCCCATGTAGGGTCTCAATTTTCTCTTGATAGTTCTAGAATGTTTGCCAAAATGTTTTTGCTTTTTTTTGCTCATTTAGAGGTCCACTCTATAGCCTTTCAGTCATTCGGCTACCTTGACAGCGCATGCATCTTCAATGGCACACTCTTGTCGTCTATTTAGTATTGGCGGCAGATGCACAGACAGATGCAAAGACTGATGCCGGCTTTTGCCTAGCCATGTTTCCTCACGCACCTATGGATCATAAGTAAGGTTCGTGTTAAGGTGATTTATTTTGCTTTTTATTGAACTGCCCATTGACTGTTTTTTTTTTTTTTAAATATAGCTTTGTGACGTATTGTCCATTGTATTTACAGCCTTTACCATTCTCATGCAACAGAGAAACCTAGAACCTCCATTCATGCGAAACTAGGATACAGTGGACACAGCATGTGCACACAGAGGACTCGTTTGTGGCTTCTTTTTCTCCTCCTTTTTTACCCATAGATGCGTGACCCGTTTTGACCTATTTTTGCTTACTTTATAAGTGAATAATTAAATAATAATCTCCACCTAACATGACTCACAGAGTAGCCAATGTAAATAACAGGGAACCTCTCTTTCCATTTAGGCTATATCCGAACAACATAGCTCTATCCTGATAAGACTAACAGGGTTAAAAGGTGAACAATTTAACACTTATACTGTATATATATTTAATATAAGAGAGCACCTTACGAAGAATTGAAACTTTTTCAGCTCTCGTAGAGAATATTAATCACAGCACAGATATATTTTCTTGCTTTATTCATCAATATTTATGTTTTAACCACTTACTACAACAGTGCCGCCTCTACGTTTTGGAAATTTGATATCACTTGATTTCTAAAGGTATTGATAACATGTTAATTCATGCTTTCTAACAAAATCAGTTCCCATCACTTACCCTTTTTCCATTGATTCTTCAATAGATGGACTGTAATCTGCTTGATAATTACCAACGGTCTTCATGCAATGAACATATAATTTATGATAATTCAATTTTTGATTGAATCTTTAGGTGGTTGTAGCAGCTCACCTCAGGAAAAGGAAAATGTTCATCTATACATACCAAGACAATTGGCTCATCAAGGCATCTTGATACTAACAAACAAGTCAACATCATCATCTACCTGTCATGACTCTCAATCAGCTGGGTATGCGTGTGAATCAAGACAAATCAATCTCGATTCCAGTTCAATCCCTACACTACATGGGTGCAGTCATAGACATAGTACACACAAAAGTGTTTTCTTCAGAGGAGAGACATTGTGGTTATCTATCCTTTAGAAATATTGCCATCTGAAGACAATAGTCCGACCAAAGGAAAGACAAGTCTCCTCTTTCCTGGGATCAATGGCATCATGTTTCTTCTGGTCCAGAATGCACGTCTCTATATGCGGCCTCAACAACAATGTCTAGAAGATCAATGGGATCAGTTCTCTGGACAGTGAGAGGACACAGTGATTTTGACCTCTCCTTCAAAACAGTCACTTACGAGGTGGTGCCGCTCAGGGAATCTACTCAAAGGAATACATTTCCATCAAGATGTACCAACCCAAACCATGGTGACGGATGCCTCCTTTACAGGTTGGTGCGCTCATATGGACCATCTTCTGAGACCAAGAGATGTGGTCTCAGAAGGAGCAATCTTACCACATCAACCTTCTGGAGCTGAGGGCAGTATATCTAGCCTTGACGGCTTTTCTCCCATAATTCAGGAAAAATTCTCTCCTTATTAAGATGGACGATACTACAACCATGCATTATCTGCACAAGCAGGGAGAGATGAGATCTAGATCTCTGTTCCTAGAAGCACAAACTATCTGGAAAAGGGTAATATCCAGGAATCTCAAGATTAGAGCGATCCTGAGTAAACTGCCACCTGCAGGGCATGATGGGACACTGGAGGTCAAGGTGCCCTTAAAGGCGCAGTGACCTATTCTATTGTTTCAATGAAGCAGCCTATACAGCTACATTGACATATATTTCCCTTTCTCTTACTTTAAAAAGAAGTAAAAACAGTTTGTGAAGATGTCTTTAAAAGGTCATTTTTTATTTGCCCCAGTGACTTTTAAAGGTTAAAGCCTTTTTCCTTCCAAATTTTAAAATTATTCAATCTAATATGCAAAAAATAGCCTGTTTTAAGGCTGAATAAATGTATCATTTGTGTCACATGTTCCTTCTGGCCTTTCAGAAGTAAGGAGAAGTAAATGTGTCTTTGAAAGAACTGCTCCGGGGTCCCTGAATGTGTGTGTGGGACTATTCATTACTTATGATTTCAATGGAGTTTCCTCTGAGAGAGAACCATTGTTCTAGTCTTTTATGTACTAAGCAAGTCTCATAGGAATAAGTGTTAGCCCTGGATTATTACTACATGGGTTCCAGAACAGAGTAGCCTGCTGGGGAGGCTGAGCATAAAGGAGAGTCTGGTTTTGGCCTCATTGATGTGCTTTATCAGCCTAGGCAGCATGGAGCAGGACAGCCACACAGCTCAGCTCCTGTGGCCTCCAGTGTGTTTCTCTTCAATCAGGTACACAATTTACAAATAATTGTAATAAAATAAGGATGTATTTAAATATTATGTATGTACTTGCATTTTTCTAGGTCTTGTTGCTGGCACCTCTGAATTGAATAAGATATACACAGCCATAATTTGTAACTCTGAATTGAATAAGATATACACAGCCATAAATTCTAACTCCATAACTATAAGTGTAGTTTCTGGCACCTATGAGTGCATGAAACAAGTCTGTAAATCACTCCATATTAATTCACCCTAACTAATGTGTGCATGCTTAAAAAGTTTATAATGGACTTTTAGTGTATTGCTGTTAGTAATAGTAGCAGTGTTATAACTACTAGTAGTATTACTTTGGAACTTACGTTCTTTTTAAGTTTGGACTTTGTGACACATTTCATTGTCTGGCCCAGAAGGTGAAGGAAAAATGTGTTACTTGGCACACCACTTAAAAGGGTTTAAAACCCCTCTTGTATGGCAAAGAGCATCCAGACATCTCAGTTCACAAATATTGTGCAGAAGAAGAACTGTTAATTATTTCTTGCCCCCATGAAGGGGTGGCAAGGAGATGAGGTGTGAAAGGTGTTATTGATTACTCTCTTTTTTCGAATTTTCTGTGATGCCTGTATCTGTATAAGTAAGAGTCATGTCCGTCAGTCATCCATTTTGTCTTATATGTGTTTTATGTTATTTTTACAGCCCAGATGAAGTTCCAAAAGCTTGTGTTTTTGAGGGACGAAATGCGTTGGCTGTTTTTATGAGTATATATCGATGTCAAAATAAAGGAAGAAATTAAAGAAATCACATCGGACTAAATGTGCTTTGTTCGGTGCACCTCCTTCTGTTAAATTTGCTTTACAAATCTATAACCAGTGGCACCAAAGGGTGACAGGTGCTGGAGTACTGTGCACAACTATTCTTAATACGACAGCAGGGTTAGAGTGAGGTGCTATCTATTAGGTCCGTCACCGTGCATCATCTTTGGTTTGGGGTTAATGAGCTGCAGTAATATCCAGGAATCTCACTTAGACTTAACTTGGACCATGTGTTGTGTGGGAATAAGTCCAAGATCAATGGCTCTTAGCCATGGAGAAAGTGACAAAAGGAGTCCCTCCAAAGGTGCATACTGGGTGTATCCACTACTTATACAGTTAGGGAAATGTACAACTGTGATGATGTCTACAGAACAATATAATGGCGCTTGAGAATAAGTCTTTGGAGTCCGGGACCTGTAAGCTGGGGTTCCCACCTGTACAAGAGGGTGAAGATGTCAAAGTTCTGCTTCTCCAAATTTTATATACCAGAGTGATCCTGGATAATATGGCACCTTGCTGGAGATCTCAAAGGAGATTTGTATCCACTTTTAGAGCTCTGGGTAGAAGATACAAAGCAATGGCACAGTCATTATTCCTTACAGGGGGAGCAGGTAATGAAGTCAGCAGCTCAAAGATGGACTTTAGGATGAGTAAGAACTTAATTTTCCAGACCTGAGCCAGTGTCCTGCCTTGCGGGCTGACAGTCCGAGTTCAAGTTGTGATCACCTTTATGCAATCCTTGAGAAGAGTGCAAGTGAACTTGCAAGGGTTCTTGAGGAGATTGCATGCAAGCGCTCGGACCTCCATCCTGGTTTGCAAGTTATGAGGTCACCTTGTTTTCTTTTAGGCAGTGCTTTCCCCGAGAGGCGTCTCTTTGGAGCATAGCGTAGGAGGATGAGAGGAGTCTTGAATAAAAAACTTGTGCCTCCTTCACGCTCCATGTAGGTATTGCCAGGTGGCAAGCCTGTGCACTCATTTTCTTTCTGTAATCCTCTTACAGTCAAGAACAATTTAGATGCAATTTTTGTCTTTATGTTTAAGTCCAAGAAGGCTCCTTCTCTGCAGTCTGTATTCTTCAAAAGAAGGAAGTGGCTTAGTATGTTATTCCCAACGCAACATTGATGCCTTAGTTAAGGCACTGCCTGTTAGTTTTGCAATTTGTTAGGGCTTGCCAGTTTTCTACATATTTTCTATAGGTCACTTTATACTACATCCTCACACGTTTCCTGTTTCTCCCTATAAAAGCAGGTGGAATGCTCAGTACCATGAGTCACAAATGTTCCAGTAACTTTTTGTCAATGGGTTTTCACCCTCTAGGTACTGATTATTGTCCCTTAACTTTTTCTTTAGAGAACTCTTCCTCGATTCTGAATCTCTTCATCTGCTTGGACCCTTCCTCTTTTACTCCATTCCGGGTTTAGAAAGTGCCAGGTGCCTTTACATTTCTCTAGCTTGGATATCCTGTCTGCCTGAAAGCTTTAGTAAACTAGGCTTTTTACTACAATCAATGTCCCTACAAGGAGGCACCTGTTGCTTTCATGTCATATTCCTAACTTTTAAATAACAGTGGCTGCAGGTAGGAGTCGCCCTTACTTCTAGCAGCTTTGATCAGAGAAGAAGGTGCGACTGATGCATTCATAAATTAACAGCTGGGTGACACAGGTGGGTGATACAAAAGAAGAGGCAAGACTGAGAATGTATTAAAAAATATCTTTGTGTGAACGTGACAGCTTTCACAAGGTACCCGGCTAAAGTCACTGAAGTTGATAAAGTCTAGGCTTTCACTCAAGTGCAGTTTTTTTTGTGTATAACTGGAGTCTAAAAAGTGATTAACTTAACCCAGATTGTGGTTACTGCCCCTATTGTAAATCCTAAAGAATGTTAGCTCTCTCCCACTGGTTGTTGGAGGGACAAGCCATTTCTTGTGAAAGTTTGTCTTAACAAGCTTCCCTTTCGTTTACAATGCCTCCCCGTACACTTCACTTATCTCGTTGTGCTCTTAATGTTAGCCACAAAGCTTTTGACTAGAACAATTCATCCAACCTATGCTGTCAGTATTGAAGAATTCATGCATTATGCAATATTTAAAGTAGCGACATCATTATGTGAAGCTGTTCAGGCATCCACACTGGGTCCTTGTGCCCATGCTTTTCAACTTGTACATCACCGATCTAGGAAAATCCTTAAAAACTGCTAATCTGCTAGTACCTAAAATCGGGCAAGACAAGCTGTTTCCGATTGAGTACGCTGAAGACATGATCCTAATGGACCACATGAAAGTGGGAATGCTTAGAGCCCTGGGTGGGTTAAATGCTTATAACATCACCAACTAACTATTGGTAAACTGCAAGACAAAGGTCGTCATATTTAGCTGCTACCCCAATAAGCACAAGCTGCAGTGGAGATTGAGAAACTTGAAAATAAGGTTCGCTCCAAACTACAACTACTTGGGGGAGTGGTTTGCTTTTAACAGCAAGCCCAAGGCACATATCACACGCAAAGAAGAAAAGGGCAACGCGGTGATCTATGCCTTGTGCAAACTTCACTCCACCCTACACAGCCCAACCACCAATGCCATGCAGAAGTTAATCAGAGCAAATCTACTACCTTCCATTCGTTATGGATAAATAGCCCAACCGGGAGCCATAGTGGATACCATGGAGCGGGTGCAGTGCCGCGCCTACAAGTGCATCCTTCAAATCCCTACATATGTTCGTAACTCTTTACTGTGCCTTGAGTTTGGCTCGAACATGCAATCCTTCGAGAACTGTGCAGCCATATCCGATACTACTTCAGAGTTCGTGCATCAACTTCAAACACAATGAAAGAAATCTTGAAGGGCATTTTTAAAACGGAAAGAAAACCTGGTCAAAATACCGAACGGTAGCCTGCTCTAAACTAAATCTGGTCACGGACAACTGGAAAAACCTCATAAACCACCCTACTGCTTTAAAAACTGTATTGAAAGATCAAATCAGGCTCTTATCTAGGCAGAAAGATCACAGTTCTATCAAAGCATCTAAGAGCAACATTCAAGTCACACTGAACTCATACAGAGAAAAGGGCTGGCAGCTATACTTAAACTGTATGTTGAGAAAGCCAGTCCTCAAGCAGATCCTATTTGCAAGACTCATGGCTCTTCCAAGCAAAGACCTAAACGGCTGCTGGAATTCACTAGCAAATACCGGGGTATGCAGAAGTAGTGTCTGGTGTCAGGGAAATGTGGTGGGGCAGCGTGGGGGGCCTATAACAAAACAAACAATAACAAAAAATGTTTCCTTCCGGTCTTCTGCTCGCTGCTCTGCTCGCTGCTCTTCTGCTCCTTTGGACAAAGGCTGAAGCTCTCAGACTCCACTAAGGTCAATCCAGACTCTGCTCTCATACCCATGACAGCAGTGTCAGGATTGGGTGGAGCGGGCTTGTTATGCTCTCCATCAGGGTCTGGGAGCCTGTACATACTGGTCTCTCCACCCTGCAACACAGCTGGGTTGGAGAGATGTCAGTGCGCATGACGGTTTGGCTGTCCTAAGAGGGTCGGCCAAACCGCCATGCCCACTGACAGCAGTGTCCACCATCCTCCTCCCCCTGCTGCAGTGCTGTGGCCCCACCCCCAAGACTCGGCTACAGGCCGAAAAATAATATGATCATTTTATTTTTCGTTTGCCTCTGAGGGCAGGGGGGCAGACTGTCACTCACAAGAGGAATCCTTGGCTCATCTGATCTGCATATGCCCGGTCCTCTTAAATGAACGCCACACTTTAATAAAGCTTCTTTTTGTTAAAATACAGTGTACAGATATGCAGAGAGGCAGAAGATCTCCTCTTCAACCTGGTACCCACCACGAAGTTGGCAAGATTCGCCAAATTCATTGAGCAATCAAAACAGCTGTTAAAACCATTCAGTCTCATAACCTTTTGGCACATTTTCATCACATATCTGAACCCAGGTGGACTAAAAAAACGGATACTACGAGGGACAAACAGCACTCGCCACTTTAACCGACGGTGCTAACTCGAAGGGCCCAGAACTATATCAACTCAGCTCCCTGTCATGCACCGGTTGTGAAACAGGGACTATTGTTTACAATCAGCACATCACACCTTAGTGGCCCCGCCTCTAGGTTGCCGGTCCGTAAGCCCTAAAAGCACAGTCCATGCCCTCACAACTTTTGCACTTTGACCCTGTCACCCATCCTGGGTGCCTCAAACTGCCACAAGCACGGGCCATACCCGACAGGCTCCTTTTGACATTCCTGACCCTGCCTGACAGTCTTGACACACCAGCACTTTAGCACCGCTGGGCTCTCCGCCAGCCGTCTAACAACTTAAAAGCACAGACTATGTTTTATCATTAGCACTCAGCACTCTGTGCTTTTTGCTGGCCGCAGGAAGGATTTTATCTTACTGTTTTTAATGGGTGATGAATGTTGTTTTATCAGTTTTTTACATGTTGTGAAATTTTTTGACAATATGAACTAATTCAAACAAATAAAGAATTAGTTCCTCACCGAGGAACAATGGCTCTCCGATCAGTTGTATCAGTGTAATAGAAACCTTGGTAAATATGCACTGTTTTGTGTAATATTAAGACTTGTTAGGGGGAAAGGTATACCTCTTTTTCTAAAAATGTACTATATCCTTTCTTGCAAAGCAAAATTTTAAAATATCCATTATTTGGGGTAGACGGGCTAAGCCAGCTGCAGAGAGGGCTATGTCATGCCATGTTATGTTATGTTACCTTGTAGAGTGCGCAAATAACCCAGTTGGGTATCCTAGTGCTTAGCGATGGAAAAGTTGCCCGATCTTGGGCCTATTGGAGGAGCGAGGTATGTAAAGGCACAGCCACTGGCTCTTTGGATGCGAGGGGCATAGATGAGCAGAAGTCTGGCAGAGTAAAGGTTTCTGGCAGGGGTGTGAAAGCTGATGTGGCTGTTCATGTACACAGGCCTCAGGATGTGCTTTCTGTGTGTGCATGATTTGTTTGAAAAACACAAGTTTGTGGATGGGGAGCCAATGGAGGTCTTTAAGGTGAGTGGGTATGTGGGTGCGGGCTGGGAGGTTGAGCGCAAGTCTGCCTGCTGTATTCTGAATAGCCTGGACCTCTTGGTTAGTTGAGAAGAGATTCCCATGTAAAGTGCATTTCTGTAGACCAGCTTGCTGGTGATAGGAACTTGGATAATAGCACAACAGGTCTTGAGAGGAAGCCATCTGAGGTTTTTCCTGAGGAGTTTGAGGGTGTAGAAACAGGAAGGGAAAAAGTTACTTGGCTGGACACTGAGATATGGCTGTCAATCACGATCCTTAAGTTCCTAGCTTGGTTTGATGAGGTGGGCGTGGGTCGTAGTTCTGATGGCCCCTGGCCAAGGACCAGAGTGAGTTGGCTTTTCTAAAGAGTCCTACCTCTGTCTTATCTGAGTTCAGCTTTAGGCAGTTGGGCTTCACCAGATGGCGACTTCTGACATGAAGTTGATACACTTCGCTTGGGTGCTGTGAGTGTCATCGGAGAAGATGAACTGAGTGCCGCCGGCGTACGAGATAATGTTGAAGCCATGGGTATGGACGAGGTTGGCGAGCATGGCCCTGTAGATATTGACAAGCATGGAGCTGAGATATGAGCCCTGAGGGGACACCATTGTGGCTTCAGCAAAGCTCTCTTTCTGAGGATTGATGCTATGAACTGGGGATGAGAAGAACCAAGGGGGGTACTGGTCTCTGTCATAACTTGAGAGACAGCCAAAAGAAAATCTCTGTCATGACTTGAGAGACAGCCAACAGTATTTCTAAGTGGAATGACTGCAGTATGTTGCTATTGCAGAAGTGGATGGAGAAGATGTCAGCCACAAACACTAAGACAAACAAGCATTAAAAATGCAATAGGTCTCGCATTTAAGCGAGTTTAAGCTATTGGCATTGTAAATGGCAATGCCTTTTATTTATGTTTTAAAAACCAAAACATAAAAAAGGCATTGTTATTTACAATGCCAATAGCTCAAACTTGTGTAAATGCGAGACCTATTGCATTTTTTTTTGTGCACTTATGAGCGCGCACGTGCCCTACAGGGAGTGTGGCTCTCGGAGGACCCGACTCTTATGGGGTTGACTTTTTGGTACAATGTGATGGTCAAAAGCAAACCCCACTATAAGTAGTGTGCGAATGGGGTTTATGGGTGAGTAGTTATTCTGAGTTGTGATTGTGGTTCCTGAGCTGGGGATTTTAGGGTTAAGTGCAGTTTGTTGCGTGCGCTACACTGCCTGAGGGTGCTAGCTTTGCAAAGAGACGTGTATTTACATTTGAAAGGAGGCACAAACATATGTTTTCCACTGCAACGAATAGGACAGAGTATTTTGGAAGTGCTATAGAAAAAAACGTTGTATATTGTTGTCAACAAAATAAGTTTAGGACCCGCCAGACAAGGATCTGTTGACTTGCCCTCTGTTTTTTTAAACGTATTTTATTGAGTTTTGTCAGCATACATACATATCACACTTCCGGACCCATGTTCTACCTCTCTCCTCCAAGTTGCCGTGGACTGGACGGCCGTGTAACTGTTGATTGCCCTCTCATTGTGCACACACTCATTCTTTGTGTTTATGCACACACACACACATCACCCCCCCCACACACACATTTATCCCAAATACCCACCACAGTCTGAATGCTTTATTTCTACACACATGCACAATATTCCTACACACATAGACAAGCACTTAGGCAGAGTCCCTCTATGCACTCACCCATTAAATGCCCACAAAAAGCCCCTTTTATGCACAGAGCAGGCAGGGGCTGGGACTCCGGCTCAACCACCGATTCCCTTACGGAAACACAAGCTGAGCTGTTTATATCTTTCTTACAGTTATGTGTGCGTTGACGATGGGGGGTGGGCGTTTGCGTGTCGAGTGCCTCGAAAAACAAAAGCAATCTGGATAACCAACTGCTATGAGCCTGCTTGGGTGGGAGCGTGCACAGAACTCCCCAGTGATGATAAGATGCTGCACATGGTGGTCCGGCGTGGCCCTCTGATTTATAGCGGTGTGTGGCTGTAGAAGAAAGGGTGCCGGGTGGATGGCGAGATAAAGATTGTGTTAAGAAACTATAGATACAACGTGAGCTTGGAGAGGCGCGGGGAGCCGAGGGCTGAGAGGGGCGAGTACAAGGGAAGAAGAGGACGGGAGGCAAGCCTTGTGCTGCTGGCTGCAAAAAAACAGCCTTAAGCTACGGACGGAGTGTTCTGTCGTAGTACAGTTTGGGGGGTATTCAAGAGGGCCTGGAAAGAGCCACAGTGCCACTGCTTGAACGCAAAGCCTCCGTACCCCGCCAGGCGCTTTAAATACTACTGTCTGCAAGGCCTGGCTCCAGCGACAGAATTTAAAGATGATGGCGGCGTGTGGAGAAGTGTGAGGCTAGAGAAGGACACAGCTAGTGGGCAGGAAGGGGGTGAAGGGCCAGAGGACCCGGGGGGAGGGAACTGGGACCATAGTACAAGGGACAACATTTCAGGCGGGGCTTGAGCCCGGACACAGGGGGAGAATGTGAAGAGAGATTAGAACAGGGGCCAAAGGAGCAAGCGCCAGCTCGAGGAGAGACAGAGACGGGACCGGGACCCGGGGACGGTGGAGGGCCAAAGGAGAAAGTAGGACAGGAAGAGAGCGAGTATGCCCCTCGGTGAGTCATGAAAGAGGGTGAGGGGCAGTATGAGATGAGACCACGGTACAGAGGAGAGTGAGACAGTCACCTTCAGCTCCGCCATCTTGCGACATTGTGGGAGAGACCGGTCCGACGCTGAGGCAGAGCGGGTGGAGCGAGAGGGAGGGAGTAAAGTGACGGGTGGGGCGCGTTGTGCCTGCCTGCAGCCCTGCCTCCTTTTGGGACGGCCCATCCGGACTGGATCGCATGGCTTGTTTATATAACAGCCTCATAAAGATAAGAAACTGCTTCACGACAGAAGGAACGCAGGCGAGCCAGTCCGGGTGGGCCGGACCAAAAAGCCAAGGGGAGGCAACCCAGAAAGCTCATTTCCAATGGCAGCCCACCGTTTACCATAATCGGTGACGCAAGCCAATGGAAATGAGGGGCGGGGCTTCAAGCCCTCTTCTCAAAGTCCTCATTAACAATAAATCTCGCCAAGCGAGCAGCGCATGCACTGCAACGCTAGGCGAGACCTAAAAACATGGTCAAGGAGCTTGAGAAAAGGGTGACAAAAGCCTGAAACCCTGATACACGTGCCGTGCAGAGATGGCACAACACACAGCCCTCAAGAAATGTGCAATAACTGCAATGGTGGAAATGAAAAATGAGATAGAGGTGCTTGTCAATACGGCTAGGGTGTTCAGAATCTGAATGCAGGATTTCTCAACTGGTAACGATTTAGAGGCCTTACCTTCTCCCATTTGTAATTAGTGAAGTGATCATGGAGAGTATGTCATTTTCAAAAGAGCTACTTAATGGGGCCCAGGAGGAAGATACCAGGTCACTGCATATTTGGCCAGCTCACTGAAGAGGGAGCTGGTGATGAGTGTTGTGGTCCAAAGAAGGACTTGAACATTATGTGTAATAAAATCTTGATTTTTAGGACCAAAGGCGGGTGACACAGAGGAAACGGTAAGACTGGCAATGTAATAAAAAATAAATAACTTATTCATTTGAACGTTGCAGCCTTTGATAGTTCCCGGAGGCTAAAGACTGCACTCTTGAGTCATTGAAGGCGATGAAGTTTATGTTTTCACTCAAGTGCAGCCTTCTCATGAATATCTGGAGTCTAAGAACAGTGACTTACACAATCTTGATTGTGTGAACTCCACCTCTTAGCATGTTTTTAAAAATCCTTTGTTTTAAAAAATCCCCAATGAGGAAGATGTTGGATCTTGTCTGTTTTGTGATGTTGAAGAGTGGAGCTGCATTTCTCTGAATGTTTGTTTGTCTTAACTATCTTACCGTCCCCTTCCAATGCCTTTCGCACACACCTTTTTCTTTAATGATCTCATTGGGCAATAATGGGCTTCTCCTTTCAGCATTCATACACTGTTAAAATTGATATTATATATTTGAGTGTTGGTTCTTTGAGTTTGAACCATTATATTTGACTCTTTGTCAATGGATGTCTTGCAGCCAGTGTCATTACAGTCGCTGCTGTACTGCTCAATAAAATATAGTTTACACAAAAAACATTCTATTTTCAGTTGCCTTATATATAGCAAACCTATTAAGCTGTGTAGCAATTCATTTCCTAGCCACACATCCTCGTTTAAACAATCACAGTACTAAGCTAGAAGCGTACAATTTGTAAAATACAACTAACTTAATCACCAAATACTTTGGCTCTTTGAACTTTGAGGATTAGGTCTGAAAGAGGCTACCTCAGGGCTACCTCCAATATATGAAAGTAAAATGGAGGAAGGTGGAGATCTCATATGGAAGTCGACTAAATTACATTTCTGAAAACCACACAAGAGTATTGGTCAGAAGTAAGATCATGATAATATTCACCTTTTTATACATCCATAAATCAAACAATAATGTGTCAAACCTTACCACAATATGCACACTCATGGTCCCCATAAACTTTCCTGAGCCTCTCAAACAGGTCCAAATTCATTTCCCTCTTAAGCAAGCCATCCACAATTTGCATAAATGCAGCACTTTCTTGCTGATTTTCCCTTGTAATGTTATGAGATGGCAGTTGTGCATTGGGAGAGATAGCACCATCAACTGTGCTAGCAGTGTCCCCCTGTTCTATAGCCTTTTGGTGTGGAGCTGCATTGGCCTCTGCTTCTTTCAGAGGAGAAGTTCCTTTAAACAGCCCAACAATGGAAAGGTCATCACTGAGTTTTAAGTCTTGCATACCATCCATGGTTTGAGCTACAGATGGCTGAAATATTCCTTGAAATTTGACAGTGAGTGAAACATTAGAAGAGTACTTTTGTTCAGCTGAGTATTTTTGGTCCTCGTGATCATCGGAAATAGAGGCGACTAGATTTATTGAAGACACTTGTGAGGAATTGTTTAGTTTATCAGACTCTGTGGATAGTAGTTTTATTGCACTTTCATTTTCTGTCTCAGTAGTTGGAGACTTTACTGAACAAATGACTTCTATTTCTGAAAGACTGTTGTGATAATTATGCATTCCGCTGACAAGGTCTTCTTCTGGCGGCAATTCTTCTAAAACGAGAGGGACATTAGAATTCAATATAGCCAACTCAGCTGTTGTCTGTGACCCCACCTCCTTAAGAGCTTCCTGCTGGACATCTCCACCAGGTTCCAGAAGGCAGAAACTGTGATTTATAGAGTCGGTAAACACAGTTGTTTCTTCAAGAGTGCTATGGCTTTCTCTTATGTGAGTCCTCAGCCTTACTGAACTGACAAACTTCTTCAAGCACACAGAGCAAACATATACAAATGGGTGTTTTCGAACATGCAAATCAAGAGCTTGGAATTTTGTAGCTCCATATCCGCAGAGTTCGCATGCAAAGGGTCTTACATCCCCGTGAACCAGCATGTGACGGTCACGGTCAAGCTCATTTTTGAACTTGCGTTCGCAGATATTGCAGTCATACAAGAGTTGCCTTTTGCCTTCCCTCGTCATCAAGCAGAGTGCATCATAGGCATCCTTCACTTTTTGGTCCTGCAAGTCATGTGATTCTTTGATATGCCTGATCAGATTTTTCACATCTGAATACTTCTTATTACAGAAGCGACAGTGCTGTTTAATTTTCTTGTGGACGCGCTCCACGTGCACCTTGAGGTGGCCTTTGCTCAGACATGTGAATGAGCAGTAGTCGCAGCCAAACTTTTCCCCTGTGTGTTTCCGCATGTGAACATTGAGGTTGGCTTTGATGGCACTGGCATAGGTGCAATGTGGACACTTGAAGGGCTTCTCATTTGTATGAATTCTCAAATGAGCCTCGAGGGAGTGTTTAAACTTGAAAACCTTATTGCATGATTCGCATGTGAAGATCTTTAACTGAGTGGAAGCTGACCTAAAAAACAGAAACAAATGCAATGGGTTTAATAGGGCATATCACAACAAGCCTGGTGCATGCATGACTCTAGACTAGAATTGAGATCACACGTCAGAAAGAACAAGTCACTTGCTGTTGAAAAGGTTAAATCTGATAGTTACTCAAGACATGCCTCTCTGTGTGCTTGGAATCATATTCAATTATTCAACCTTTAAACTCAAAGAACACAAACAAAGACAAACATATTGGTGAAGATGACAATCTGTGGATATAACGAGTTGTATAAAGAGGCTGTTATTCATATAACACACACCAATGCAAAGTCATTTACCAACTGATCTACGCAGGGGGCATCAGTTAATCCCAAAACAACGCAACATATGTTCGTCAAGTATCAGTCAAAAATCCATACATCCTATGAACACCGTATGACTTTTCTGTTTTTACTAAGTAAAATCAAAGTAAAAGTCAAAAAGAACAAGCAATGGCAACGCCGACATGTCTGGCCTTTCCTGGATCAGTTTATCTAACAGGAATCTCCTACCTTTCCACTTTCACAAAGATGTGCTTGTATGTGCGACGCACACACACACACAGGCAATACCTTCACTCTCACACTTTGACACATACTTACTCTCTCCTCATCACGGTTGCAGCTTGGTGCTTATCTTAACATCTTGTGCTTCCCTCACACCACAGACATAAGGCAGGCAATACAACAGAAATAGAAGAGAGGCATAAAGGCAACGCTTGTAAAACCAAGAAGCCCTGAATCTTGGAGTGAAGAAAGAGTCCTTCATCAGAGATAAAAGAGAGCAAAAGGGATAAAACAGTTAACAGGGCTGACAATCAAAACAACACTACAGAAAAAACAAATAAGAGTAGTGAAAGGGGAATGTGACAGTTTATTAGAAACAACAAGGGTGGGGGGGAAGCAACCGAGTGTGATCGACGGCTGAGATGCAGCTATGCTGTAGCAGGCTACCTACTATGAGCAAGGGGAAGGGGCGAAAGCAGTGACTTCGTTTATTGTGTTAAATGAGGACAAAGAGGTATCTTAAAGAGACACTCCGTTGTCTCTCAGAAGCACAGGTAAACTGATACAAATGTCGTCACTGAACATGACTGGCACTGTATTTACCAAATGGCTGTCCTAAAAGAATGATACAAAATTAGATTGACACTGCCTACATTGCCAATGACTGAAAATGGATGACTTCCGGCCCACTGTATACATGCTAATCTCAATCTCCTTTGCTTTAGGTGGATACTGAAAACACATCTTTTCTGACTCCATGTTGATCTATGTGATCCTATGGTATCTTTTGTTTTTGTGCAATAACCACTGTCATTGTTTTCTGTATTGCAGCATGATTAACTAACCACTTTTTGCCAGCTGAAAAGATTTTAATTTTAAATAAACTTATAAGGTTTAACTTGGAACTTTGGCTTACTTAAATTTATTGGATTGGCTTTGACTCAGTCTTACGAAGTCTCACATAGTCCCAATCCTATGCATCAACCCTGTAAATTATTTTATTTAAAGTGTCGAAAACATTTTGGTTGCAGAAAGTTGGAGAGTCGTGGAAATTTTGGATTATTGCCAGAGTACCCATGCGTGTCGTCTAATAAGTGGATTCAGTGAGAATCAACATGGTTTTGCACATAGTGATATATAACGGGACATGTGATTTGATGATTTTGTTCGCAATTGTGCTTTGTCAATGATCTTGTACTTTGTGCACAAGTTGGAAAATGTTGAATGTTAAAGTTGTATATCAGTGTGTTGTGCGTCTTTGTAAAGTGCTGCAGATTATATTTTGTGAAAGAACTTGGGGGCTGATTACGATGGCAGGCGGCGGTGATTGGGACAGCCCGCTAGACATACGGCGGTCCCACCACTGCAATTAGGATGGGCCCGCCATACTGGCGGGCGCATCCTGGGCCTTTAACATTGCGGACGGTGCTGCTGGCTGCAGCACCGACCGCAATGTGAAAGTTGCTTGCACCACATTTCCCTGCACCACGTGGCAGGCACCACGCGGTGCCTGCCACTTTGTGCATGGAAATGCAGGGGGGTACCATGGGTATGCCCCAGTGCAGCGACACCCCCCCTCTCACATGGGGGGCCCGCAACGGGCCCCCAAACCCAATCCCCGCCAGCCTTTCCATGGCAGCATCGCCGCCATGGAAAGGCCTCCTAAAACCCACATCCTAATATGGCGGACAGTGCCTGCTAGGCACCGCCACCATATTAGTGGCCCTGCTCCGCCCGCCAGGCAATCGGAGCGATTGCAACCGGCGGTAAAGCGGCGGACGGACTTTGCGTCCGCCGCGATACCCACCGCCATCCTAATCTCATTGTGATGGCGGAACGATCGCCACTGCCGGCCCGGCGGTGGCGAGCGTACCGCCATCATAATGAGCCTTAAAATTATTTGTATAAAAGATAAAGGTTTTGGATTTAAGAAGAACTCGAGTTAGATATATTATTGTCTGCTGAATAAACGTGTGGAAACCCGGATAATTATAAGTTGAAGTTTATTATATCCTTAACAGTCCAGTTGAAATTGGGAACTAATCAGGAGTAGTGGGATTTAATCTATGTGCGAGGCTAGACAACATTGATTCCAATGGTAGGTTGTAGCTGGTATTAAAACCTGTCTCAGTGTGTGATTGGTAGAGTGTTTATGGTGCTATTTCCCTTTTAGGTGGGGAATTTTACTTTGTCCCGTAGGTAGGTCTTGGTTTATTGATATTACAATTTATGTTAAGGTCTTGATTTATTGATATTACAATTTATGTTAAGGTTTTATTTTGAAATTGTTTTCTGATTGAATATGTGTGTATTATGTGTAATGTGACGTTTGGCTGAGTCTACAATGGGTACGCTTATGGCAAAATCTGGCAAACCATTCTATGGAGAAATTCCAGTTGAAAGTGCTGCACATGAGATGCTCCAGGATCATGGGTTACATACATGTTTGTGGCTTAAGGATTGGCATACAATGACAGCAAATGATAAACAGTTACAAATTCCTGAGACTTGTACGTTCGATGTGAAGAAACTTGAGTATCTGAGGCGAGTCATGTTTGAGCAAAGACCACAGTCGAGAACTGCGCAATTTTAAGCACTGAATGATTGGGAATACAGGGTCCAGTGGCGGCTCCTCCGCTAAGGCGGAGGAGCGTCGACCCACTGCTTTTAAGCAGTGTCACTAAAGGAAAAAATAAAATGATAATAACTATAAGTTATTGTCATTTTATTTTTTCCTTGTTGAGCCAGTTTTGCGGGTGGGACGGGTGGGGCTGCTCTGCTGACAGAGCAGGGGAGGGAAGGAGTGCATTGCACTCCCTAAAGTGCGCATGAATGTTTGGCCATCCCTCTGGGGCCGGCCAAACATTCATGCGCACTTTGCATGTTCTCCACCCATGCTGCATTACAGCCTGTGTGGAGAACATGCCCAGGCCCCCATTCCCTGTCTGAACGCTGAACTACGGTGCTCAGACCAAGCACAACGCTGCACTGCAGCGCTGTGATTGGCTCAGGGGAGCCTGGGTGCTCTGTTGCGGAGATGACAATGGAGAGAGCAGCGAGACGCGACGAGGAGGTACTTTTTTTATTCTTTACCCCCTCTCCTGGCTCAACCCACCCCCGATCTGCGCCAGCCGCTGCTGACAGGGCCAATTAAAAAATCACATGAGAAAATACTGAAAGGTTGGATCGGTAAAGCTGTTAACAATTGGCGGGATGACAGATTGTGTTTATGGAAGAGGGAGTGGTGTGAGACTGTGTTAGAGATTGTGGGTGTATTTCCTGCATTGGCTGCTGATTCAGAAAAAAACAAAGAAACAAAGAAAACAAAAACAAAAAATGTGACAAAAAGTCAGAATACGAATATTTAGAGGGAGAGGATGAGTCAATGGATCGTATGTTAACTGAAGCAAGACCACCCCGTATAATAAGACTTGTGCAAGTACAAGACGTGAGAGCAGAGTGTGAGGAAAGAGGAACCAGAAGCTGGTCTGCCTTCACATAGTGATATGAAAATGTTGGAGATTAATATTTTTAAACTTTAACAGGTTTTGGATGAAATGGTGCAAATGGGATTTTTTAGTGATAACATTTCAACATATAATAGAGATACATTGGTGTTTTTGAGCGCAAAGTGGGAAAATGTGATCATTGTGTATATGAAAAACTTTAGAAATTTCTGAAGAATTGAAAGTGGACTTACATAAAAAGAGAATTTGCTAAACTTTTAGAATGAGACTGACAGAATGCGGTTTGCAGAAACAAAAGGTAACATCTTTGTGAGACAATCTAAGAGAATTACTTTAGGAAAGTGCTCCTTTTAGCATGGTTACCTCCCACTTTTTGCCTGACTCTGAATGCAACTTTGACTGAATGTGCAACGGGACCCTGCTAATCAGGCTCCCAGTGCATGTGTTCTTTCCAAAAACGGTACCTTTGTTTACACAATTGGCACACCACTTGCCCACATCACATATATGCCCCTTGTAAAAGGTACCAGTGGTACCAAGGGCATTGTGACCAGAGAGGGTCTCTAAGGGCTGCAGCATGTATTATGCCACCCTAAGAGACCACTCACCAAACACATGCACACTGCCACTACAGTCTGCATGTTTTGGTGCATGTGTGCTAGGCCTGCCAGCACTGCCAGATATGCCCCTAAAGTGTCTAAGTATATTCTTAAGGCATTATAAATGCATAGTAAAGCCATACCAAGTACATGGGCTGGGAGCTTGTCGATACGAGTTCCACAGTTCCACGGTGGCTTCCCTGAAACCCAAGATGTTTGGTACCAAACATGTCAGATTAATGATCCCACACTGGTGCCAGTGTCAGATTCATTAATAAATGCACTCAGAGGGCACCTCAGAGGTGCCCCCTAAAAACCTACCAAACCGCTAGTGTGTAGCTCACTGGTCTGCACCAGCCTGCCACTTCCAGACATGCTTCTGACCCCTGAAGTGGGAGCGTTATGCTCTCGTGCGTTGGAAACAAAGCCTGCCCGGGGTGGAGGTGCTTCACACCTACCCCCAAGCAGGAACAGCATTCAAGGGCGGTGAGCCTAAAAGGCTTACTTACCTTCGTTATGCTAGCCAATGCCTCTCCAGCTAGTGGAGATGCCTGCCACTCCTGACCAAACCCCACTTTTGGCAGGAAAATTAGTGAGCAGTAGAGGTGCGTGTCCTCTCTCAGCCAGGGCCACCCCTAAGATGTCCTAAGCTGAAGTTACCCCCCTCCTTTGAAAATCCTCCATATTGTTTGTGAGGATTTCAGTCAATAGGATTAGGGGTATGCCCCCTCCCTAAAGGGAAAGGATATACAAAGGGTGTAGTCAACCAAAAGGTAAGTAGCCCATTAGCTACTACCTGCCAGCAATTTGAAATTGAGTATTTAGGGGCACCCCTGAACCTTGATCCTAAGATTCCTGGCGACCTAAAGAAGAAGAAGGACTGAAGAGCCGTACCAGCAGTGAAAACTTCAGATGACAACTGACTTGGCCCCAGCTCTACCGGCCTGTGTGCAGCTCCCGAAGAAACCTGCGCCAAAAAGCGACTTGTCCTGCAGCCCCAGCGACCTCCACAACCCTGGGAGAACTGCTTGCCTTCCCTAAAGACCAAGGACTCCCGAGGACAGCAGCCCTGTCCACAAAGAAACCAAACGGAGAGCTCTCATTCCCTGCTGAATCGCCCAACGAGACCTCTGGACCTACCTCTGCACCTGATGCCTCCGGCCCGAGTCAAAGTGGCCCACTGGTCCAAAGAAGGTTCCCCAGCGGTCCTGAGCTCGAGTCCACTCGAGTCCCCCATGGAGTGACCTCTCCTGGACTCCACGAGGCCTGCAGCCTCAACACGTAGGGTCCCCTAATCGCAACCAGCCCCGGTACGGATCTATCGACTTCAAAGGACACCCCGCATCCGCAGCCCTCAGGCCTTAGGAACCCCGACCGGCGGTGCCCAGGTGTCCCTCAACATCACAACTTACCTTCAGAGTCACCGGTTCCTTTCGTCCAGCTTCCTGTCTTGAGCCTGCAGCCTTTGTTCGAAATCTTCGTTCTCTATTGATGTGCATTGGGCTCCTCCCGACGCTGTGTTGGCACTCTGCACCCGGCCACCTCTGTGAGGTGTGTGTTTGGTGCTGCCTCGCGGCCCCCCAGTGTGGGTCAAAACCCATGGAGATTGACCCCCAACTCCGATTTTACCTACCTGCAACCGGCACCTCTTTGCGTGCCCCCAGTCTCCATTGACTAACTTTAGGCCCCAGTGACCGAATTTGACCTCTGCACCCAGACGCCCTAGTGCCGCTGGTGGTGCAGTTTCTACATTTATCTGAGCCTTGCCCAGTGTTGGTCCTAAAACCCGAATACTGGAATTGTAAGTCATGTACTTACCAGTGAAATTACAACATTGTTTTTCCTCCATAGGTTACATTTCTGTAATGCACTGTGCCCACTTTTTATTTACAAAAACTATTATTTTTATGAACTATTGGTCTCGGATTTAGCCATTGAGTGTGTGTAATCATTTCTTGCCTGAGAGTGTACAACAAATGCTTAACACAGCCCTCTGATAAGCCTAACTGCTCGACCACACTACCAAAAAAGAGAGCAATAGTAGAAGTCAAAAAGAGTAAATCAAAAAGAGATTGAGTGTGGGTGATTCTGAATATGAAATGATTGTTAAAAAAGAGATTCCATTGAGAAAAATCCCAGGAGCATATGTGCATGTACCCTGGACAGGACTTGTGAACCTTTACAAATAATTTTCCAAAGCTTAGAGAGGAGCCAGAGAAGTGGTATATTGACGTAGGCAGGATAGTGACTATTTTGAAGGTACTTTGGAAAGCTCTAGCTGTGTTATTTTTGATTGTGATTCCTAAAGATTTGTGGGCGGAGTGTAAGACAACAGTACGATGACCAGATCAAGAACAACAAGGAGATGTGTTTCCTTTTAAGCCGTTTTCGATTGCCATGCAGAAATATGGTTAGGTAATAGAACATTTGAAAGGAAAGGTTCCACAGAAACAAGGTAATTGGTTGAAAATTAAGAGAAACGCAAAATGCAGATAAGTTGGTGCATGCGTATTAAGAGAGATTGATGCAGATTTACAGAGAGCATAGTGGAGTCAATGATCTGGCAAAGGAAAGTGGACCAGGATTTGTTTCAGGTTTCGTGTTCGGACTGTGTCCAGAGATCAGTGCACATATTCAGCAGAGTGTGATGGGCAGGCAAGCAAAACTGTTAGAAGAGACCTTGTCTATGCGAGGTATTGTAGAGATTGTTGTGATGTGAAAAAGAAACTGAAAAAGGATACGTTGATTGTGCAGACAAATTCTTTCAACAACCTCATCAAGGAGCTTTTCAAAAACACCTGGTGGTGGTGTGCAATTTGTGTAAGTTAGAAATGGAGGTCTTCGAGGTAGTGGTAGCGATTTTACTAACAATACCTTTAATACTGCATAATAATGTGCAAATGAAAACTTATGCGAGTCACATTTGAGGTAAAGAAGGCCATAGGAAGCAAATTTGTATATTTAATGTGAGCAGATTTCAAAATTAGCTGCTATTGGTTCCTCAAATGCAGCATAATATGAATCAGAAGGCACAGAATGGAATGATGCTGTCAGTAGGCCCAGCTTTACCGGCATCTTCACAGTATATGTAGAATGTAGGGCAGTTAAATAGAAATATGTTTTCAGCCCCAGTCATACAACAACCAATGGAGAATAATATATCAGGATTTTAACCAAAATAAATTTCAGCAAAAACATTCAGTAATTAATTACACTTTTTCACAATTTGCAGCTACACTGAGTTGCTATAGGAGCAAGTCATGTACAATGATGGCACCTGAGAGGGAAGGAGCATTGCATGTTTGGTGCAGTCTTAGACGTAGACTAGAATTGCTCTTTTGTAGAAGGAAAGGTTAATGGCTCTTTTGTAGAAAGTTGGGTTAATGGCAATCTAGTGCATTTGTATTGAAACAGGTGCTACCGATCCACGGTTAGACTGGTGGAAGTTCCTACACTACCCTTCTCGGGAAAAGAAGACCACGTTGTACGCACTTCGAATAAACAAGTGACTAATAAGTAGTCAGCAAACATCCCAGTTAAAATAGGGTCAAGTATTAATAATCATGAGTTCATTATTAGTGAGACAGGTCCAGCGAATTTGTTGGGTTGTAATCTTTTGTAAAAGTTACATTGCATCATTTACTCCACACCAGATGGGGTTCGCATTCAGACAAAGGATGGCGATGTTGATTTCAAATTAAAATCACAAAAGTGAGAATGTTCCCAATTCCAACAAAGTAGGACTTACCTCCAGATTTAAGGCACAATGTGAAAATGGAAGTTTGGGATTTTTCTTGTGAAGCAGAGGAGAGGATTGCATATGTCACAGATAAAATGACTGAGCAGGGCATTTTGAGGGAAGTACTAGGAAGCCCATTTAACTTACGCATAATGGACTTGAAATAGCCAAGTGCAAATGGAGGCTAGTTCAAGACCTGCATAAAATAAATGATAGAGTAATTCCATGTTAGCACTTGGTACTGAATCCAGCAGTTATTAAGTTTCAAATTCAAGCAGAATGGTTTACAGTGATTGATTTTTGTTCAGCATTTCTATTACTCTTCATGAGAATAGTTAGTTTCTTTTTGCATTCAGATTCCAAAATAAAGTTCTAGTATGATAAGGGTCACACGTTGGTATTTAGAGAGTCCCTCAATATATTCACAAATACTCAATAAAAATTTGGAAAGTTTAAATTTGCCTTGTGATTTAGTACTCATGCAGTACATTGTGATTTGATGAATGTAGCTGAAACAAAAGAGGGCTGTAAGTTGGATACAAATGATTTATTAAATTATTTGGCTGAAAATGGGCATAAAGTGTCCCTTCTCCAATGCAGAACTGGCACAGAAAGTCATTTATTTGGGACACCAAATTGAGAAGGGAGTGAGGACGGTGTCCAAAGACCTAATTTCTGTGATTTTGAGAATGAACCCACCATCTATACACAGAGACAACAGAAAATCAACTAAATAGAAGCCAAATCCATGGTCTTTGTATTAATAAATTTAATTCATTTGTGTTCCTATTGAGAAAGTCATGTCCAGGATATCCCTGTCTTTGTAACTTTCAAGGTCCTTTGCTTGAGCCTTACTTTGGGACCATTCATTAGTTGAACTGTCCATAGCATTTCTGTATTACATAAACATCATGTCATTTCCTTCGATTGCTATGCGCACCTCATTTATTAATATGCAGTAGAAGTAAGTAGTTCAAACCAATTAGGGCACATCTCATCACTTACTGTGTGGCTTTTCTGTCTAAAACCATATACAATATTACAATGTTTTTGGGATATGTGTGAGACTTTCTTTGGCTTTTTAGACCTTCTTTGACTTGCCATGACTTTCTTTGTCTTTCTAACTGTGCCGACCTTATGCTAGTCTGTCACTTGATTTATACTTAGTACTGTCTGGCTTTCCTTTGGAGGCATACTTTATGTCAGTCCTCTTGCTATACTTATTCTGGATGCTTGATTTCTTTGGAGATATGCCTCATGTCAAACCTCTCACATTATTTGATTTACTATTGAGATTTTGATTGCTACTGATTAACTAACCACTTTTTGCATTATACAATGAACTTAATGTTGAGTAAACCTGTACGATTTAACCTGTATCTCTGTCTTGCACAAGTTTGTTTGATTGGTTTGGACTCAGTCTTATGAAGACGTAGATAATCACGAACCTACGCATCAACCCTCTTAATTATTTTAATTAGCGCGTCAACAATTGCATTGAAGCAAGTTCTCTCAATCGGGCAAAGTTTGTTGGGGAGATTTCTGCCAAAATGGGAACATACTGGAGATAAACGCTTCTTGTGAATAGGTAGGCTGTTGCCACTTTCACCCACCACCCCATAAAACTCTTTCTTCTGAATTACAGCACGAGAGCAAGCATCGGATCAGGCCTGCTCCCCATGACCTTGGATCATGTACAGAAGTCGGCATGGTGCTTTATGTTGTCTAGAGGCTTACTATCTGAATTTTGCGTCAGGAAACAGTGATCCAAACCAAACATTGGCACATTTTGTGGACAATATGAGAGATTCATGACACTCTTCTCACTATGTCTAACTGAAAATATCCAAACTCTACAGCGACTAGTGTCGTAAAGACTCAAAGGGCAGACTCCATTTTGGGCCCAATAGTTACGTTAGCCTGTCTACCTTTGACCTGGATACCGAATGTCCTTATCTTTTGAGAAAACTGTGAAAGTGTTACATCATCGAGACAATGACCTTGACAAACACCTAATGCGACATGAGTCTGAGAGAAGTTCCCTGTTACCTATGTTTCAAGAGAAGACAGTGAATGTATAATGTAAACAATGTTGTCTGAATCAATGTACTTTTGTCATACTGGTTTATACCGGTTTGTCTTGAACTATCATGCTGGTTCATACCGGTCATGTCCGGAATTAAGAAGAAATTTCCCAGTGTAGGGAAAGGTCAGTGGCTAATACTATTTAAAAAAACATGACGTGGCCACTGATTCATAGAGGTTTTCGCCCGAAAAGTTGTCTCCAAACTCTGTAGTTTATCAGAATAAGCTCAGATTCCCCTTCCTGTCACTGCAAATGTTAGTATAAAAGAGACATGAACTGTTTATTTCTTAAGCGCTATGCCGATTACTACCCATCTCGGCTGTACCCTTTTTATAGGTCTTAGAAGCATTAAAAATTGAGTTAAAACCACCAAGAATTCAAATGTATTCTTTTGCATGTTGTATGCACTTGTTTGCAGGCGATCACAACCCACTAAGCAATTTTACCAGGATACAGACCAATATATAACATATTACAGAGCCGACAATAGCGAGTATGTCGTCTCTCCTCTATTTCCACACATAAAGGAGAAAAAGAGACAGGACACTATACAATGTCACATTACACATGTTTGTATAGTTTTATCCAACTTAATGAAATTCATTTATAGGGACTTCGAAAGGATTACAGGCTGAGTGGATGTGCTGGGATTCAAACCTGTGACCACATAGTAAAATACCCCATAAAGAATGCACTGTTACAGCGAGGGATCCGGCCAACACTGTACATGGCCCAGACACCTTCTGGTGGATTTCCAATCTGTCATTAATGACCAAGTGCAGTGAGTTAATCAACTAACTTCCTCTTCGTGTTATTAAATCAAAACTAATAAAGCACAGAGTAAATCGACAATGTGTAATAAGGAAGGAGAATAATATGAAATAGGAAAATATGGTGACAAAACGTAAAGGGAAAAAACTAGGGAAATAGAAACCTCAGTTGGTTTAAGACATTGTTGAACGACTTGTCCCATTTCACTCAAATCAAGAAACTAGAAGGACCTGAAATGCCCACTGAACAAATGTGAACCATTTAATACATTTGTGCATTCTTTCATTGGGACTTTGGCATCCAATCAGAGCCGCTGTAATTCTCCGATAAAGTCCATACAACTGATCTGAATAGTAACATGCAAGAATAACTGTCGAGGGAGGGATAACGTTTTTTAAAATATGGGGTTATGCAAGAAAGATCCAAGCAGCCCTGTTAAGGAGCAGGTTCTTGCAGCCAAAGCATGAACTAGTTCCGCTTCTTCCTTTATGTTTTTAATACATGAAAAAGAGGCCTGTAAATCTAACTCACATAGTCTACAGTAACCATTAGTTATGGTTTGAACATGTTTATTGCATGTATATTTAGCTTAATTGTCTTGGTACGTTTCTGACCTTAAGCCCAAAGCCAGCAGATTTATAGACCTATTCTGTTTAAGAAAAGCAATTGGTTGAACACCTTACTTTTGTGTACAAGGTAAAATGATCTGATGGTTTCTGTGCCAACTCCAGAAGTACACTAGACGGGAAGTGTGATGTCAGACCTTTTCTAACTTGCAGGTGAAAACAGTAGCTTCCATGGAATCTTGTCATAAATCCTCAACACTGAAGCAATGCTTGCATTTCATGAGTAGTACAATACAGGTAACATCGCTGGTATCATAGGTAACCCAAAAAATACCAATTGCGGATTTAGAAAATGTTTAATAATTACAAATGGGAGCTTAAATCTGACGTCTAAAGGGAGTATGCAGTTCCTATCTGGATGTGGGGGAAAGACAGGTCTTTCTTCATGATGCCCTCACACACCCCGAGAGGTGTCATGCTTCATCATTGGGCTGGTTGCCCCTCGTCAGGCCGGCGCTGCAATGCCTGACGGGCTCCCGAAATCGGGGCTCTTTGTCGGGGATCTTTAGAAGAAGCCGTTAGGTGGGTGTGGGGGCTGGATAGTGCACGGGGAGTGAAATAAGTAAAAAGTAAAAAAGGTCAAGAGCAGTCCTAGTAGAATCAAATTTTAATGTATTAGGTAGCTCTAGCCTAGTTAAAAACTGTGCGTGTGCCCATATGTGGGAATAATGTTCCTAAAGGGCTGTCAAATTAGTGAGGGGTCAACATGTTTCGTGCCTAATCTGCCCCTAAAGGGTCAATTGGCACTTGGTCAGGACCGAGAAAGCTGAGTATAAAAAGTGCACTACCGTCTGGTATTAAGATTCTGTATCAAAGATTACCAGATGCGGTAGGAATTCCCTAGTAGACTTGTACTGGGGAGTACTGTAGACCCCTAGGTACAAAGTCTAAGGCTGACGGGGATGATCAGAGCACGTCGTTGCTCCGATAGAGGTGTAGGCAGTCAACTGACAATCGTCCTACCCTTGCTCCGGGCCCCGTCAGCTTAAATCTGACCTCAGGAACCCAACAACTATAAACCAAGATGTGCTACATTGGCTGAAGACTCTTTTCCTAAACCTTTTAAAGAAATGTCAATTGCTGTCCATGAGAAAAGTATTTTGGGGGGGTTTAGTCATGAAAATGGGAGAAATAGGGTCTTAACGACGAGATTCATTGACTGTCAAATGTTTAAACTCATGTGGAATTCGGCCAAAATAGCATGTTACCAGTCTCATTTATTTTCTTCACGTGCACTGTTAAAATGCCTGTGTTCTGCCCGTGCAGCTCCTGCTTCCGGGGCACTGGCCTCGCTTTCGTTTCGGCCCTCAGGATGGCAACGACAAAGAATAATTGTCGTTATAAGGCCCCTGTAAAAGTGCAGGGCGCATTGACTGTTGAGCGCCTGCTCGGTTATATAAGGAAGCAGTAAACATAAATCACTCTTTTCGGTCATGGTGGTTTATATGACCTGAAAATATCATATCTGCGATCGAACTTTGTTAGCTATTTCACTTCTGTTATTTGTTGCATAGGAAATTACACGCCTAAAGTAAATTAATGAGGTGCTCACAGCTATAATAGGAGTTCTGAAACATCTCACATTATGAAATAGCTCGAACTACGCGAACTGCCAATGGTGCACACATAATAGATGGGGAGGGACTGACCTGGGCTTGTTTCACTCAACATCTGTCAGTGACTAGCATAACCTGAACTAGAGGGTTCATCTGACGTGGGATACTCCGGAACAGTGGTAGGAACAGATGCTGCAATGTCTTTCACTCCTGGCACTGACCGCAGTAGGGGTGAGTGGGGTGAGTGGAATAAGGGAGTACAAGGGAATTTCTCAGCTACAAGGGTGTCACCTGTCATGCTACTGCAAGCCGCTAAAATGTCTATGTCAGTGGTTCCCAAAGTTTTTTGACCCGCGGCTCCCTTGACCAATTGGCCATTGCCAGTGGCTCCCCACTGTTACTTTTTTGGGAGGGTGGGGGGGGATATAAGCCCGGCCTCTTGAGTACTTGCATTTTTCTCCCTGAAAATAATTGGGATGAAGCTGATGAAGGTATTATAATCATATACGAAAAGGGGGAGGGGGGACAGGGAGCTGGATCTAGGTCCAGTGACTCGTACTCCTCAAGCTAGAATCGTAGTCCATGGGTGTCACAGTTCCTCTCAGACAGAAAGTAGAGTAAGAGGTAGAAAGGTAAAGTCGTTCTCAAATAATAGTGCTTGGGGACAGTGTGTCCTTGTCTTGGTGCCCTCACACCCCCCGAAGGATGTCATGCTTCATCATCGGGCAGTGCTCCTCGTCAAGCCGGCACTGCAATGCCCTACGGGTCCCCCGAAGGGTCACTTTTTCGGAGATCTTTTGGGTGAAGAAGCCGTAAGGGTGAGTGCGAGTATGTGTGGCAATGATGTCCTAATGTGAGATTAAAAGATGGCTGTAGGGGTGACTAGTGAATTTTAATAGATAATGGCCCCTCTGCCACCAGTAAAAAACCAAAAGTTTGTGCTGCTTGAGGGTGATAATGGCTCTCGGTAGCTAGACAAGTATCTTACCCTTGTTGGGCATGTTGAAGGTCAACATGTTTCGCGCTGTTAGTGGTCTCAGGAGGAGATCCCTAGCGCTTCTTCAGGACCGATAAAAAGGGTGCAGTGAGTGAAAGTGTAGTGTAGTGGCCTCTCAACGTAGTGCCACTTGTAGGAGTAAGGTAATCTATACAGAAAGGGGAAAGTATCCCATGAGGTACAGCTGAGGGGATCCTCGAAATAGTTTCGTAGGAGCTTGCAGATCTGTTAACCTACCTGACCTCTCGCCGTCTCTGACCCTTTTTATAGCTCCTGAAGAAGCACTAGGGATCTCCTCCTGAGACCACTAACAGCGCGAAACATGTTGACCTTCAACATGCCCAACAAGGGTATGATACTTGTCTAGCTACCGAGGGCCATTATCACCCTCAAGCAGCACAAACCTTTGGTTTTTTACTGGTGGCAGAGGGGCCATTATCTATTAAAATTCACTAGTCACCCCTACAGCCATCTTTTAATCTCACATTAGGACATCATTGCCACACATACTCGCACTCACCCTTACGGCTTCTTCACCCAAAAGATCTCCGAAAAAGTGACCCTTCGGGGGACCCGTAGGGCATTGCAGCGCCGGCCCGACTAGGAGCACCGCCCGATGTTGAAGCATGAAATCCTTCGGGGTGTGTGAGTGCACCAAGACAAGGACACACTGTCGCCAAGCACTATTATTTGAGAACGACTTTACCTTTCTACCTCTTACTCTACTTTCTGTCTGAAAGGAACTGTGACTCCCACGGGCTACGATTATAATCATATACGCAGGGTGTTTCGTATTACTAAGGCGGCACTTTTAATAAAATATTCCTAGTTACACGTCTTTGCCCATGCCTTTTTTAGAGTACCCTCTCAAACGTTTTTATCCCACTTACAGTGCTAGATAGCACCCCTATGCATGTAGGCCCCCTTGCCAAAGTCTTTCTGAGCTTGAAGAATATTTGCATGCACTTCCATTTCTACCCATGTAATACGTGCCAACACACCTGTCTCCCAGGGTGACTAATGATTTTTTAAACCACATACAGCTTTATTTTTGCTGTCTCCTCCCTAAAATTGCCTCCAAATCAATGCAAGTGAAATAAATTCCTCTGATTTTTCTTTTTTTTTTTTAAACGTCCCTCTTTCTTGCTTCCAAATGTTGGCATTATGCCGTATATGGTGTTTTACTCCCCTGTGCTCAAGGAGAGAGCAGACCTGCCTGGAAATGTGTGTGTACTAAACGAAATGTGTACTGGAAGTACCTATGATTCAAGTACAAATGTCAATACTTAATAATACTTAGTGTGTTTAATAGACAGGACAACTGTACATTCCTGATAACTTGCATTGGTGTCAAATGCAGTTGGAAAAAAACGAAACTATTAACGAGTCCAACAAAATAAATCAGGCATCTTCCACATACTTTGGGAGTGTTGGAATGTGGGGATCCAGTGAAATATGGAGGTAATCTCCCTCGACATGCCATCAATTAAGCACTACGTTTACAGCTTTAGGCATGTCACTTACAAATCATCAACATCATGCGTTTAGGTCTAATTAGTTTAACTGAAGCTAACAACCCCTTCAACATGAAATGCATTAAAGTGCTTGGTGCGCGGCTCCCCTGGCTAGGTTTGACGGCTCCCCAGGGAGCCACGGCGCAGTTTGGGAACCACTGGTCTATGTGTTACACTAAGGTAAAACATGCTTGAATCGGAGTGGAAACAGCACTTTCAGTAAGCATGTTATCCCCTAAATGTTATGCGCCTCATTATTTCCCCACCCCTGCAATTACTTGTCTCACAATACCAGTAATTCTGAAAGGGAGAAATTTATAGGATTTTAAACAGCTAATCATAATGACGGCCTTAGGATGTTGGAAAAGAGGGGATGACAGATGAAAGTGTTAAAGGTGAGTTGCCTGCCTGCCACCTTGGACTTTGTTACCTATTGTCCGGATGTTGTTTGAAGAGTAGGGTTATGAGCTGAAAGGACGTTCCCAAAGAATGCTGTGACGCGTACAGAAGTTCGGTTCAGTGTTTGGGAGTGTAGAATTTAGGTGAGTCTAGACATAAAGAAATTTTGGCCAGCTTAGAGAATCAGGTTTGCCAGAAAAGCGGTGGTGTTTAGATGGATAGCTTTATAAACAAGGCACCTGGTCTGGAATTTTATTCGCCCTTCAATGGAAAGGCAGTGTAGGTACTTAAGCAAGAGTTGGTCAAATTTTCTAGTGGAATACAGAAGTCTGCCTGTTAAATGGAAGACTGTTTTGATAGGGGTAAGTGAGGACTGAGGAATAGCTTTATAATTGGAGGCTAGTTAATTCCTACAAGGATTGATTAGGCGTCTGTTCTACCTATGTATGTAATCCAAACACAAACTGCCCTCACTGACTCCTGACAAGGTAAAAAGTAAGAGTAACTGTACAGGTATTTTTTGCCATAGGTCATATAGTCAACGTATTATCAGGGAAATGTGTTAAGCACTCATCCACTGTTGTAGTGTCTCTTGGTGCTGTAGGAACAGGTTCATTCTTCTACTAGGAAGGACTGCTGCAGTAGCATAGGTTATACTAAATTAAAAAGCCAGGTTATATATTTTTTTTTATTAGAGCTCTGCAAAGTGGAGCTTTGGCGCATTTCAATAGGGATAATATTCCAAAGTCGAGTGGCTGCCACTCTAAAAGGTTTCCTCCCCATATTTTCAATTGGAATCTTGAAGTGCTTCGCTGCAGAGCGGATGTAGAGTGAGCTATCTTGGAGGTTCACATTAAACAATTTTCTCCGGGAGTATTTTGGGACCCTTAACATGGAATTTGTGATATACAGTACAAGCCACCTTAAATTAGATTATTTTCTTAACTAATAACCAATGGTGTTTATGCAAACGCTCAAATATATGCTCAAACTTGTTAAATGTGAGTAGGAGTCAAGCAGCAGTGCTTTGGGTACATTGTAATTTAGTGAAATTGAAGCAAGACATCCCTAGGAAAACTGCATTTTCAGACTGGACTGGATCAGGGTATTAATGGAAGTCATTCTGAGAGAAACTGAGAAAATGGAAGATCCGGAGCTGGGATCTCAGATGAAAAAAACATTTTTCGGTGATGTATGTGACATAGGCTTGCATTATCAATGAACAGTCTAGTACTAGGACGAGGTAACAAATTTCCTTAGCTGCAGCTGGAAAGGGGCCCATGGATTTTGGCCCTAACTTGGGGCTAGAGGTGTTTAATATATTGTTGACTATTAAGATCTTTTTTGAAGGATTACGTTTTACAAATTTGGTAAACATCAAAGTCTGAGCTTGAACTAGCACGCCCTCCCCCCCAGCGCCTTGAGACCCTCACGGGTGAGTAGCGCGCTTCACAAATCCCTGATTGATTGAACCATTGCATTAGTTTCTTCTGGTTCGTACGTTTTTTGTATGTATGTATCTTCTGCATATTGATTTTGAATTCCTGGAGGAGTCGGGTCATTGGACTGTAATAAGTTCAAATAAAAGAATTCCTCATTCAACACAGCAGAAGTTGGATCTGAAGTGCCCTATTTCGACTGCTTGACTTCTTCCTGTAAGGAAAGGTGCTAGTGATTTTAAAGCATTTTCTGTGATGTCTGTGTTTTTTTAAGATGATCTAGAAGCAGTATGTGATCGACAGTATCAAATGCAGAAATTAGGTCAAATAACCAGATCCGAACTGGCCTACAGGGCAATTAGGCAGTGCCTGATGGGTTGGTCTGACAGGGCAGTGTGTAGGCCGTTTATTTGGATGTTTGTGGACCAGTGGCGGCTCGCAGAGGGAGTGCTGCGGGCGGTGAGGCGGGCGGGAGAGGGGCAGGGTGGGGGGTTAGTGGACTCCGACATACGGTGGAACTGAGTAAAGTAAGTAAATAAATAAATAAAACAATTTACCTTGCGCGCTGCATCGCCGAGTTGACGATGCAGCGCGCGCAAGGTAAATTGTTTTATTTATTTATTTACTTACTTTACTCCGTTCCGCCGTATGTCGGAGTCCACTAACCCCCCACCCTGCCCCTCCCCCGCCCCACCGCCTGCGGCACTCCCTCTGCGAGCCACCACTGTTGTGGACTTGTTTTATGGTTTGCGTGGCTGGTGTTTACTGGTGAGTTCCCTGATATTGAAAATAAACATTGCATGCAGCAAGCTCAGTCATCCATATCTTGCATAACACAACTGGCTCAATGTGCTAACATGAACCAGTTTTTTACCTTTCTAATTCGCTAATTGGGGTCGCTTTTATTTTCTGTCCCAGTCCGACCCTGCAAATAATAATGTAGTGCCCAATCCACCCTTGTCTACTATCATTCTTAGGTCGTCAACTACTAATACAGTGACAGATTCAATACGCATTTTCGTTCTGAATCCTGCTTCAGTCAAGTAATTGAAATTCTTCTACTAAATGTTGTAATTGTTGAGATACTACTAGTTTAGGCAGGAATGGAATTAAGGATATTGGTCTAAAGGTAGTTGGATCACTGGGATCTAGTTAGGTTTTTTTTCAATAGCGAGTGGATGTCTGGGACTTTTCCAGTGCGAAGTGTGAAATTTAGGATATTTGTGACAATATTGGGGTAATGGAGTTTTCAATCTCTTTTGTGATTGTGCCAGGGCAAGTTTCTAGAGGGGATCTGCAGGTTTTACCATGTAATACGTTTTATACCTTATTTAATCAAAAGGCACTCAAACACGCCAAAGGTGGCTGAGTTATTAACAGGATCCCCAATGTATTGATCAGGTGAAGTTTCTAACAGCTTTTGCTGAATATTTTCCATCTTGTCAGCAAAAAAGTAGGAGAGATTCTTTCTCAGACAGTGTTTGGGAGACTATTTACCTGCTGCTGAGTTGAAAGGTGGCTTTAGTGTTTTAAAGACTGTGTGATCATGGCCTGCTGACTAGATCTTGGTAGAGTTTTTTTCTTTTCAACTTGCCCTAGTGATGCAATTGTATTTCCACATGCACTGGAAGTATAGGTGTTTTTCTTCTGCCCTACAATGTTTCCTCCAATTAGCCTCAAGAGCTCCCAAGTTTTTTTCCCTTTCTTCAATTCCTCAGAAAACCATTTAGAGTAGAGTAAGGTTTCTTCGATGTGAATAGTTTTAATTGGTGTTCTCTCATCCAGAATACAATGAAGGCGCTTACTGAATTTGTTTATTTTATTTTTTATATGAGTGATTTGCTGATTCTTGGAATCGTCTGTTGCCAGTTTCTCTATTTTTTGCTTCAAAGTCGCTATGTTGATGCTTTTCTAGCAAAACATTTGAATTATTTTGTCCATATTAGAATTGAGGCTAGTCAGCACCATACCACCAGTTTAAACAATGATAAGGTTGTGATCTGACTAGGCAGCGGGGATTGAATTTTGGATATGTAATAAATGCGGAGAGCTAAAAACAAGGTCCAGCTTATGGCCTTCTTTGTGCGCGGGTCCATGGACAGCTTGTAAATTCAATGCACTCCTACTGTTGATCGCGTACATAGCTGATGCATTTGAAGGAGAGTCCACCTATGCGTTAATATCTTTTAGTACCAGGTATATGGAAGTTTTTGGGTGGTATGTCACAACTTCAAGTAGCCAGCTAAATATTTATTGGATAAGGAAGAAGGCTAATATGCCAGTAAACTGCAAATCTCATCTTTGGTTTGGTTGTCTGCTGTTACGAATAGGATTTCAGAACCAGAGATCTAGGCAAGCCAATGCGCGGTAAAGGCAATGCGTGGTAAAAGCATTAAGTGGTAATGCCTGCATTGTAAAGGCTGTCTCCTCAAAATCCTTGACCAACATTGAACTTTGCGATTAAGCACTCATATTTCACTGCCCTTACACCTATCTGAATAGATTAGTGCTTCGAAATCGCATTAAATATGTCTGGTGCCCTACAAATGAAATATATATGCCTCCAGAAAAAACACACATTCTAGGGTAACTACTTACGCACATGAATCAGAAAGATTCATTCTTACAGTTTCGATGCAATCTAAGAAAAAACACTCATGGCTTTCTGGTGGGCAGAATGTAGGCATGCACAAAGAGTTAAAAAGAAATTTAAGTGACAGCGTTACCCAATTCTTGCTCAGTAGAGGAGGCATATAAGTAATAATGCAGAGTGTATTATAATTATGTCACACTCCGAGAAATTCAATTGTCAGATATGAAATAATAGCCAATCTCTTTTGACAAGCCAAATATAGAAATTGAAGTATCACATTTTTAAGTGGCTGTGCAAGTTGTCAAGCATCAGAATGCCAGCAGATTGGCTAGTTCCAGCACAGAAGCGGCACTTATTTATCTGCACTAAAATCTTTCATATAACTTTTAAAGGATAGTTGCCAGGTTGTTCACTGGCTGATGCCTTAAGAAAAAGAAATGCACGTTAATAAGATTCACCACTCGGGTTTTTACTTGTTAAAAACTCAGTTTTAGACAGGACACCTTCTCGACTATTGAAGGGCGCTCTGTAGAAAATACATCTGTGGGATGGACTTAGGTTTCTACTCGAAGGGTAGAGTTTTAAGGATGGTGTTAACAGGACATATGGCAAAAAATGGCGGACATCGCTTCACCCTTCTTCAGGTCCTTACGCCACACCTTATTTTAAGTTTGGCAAACGTTTTCCCAATGGTAGTCTACCGACAGGTCTGCCATCTAGTAAAACTCTTTCATAGGACCCATGCCAGCAGAAATGGCGCCAGTCATTTTGGGGTGGTTACTCTGATACCATTACCACCAGTGTCCCTTCTATTTATGTTCATCATGTCAACCATTGCTGTCCCAGACAGAAAAAGTCCTGGAATGTTCCCCTGTACTGGGAGAAAACATCCAGTGTGTGGGGTGCATCATTTATATTATTTTCAAATAAGACCTCTGCTCTGAGTTCTGGCTTCAAAAATGCTGCAATAGAAAGGTAGTCCTACCACTGTGGTTTTGCATCCCATGCAGCTCCTCGTGTGGTCGAGAGAGCCATTTTGGGGGCAAAATGCTTGCATAAGAGATGGACTAGATAGATTTATCAGGTTGGCTCTGGGTGGAGTGGCAGATGTGGTGCCTTCACTGCTTAAGCCAAACCAAACAGTCTTTCTACTAAACTATGAAGAAGGCCCTAAGACTTCGAGGGCTTGTGGTCAGCATCACTGATCCTGTGCAACTGATCAGATCCTCCAACTCAATATCATAACACAAAAGGCAAAATTTGTTAAGGACCACTGAGATTCCTGCAATTTACTGCACAGCTGTTCAACCACAAGCGTATCTCCTGTGCTCTTAGTTTTAATGACAGAGTAGCACTGGCTTTTTCTAAGTTCTGGGGCATCAGTTTATCTGACTTGGATTCCAACCTGCTGCCAGTACGGGTGCAGTAGGGAATGTCTACTCATCGAGTCCTCTGAGCTGCATGTGAGTTACTCCCGTGACTTCTATGATTTTGCTCATTTACAAAAAGTTTGTAATTTTTAAATGCACCGCGAAATTTCAGGACTAATCAATGTCAAGGATATCTGTCCATCACAGCAACACTATCTTAAAGGCAGTCTTTGTTTTTAGGTTTCGCCTGCACAGCGCTTGCACTGTGCTTGAGAAATCTATTGTTTTTAATAACATCCCGCCTCCTCTCTTTCCTGGCTTCTCATTGGTTCCTGTGCGTGCCACTCACCTTTCCTCCATTTCTATTGGCTGTAGCATACTTTCCTGCACTTACCAATGCTTGTTCATCATCTGCTTCTCTTATCAGTTTCCTGCAGCCGAAATACTGTTAACATCCGCTTTGGTGAAAGTATATTTTCATAAAGTTTTGCCTTTTACTCTTGCAGCATATTTATATAACAATTTAGCACCCGGAGAGATTAAGTGATTTGCGACATCCTCTCCGCTCCCGTGTTATCTGTCAGAGAGCTCTTTCCTTCTCCCAGACGATGATTGATGAAAACAGCTCTTTATTCATTACATAGGGAAAACCAATGCATTACCAATGGTTGTTTAAACAGGGCATTTACTGGAAAGAGCACACATTCAGTCAGAAGAACACGAGACACCAGCCATGGAACAGGTTTATTTTAAATAGGCATACTTGCATACAAATGCATTGATTGTTTATCTGTAAACTGATTACACAAAACTCATCTTCATTATCCTAGCCTTTACATGGACTGACGTCTCTCCACGACACATCACTCATTACCCCCTCCACATTGCGGACTGTGTCGAGTCTTCACATCATTCAGCTCCTGCTCAAGCTCGTGACCCTCTAATTTAAAGCCTATTCTGCCAAATTGTCTGTGTTGACTAGCTAAACCCTAGAGGCTGGATTTATTTGCATGGGCAGCGACAAGAAGATGGATTTGGGGCAATGATCATACTAGTGAGTAATCACCATAGAACAGCCACAATACATGTGAGATTCATTTATTCAATGAGAGAAACCAGGCAACATATTCAGCTGTAGACTCTCTTCTACTAATGTTCATGAGAAATGAGGATTAACGGAGAAGCCATGCAGCTGCACCACAGATATTTAGTTTGGTACCCATGGTCTAAGGTCTAGAGGCTGTCAATCTTCTGGTGTACCTGCATAGACTACCTTCTGTCTTTCACTATATCACCAAGTCATAAGCCATACAAATGATGGATTGAAGCTAATTACTCAGGGTAAATATCAGAGGCTTGAAATCCTGAAGAGGTGGAGCACAGATCATAAAACAAAATGTGGCATTGACTAATGTCATGAGTGCAAGGTTGGGCAAAAGACTACAGTCCTGTAAACCTCTACTCTTTGGGAGATGCCGGCTCCACAAAAAAAGAATACAAGGGCAATATACTGGTTACATCAGAAAGCAGAGGCTACCTTTGGGATGAAACCTGCAACATGTCACAGTAGCAAGTGTTCTAGAAAAATGCATAGGAAAGGTGGCCTAGAGACTAGTGAACCCAGCCCCCTGCAGGCAAAATGTGAAATGACTAGCACCAAAACCCAAACCTTGAAAGAAAGCAGATGATGATGGGCTCTGACAAAGTGCACAGGTGCAAGCAACCAAGGGCAGATCCCACACCAGGGCTTAATATATAACTGCAAGGTGTGATTATGGAAACTCGTCAACAAGCAGGTAACATCTTCTAACTCTTACAATCCTTCCTAAATTTATCTGACAGCCCTAATGACGTAAGGGTAGCAGATGTGAGGCCTCACTCAAAGCCCTTCTTTAGGAAAATCTAGACCTAGGAAGGCTTAAAATTCCAAGGGTGTCGACTATTGTGTCAGGCTCTATAGGACACCTAGTGTTGGTTTGATAGGAAGCGTTTCATAGAAGAAATGGAAAACTGAAGGAACAAGGGATGATCCAGTATACTCATTTCCGGGCTATCATAAACTAGTGTAAAGGAGGAAACCACCACATACATCTGTAGAATGAAACAATGAAAATCACTTCCAAACTCTTCCATTTGCTCCCCGAGGAATTAGATGAAAGGGAGAGGGCAAGATATACAGTAAAGCTAGTGGCCATAAACAATGGTGAGATCTCGACTCAAGTCCCTCTAACTCGAAGTAAGAGCAGAATAGGGGCATCAAGGCATTGTCCATTCCCACAAACATATCCAGTGCTGGGCCTCCAAAGCATGCACATTAAGTAGCAATTGCCTTATGCAGGAGACACAACGACTGAGATGAAGGGAACACCCTGCTCAGGGTGTCAACACCTGCCATTGGGGACTGCCCTTTGGTAAAGAAGGGTTTCTCCACCCAGATACAAATATGCACTGCCAGAACAGTTAGGAAACTGAATCAAGCTCCCATTATCTGTTAACCTAAGTCTTTGAGACTGTGTTGTCAGTATGAACCACAACTGATCAGCCATGAACTGATAATGCAAATGTCTTAAGAGCAAGAAGAAAGTACTCTCTGATGCAGCAACTCAATGGATGTCTCCACCCGATATGTCCAAAACAACTGTGTTCAGGATAACTGGAGCTGAAAGGACCAGAGGGATGGCCTGGTAAGGATCAATGACATTACCCACTACTGGATATCTTGTGCATCTGTTCCAACATCAGAATTGACGCGTCAAAGTGGAGATAATTCAGATTCCATTGATGTTGCACACATTGAGCAATCTTCTTCATGTTCGTCTCATCCATAGGGTTGCGAAGATCGCTGCTGTCTCTAAGAATAAACAAGAACTGATATCAAAGCCTGAGAGTGAGACCCTCCTGGTGCAAGCAACCTGCATGCAGAGGTAATCTTGAGCACATATAACTTGAGCTGGGTCAGAATCTTGCTGCAAAGTTTGCAGCAAATGCATCACCAACTTGGTTGCCCAAACCTCTCCCAAATCTCCTCTGAACATGGCACCAATAAATCAAAGTTCCTGATATGGTTCCAAGTGAGATTTTGTCAAGTTGATGAGAAAGCTTTTCACGTTACTTCAGAGACCACAGTGGTGTCGGTCGTTGCCTGAGCAAATTAGTGGATGTGCCTCATTCAATTGTTGGCCATGGCATCGCAAAGCAACTTGAATTGTGAGGGATCTCCAAGAATTCAATCCGTCCACTCCCAGATCTTATGCTGTTGTTCACACTTTCTGATAAGCATGAAATCTATCTCTCAGAGGGAGTCCTCCATGAAGGCACAGTCAGGACTACAGTGGGGATTTGTGAGGTTACAAACCAAATTTTTAGTATGTCTAGTATTTGAAGGGGCTTTAATCTTAATAGGAAAAGGGAAAAAGTGTTTCTCCCGATTGAAGGTGTGTGAGCAAGATTGCATCCATTGAAATGGGTTGTGAAAGTTTGATCGCAGCCCCTTCAAAACGGCAAAGTTGCAGCATTATTCTGTGGTATAGCCATATTCTCCAAGTTTGCTCACTCATGAATTATGAGCTTTTTGACCACATGATACACAGGAAGCTCAGTCATGATGGGTCATCATCTTAAAAACAAGTCTCTGCCTTTGCCGGAATGTGGTTATGCCGATGGAAGACCTACATTATCCCAGAGTTTAACCAAGTGAAGATGTAACCTTTTTAATGTATTTCTCAGGGTTCTGTTTAGCTCTGTCCTGTTCTTCCACATATCTTTCATGGCGAGGTGTAGGACGATAAGGATGATGACTAGGCTAGGCATTGAAGGAATAAGAGAAAGGAGCAGGCAGATGAGCATGTTTCTGCCTCTTCCCCCATTTGTCAGGTAGTTTCTCTTTTAATTGTTCCAACAAGATGTCTTCATGACAGTCTCCAGTTGTTTCCTGGGAGAAACATTCTACCCTATTTTAGCAACTGGTGTAGGGGGCTGGGATCTCCCACCATTTCTCTATTTGGAATATTCAATTGTGAAATTAAAAATGCAGTCGTTTTTTACTCCCACTCCTAGAAGTGCTCGCTGACACTGAAAACCCTTTAATCCACTCAAGCAGGTATATCCCAACAGCCCAATTTAAAAAGAGAGGGAATGGGTGATAGTAACCTGATAAGGTATTGACATTTCCCCGATAGCAGAAGGCTGCCCGGTCATCAGTCACAGTATACAGACCAGTTGGAAGGCTGCATCTGAAGCAGCCATTCCTACTCGCAGGAAATCACTTGCATTTACCACTGTTCAAATTAAACAAACTGTGTCACCCTCCCTGTGGGTAGAACTGGCCCGTACCTCTATACCCATACAGAGCACACCTCAAGTTATGTGATTTCTTCATGAGGGGGACAGCAAGATGAGGTCCACTACCTCCACCTCCCCACAGGTACAATGAAGAGTAGGCATCCTACCTTTGTGGGTTATTTCCCATCACCCAGACAGGGTAGTTTTGCTACTCACTCATTCTTGGAGGACCATTCCCAGGATTACACGTGGAAAGAAAGGAAATCAAGCATTGGCAAAGCCAATAGGTCTGGTATTGGCCACCGGCCTATTGGAAATTCTTGTTTTGTTTTCTCATGGTTTTTTGCAAAACTTTATTTTTAGGAAGCTGCCGTGCCCTCATTAAATATACAACAACAAAAAAATTAGCCAAAGGCAAGTCTTTTTCTGCTCTCATAAAAGTACACATTACCATGGTACACCCAGCATTGATTGGAAGAGACTGCCTTGTGTGCGGATGTGCTCCTTGTGAAAGGGCAACATGTCGTAACGCATAGTGAATTCAGTCAATGGCTGAAGTGGGCTAACATCGCTGCCTGCTGGAGTGGGTGGAAGAAAAATGTGAATGACACAATCTCAGATTAATTGATGAACTCTGGCAGAAAACCCTTATAAGTAACCATGTTATTTATTAAGTAAAATCAAAAGGTCTTGGCTAACACAGACCTAAAAAGCCATCGGTATGGAACTGGCTGCTAGCCTCGCCCTTGAGAAAGAAGTGGAGAAAGAAGGGGAGAAAGAAAGGAAAGAAGGAAGGCAGACAAAAAAGCAAGAAAGAAGAGCAAAAATGGAAGGAAGGCATAAAGGAAGAAAGGGAGGGAGGCAAAAATGGAAGGAAGGCAAAAAGGAAGAAAGGAGTGAATAAGGAAAAAAGAAGGAAGACGGCAAGAATGAAGGAAAGAAAGAAGGGCAAAAAAGAAAGAAAAGGGAAGAGGGCAAAAAAGAAAGAAGGAACGAAGGAAGGAAAGATGAGGAAAGAAGGCAAGAAGAAAGAAAGAAGGAAAAGAGAGAATGAAGGCAAAAAAGAAAGTAAGGGTGAATAAAATAGGGAAATAAGGAAAAAAGAAAGAAAGGAAAGTAGGCAAAAAAGAGAAAGAAAAGAGAATGAAGGCAAAAGAGAAAGAAAAATGGAAAAAGAAAGAAAGTAGGAATGGAGGAAAGGAAAAACAAAGAAGGCAAAAAGAAAGAAATGAAGGAAAAAGCAGGAAAGAAAAAAGGAAGAAGCCAAAAAAAGAAAGAATGAAATAAAAAAGGAAAGGCAAAAAAGAAAGAAGTAAGAAAAGAAAAACGGCAAATAAGAAAGAAGTAAAAAGGGAAAAAGAAGGCAAGAAAGAAAGAAAGATACAAAGAAAAAGGAAAGAATGAAGGAAAAAAGAAAGAAAGAAAAAAGATAGAAAGAAGGAAGGAAAGAGGGTTAACAGTAAAAACAAAATGGATATTAAAACCCAAATTACACCCCACCTATCTACAAATACAACTTTTACAAGTGTGCTGCAAATTAAACACGATAAAGTTTGGATTTCTTCCTGGGTAAAGTTTTTTAAAGAACCATTGGTGAAACAGAGTCCAGGAACACAACATGGTATACTGTGAAACAGCAGCAGTCCACTTCAAAGGGAATTTAGAGCTTTGGAAGGAGACAAGCACTGATAAAGCTGGAATATGCACTGCGCTCACTTCAAATGTGTGCTACTATTACATCAGACAACACTGCCACCAAAGGGAACTACCTTGTGAGCTGATGTCCACCATGCCAAAGAGAAAAATGATGCAGTCACTCAAAGTGAAGGTAACCAGAGGCATGTTGTATGCTGTAGTGGGTGGAAGAAAAATGGGAATAGCGCAACAGGTGAAGAGAGGTGGTTGAAGAACAAGTTGCATACCTTCGGTAACGCCTTATCTGGTAGAAACTCTATCTAACCGCAAATTCATTATCTTAGAATTATCCACAGGCGTCAGACTGAATCTGGAAATTCTTCTTGAGCAGTACCTCTGCGTGCTGGTAGGTAGCGTGATTTGGCTCTGCGTGGCTTAGACCATCCCGGAAGTGACGTACACGGTGCCTATATAGGCGCCACACCAGTGCGCTGATGTCAGTTACTTTTTGTGACTTTCCACGCCAGAAGCGCGGAGACACGAAGTACACGGACTAATGGTGTGGAATACTAGAGCCCTAAAAGGGATCAGCCCTGTCCCTAGAAATCCATTCACAGGACAGGGAGGATGGATGGGTGGGTAAGGTATCTGCAGCTAGATATTGTCTGTACCCGATAAGGTGTTACCGAAGTTAAGTAACTTGTTCATATGATAGAGAATCTAGCCGCAGATTGCTTCACAGAGGTGGGTCTGCGACAAATTTAGACTAAGAAGTCCTCCAGGACCGAACGGGCGAAATGCCCGTCCCAGTGGACCTACCTGTCCTGCAAGGACACCCACATTGCTGCCTGACAAACGTCCAGGACTTGAACTCCACAGGCTAATGCAGTGGGTGCAGCCTTAGCTCTGGTGGAAGGAGCTTTTAAGCCTTCAGGAGGCTGCTTCTTTGCCAGTGCATAGCAGATCTTGATGCAGAGAATGACCCATTGCGGAATGGTCCTTTTCTGCACTGCCCTACCTTTCTTCGCACCAACATACCCCAGAGTTGGTTGTCCACTTGGAACTCTCTTGTGCGGTCAAGGGAGAACGACAACGCTATTTTTGAGTCTAGACGGTGGAGTTGCTCCTCTTCTTTAGAGGGATGTGGAGGAGCATAGAAAGTGGGCAAGGTGACCGATTGGCCCACATGAAAAGGTGTTACCACTTTTGGCAGGAAAGAGGCCTTAGTGCAAAGCACCAGTTTGTCAGGAAAAACTGATAGGAAGGGTTGCTTGGATAAAGCCGGCAGCTCACTCACCTTCCTGCCCAATGTAATGGCCACAAGAAAGGCTGTTTTGATGAAGAGCAGCCCGAGGGGATAATTGTGTAAGGTCTTCGAAGGGAGCCCACATCAGAAATGTGAGAACCAAATTAAGGTCACACTGAGGCATAATGAAAGGGGAAGGAGGGAGCAAGTCCTCAGAGTAAGCTATTTTCAATGGGAGATTTAAATAAGAAGGGTTGGTCAGGCAGCAGCAAGAAGGCAGACAAGGCAGAAAGATACTGGGCAAGGGTCAAAAGAAAAAGTAAAATATCAGAAAGAGAGGCAGAAAGAGGGTCAATAGACTTTTCTGTACAATATGTGTTGCAAAGTCATCCTGTGCCCTGGGCACCACCCAACTTTTTGCTGACTGGTACTGGTGGTAACTGACTCTGACTGACCCTGGGCTTTGCCTAACCAGGCCCAGGGTCAGTGCTATGCTGAAAGAGACATTTAGAATACAGTGAAAACACCTACATACACTAGGGTACACTATGGGTTGGGGTACCCCTGTGATTGGCATGACCTACCCTATAAGACCCTAGTACATAATAGGGCAGGGGGATTGAAACTACCTATCAGTCCCTAGTATATAGTAGAGCATGGCAGTTTACAGGCCAGCAGCCTTTTCTGCACTTACATGTGTGCACTGCTGAAGCCTGAGGTCAGTTTAAAAGCAGCCCTGGGTTCCATGACTGCTTTTAAAAAGTAAATTGTGCCCAAACTCGACTTTGGTGTTTGGGGCACTCAAAAATGGATAACCTACAATGTTTTGGCATATTAGGAACCCCCAGGGTCTCCCCTAGGTGTCCCAGGAGCGGGGGTCAGGAATTTATAAGGTGGACCCTTATAAATTTAGTTTTATATGCCCTGGGTTAAGTGAAATTTCACATTTCACTCCCCACATTGTGATAAAGTGCTGCCCAAATTCGATTTTGATGCTAGGAGCACTGGGGAGGGAGGATCTGCAATATTTCTACAGATTCAGAACCCCTAAAATCTCCCCTAAGTGATCCATGGGGTGGGGGTCCTGTAGATATAGGCGAAGTACTTATAAAATATGTTTTTGTAAGTCCTGGTCCTGGAAAAATGGCCCAAGTCATTTTTTCACATTGCAAATCCCATGCCACATAGGTTAACCTGGCCAGAAGTTATTAACTAATAACTCCTGATAGGAGAATGATAGAACTTCCATTCAAAGACTTCCCAGAATGGTAGTGATAAATCCAACAATATGATGTTGTTGAATTTCTCCTAAAATGTACAGACAAGAAGTTATAAGACTTTCTTGTTTGTAGGTCCAGATTCAGCCTTCCAGGGGTCTGTCCTGATTGGTCAGAGTTAAGTGGATTAGCCAGAATGCTTTGAAGAGGTGATAAAGAGCCCTGGGGTTACCCAGCTCTTCTGGGAGGGCAGTGTGCTGTTCCACAGGTATGCCAGGGCAGGGGGAGGAGTCGCAAACCATGGTCTTCAAAGGGAGGGAAGAAACCAGTGTCATTTACAACTCTAAACTTTTGACCCCAAGCCAGATGCTAGGTTAAGGAAGGAATGAGCAGATGCAAGGGGAGAGACTATGGAAATAGCCATCCTAGGGGTGTGTTTAGCCAGCTCTTAACTCTCTGCTGGAAAATCAGCCATTATGAATTTGGAAGATTTGATGCACTCTGGGACAAAATAATGCCACACTCTACAGGATGTGGTCATATCTTTGGGGAGTTACCCTGCCCCCATTGGTCAGGAGTGACCTCCTGCTTGACCCAGAGAACTTGGAATAAGTATCCAAGAAGAGCAGAGCCCCTCAGATCTGCTGCTTGAAACGTAAGAAAGCAAGACGTTGTGCCATGCTGAGAAGTTGGATGTGCAATTGCTAAGGCCTGCCCTCTGAGGACTGCACCACCTGGAACTACAGCCCTGTGGACTACCTTGCTGTGAAAAAGACTAAAGAGTGGACTCCCTGCAAGCTACAGGTTAACAGAGCTCACCTGGATCATCACCACCAAGAATCCTCAACCTGGAAAACTACCAGTGGATTTGTAAGGGTTTTGTCCAAGTGAACTGTGGGAACTGAAGTCCTCAACTTTCAAGGACCATCTTGGAGCTTTCAGACCCTTGGAGTGAGTTTGAGACACTTTGGGACCCTTTGGGGAACTTGAGGAAGAAGTTCCAGGAGTTTGGAGAACTTTGGAGCAACTTTGAAAAAAAGCTCCATAGGGGGACCGACTCAACCTGGTCAGCCAAGCCGCCTGCCTTCAACCGCGAGCCGGCCAAGCCATCCAGGTTCGTCCCGCTGAAAGCTCCGTAGGTACGAATTCCAGAGTTTGACCGGGAGTAGAAGAAATCCGAGGCCGGCGAACCCTCACCGAATCCGGCCTGGTGAAGAGCATCGAGGGACCCCACCAGAAAAAAGCTCCAGAAAAGTTTCTAAGTCCGAAGGTAAAAACTGTGACCGGGACCTACCGCTAGGGGTAGCCGCTCAGGGCTCTATCGCGGACGGCCTGAAACTTTGATTTTGCGACCAGATGTCCCAATATGGTGCTATAGGTTTCTAAGTGCTATAAAGTGATAAATCTTTAAAAATTCATATCTCCGGTTCCCTACATTGGATTTTTGTCGTTTTGGTGTCATTTTAAAGATAAAAATATTTTCTATTTTTATAAATTGGTGTTGGATTTCTATTGTGCATTGTGTCTTAATTGTTTACTTAATTAGTGTTTTTAAATACTTTACATACCTGTCTTTGAAGTTAAGCCTGCCTGCTCGCAGCCAAGCTACCAAGGGTTGAGCATGGGAATAATTTTCTAAGACCTATCATGTGTTAGTGGCCTTATTGCCAGTGGCAGACCTACATTTGCCCCTACCAATAATCCACTTTCCAACAATATGATAGAAACATTTTCCATCGGTAGACGTATACCGTCTTAGTGGACGCCTGGCTGCCAGAATAATATTACAGACATCTGGAGGAAGGTCGAAAGCTATCAACTGCCGCCGTTCAATCTCCACGCAAGAAGGCGAAGAGTTGACAGGTTTGGGTGGAGGACCCTCCCCTGCGAAAGAAGATCCTCCCGAAGGGGCAGCCTGATAGGAAGATCGATGCTCATGTTCAGAAGCTCGGGATACCAGACTCTCCGTGCCCAATCCAGAGCCGCAAGGATGATTTGGGCCCAGTTGTTCCTGATCTTCTTGAGAACTCTGGGCAGGAGTGGTATGGGCGGAAAGGCGTATAGGAGGCCTGAGCTCTACTCAAGATGAAAAACGTCTCCAAGCGAGAGCCGCCTTGGAAACTCTAGTGCGCAAAACTGCTGACATTGCACGTTCTCTGCTGAGGCGAACAGATCAAACCAAGGCTCTCCCATCTGTTGAAAGAGGCCTTGCGTCACCTCCGGGTGGAGACACCATTCGTGATCCAAAAGGCATCGACGGCTGAGTTCGTCTGCCCTGGCATTCAGGCACCCTGCCAGGTGTTGAACCACCAGGAAACGCCCTGCTGTTCCAGACATATCCAGAGACGCAGGGCCTCTTGACAAAGGTACCACGACCCCACCCCGCAGGGTTTATTGCAGTACCACATGGCGGTGGTGTTGTCCATGAACACTTGTATTAGCCTTGATGAAGGGTAGAAAGGCTTTTAATGCCAGTCGGATTGTTCAGAGCTACAAAAGTTTGATGTGGAGCCCGGATCCCGATGGAGACCAGAGTTTTCTGATCTCACCTCTCCCAGGTGGCCACCCCATCCCAGAAGTAACGCATCTGTCACGACTGTGAGATCTGGTTGGGGAAGGGAGAAGGGCCTGCCTCTGACCCAATTGCGGTTTGTTAGCTACCACTGCAGGACCTTTGCAGTACCCTGCAAGATCTAGACCATGTCAGAGAGATTCCCCTGATGCTGCGCCCACTGGAACTTCAGGTTGCATTGCAGAGACCGTATATGTCATCTGGCAAGTGTCACTAGCAGGATGCCGGAGGCCATCAGGCCCAGCAGCCTTAGAGTCAGTCTCCCCGAAATCCAGGATAAAGGCTGAAACATCGGTATCATAGCCTGAATATCCTGGACTCGCAGTTCGAAAGGATAGGCCCGAAACTGCACTGTGTCCAGAACAGCTCCGATGAAAGGGAACCCCAGTGAATGCAGGAGGTCCGCCGTAGTCTGGGGTGAGTTCGCCTTCAACAGCCAGTTGTCGAGATGGGGGAAGACTGACATCCCTGATCACCGCAGATGAGCTGCAACCACTGCCATCACCTTGGTGAAAACCCGAGGGGCGCTGGTGAGGCCAAAAGGGGAAGCACAGGGAACTGAAAATGCTTGTGGCCCACCGTAAACCGCAGGTAATGCCTGTGGGCAGGCAGGACAGGAATGTGGAAATATGTTATGTTATCTGAGTTTATATAGCGCATAGCTGCCCCAGCAAAGAGGCGTCCCGGCGCTGCCAGCGTCAGAAGGAACAGGGCTAAGAACAGAACAGGTAGGCGTAAGGAATATGAAGAAGGACAAGAAGGACTAAGCAGAGGGAAAGAGGAAAGTTTTGATTGCTTTCCTAAAGTCCAGCATGCGATCCAGGCTGCGGGTCTGAGGAGGCAAAGAATTCCATAGCTTGGCAGCCAATTAACGGAAGGATCGACCCCCGGCCCGAAGGCACTTCACACGGGGGACAATTACCAAATGCTGCCCCAGGGAGCGCAGCTGGCGAGTGGGGGCGTACGGGGCTAGTAAGTTAGCCAGGAGGCTGGGCGAAGCAAGTTTCAAGATCTTAAAAGATAAGCAGAGAGCCTTAAATTGGATCCGCTTGGCCACTGGAAGCCAGTGTAACCTCCGGATGGCACCAGTAGAGGGACAGTTACGTGGGAGCCCCAACAGGGCTCTGGCGGCAGCGTTTTGAACACGTTGCAGTCGCATTACCTCAGCCTGATTAGCCCCCAAAAGGAGCGAACTAGCATAGTCTAGTCTGGATAGAATAACTGATTGAACAATCAGCTGGCGCGTAGGTGGATCAAAGAACCTCAACAGAGGCCTAAGTCCCCGCAGGAGGCCAAAGCAAGTACCCAAAATATGCGTCCAACACTACCATCCAGTCTCATGGGTCCAGGGCAGACAGGATCTGAGCAAGAGTGAAAATCTGTAACTTCTCCTTCTTCAGGAAGAAATTGAGAGAACGTAGGTTGAGGAAAGGACGATGGTTCGTCCTTCCTGGGCACCAGAAAGTAGTTGAAATAGCAACCACAAGCTATTTCTGGCATTGGCACTCTTCGCCCTTCGGACAATCGGCAAAACCCACCTGTCCGATGTTATGGACTGCCAGTGGGGCAGGTGATGGCGAATCCTGCTGCCCACTGGGTGCCCATGATGATAAACGGGCAGACTAGGAGGGTTTGGAGGCTGCGGCTGCTAGGGTGGCTGTGGCTGCTGACCGCTGGCTACCTGACCCATGGGTCCATGCCACAGCCACGTAGAGGCTGAAAAGCTTGTGCACCATGGTGGCTGGGTAAGGACGCGGGTGTACACCCCTTCCGTGGCCAAAAAAGGAACGAAATGTGGATTGAGGGTGACGAAGGGCCATGGAAAGTCACCGACAAACTCTACCGACTTCCTGGAAGGATTGGACAACATCGGCCTCAAGCAACTAGTCACAGACCCCATTCACAAAGCAGGACACATGCTGAACCCCATCTTCACATCCAGCAACAGAATCAAATACAGCCACACCTCGGAACTTACCTGGTCAAACCACTCCATCGTACACTTCACCCTCGCCAGACCCGCCCGTACCGCGTCAGCCGCCACAGTGCCCCCTTCCGCAGCTGGTCCAAGGTCACTTAGCAACAATGGACCGACGCCCTCAGAGCCACACAGCCCAACATTACCACCAACCTGGATCAGGCAGTACAGAACTTCAACAACTGGATACCCAGTGCCGCCGACCGAGTTGCTACAACCAAACCTGCCAAAACACACAGACCCTCCAAACAAGCTGGTATACCCTGGAACTCAGTACGTCAAAACCCAAGTGCAAACAACTAGAAAGAAGATGGCGCAACAGGAAGATCCATACCGACCGAGTCACCTTTGTTATGTGTCCCAGTTAGGACTAGTAGGAAACATTGCCATTTTTACATGTACATGGATCTTTCTTAACATTGCCTTCAATTTCCACATCGACTTTTGACACTCATTTGCACTTGTGACACTTTGGGTTCGTTTCCTGGAAACACCGACCTTACTTACATGAATCAACTTCAGAAGAACACTTGGCATTATGTACAAGGCCTAAATGTACGATGTGCAAATGTGTTTGGTATTTATGTCCATATGGTGACACAGCTATCTGTAGAATACAAACAATGGCAGCCTGATCACAATCTAGTTCCAAGGCACGGATACCCTTTTCTATATATAAATATCTGTTTCCGGGTATAATCAGAGGGGGCACTACTATTGACTTCGAGAGGTCCCTACATGCTGATGTTTTTGCCCAGCAGCTGACTTACATCTCCGTGAGGGGTGTCCAGTTTGCAACCAAGATGGAGGTCCTACATTCTTACCTACCAGGTAATGGAGTTGGATCATCCAGTACGGGGTTTCTTGGCAGAACATACACATACACCCTAGACATGTAGGTTAGCGTCTGCATAATAGGAGTACGCCAGATTGTTATATTATTTTATATGCTTGCATATATACATTGTTTCAGCATGATGGTGGAACTTTTCGTATTGTTCACTGTCTTGATACTCTTTATAACTTTCATTTAAATCTTCATTGAGCAAATTATGGCGTCCATTACCACATGCTCCGTCCAACTCCCCAGCCATATCTTCCTCGGGATTTTAACCTTCCCTGGAACAACACAAATGATCCCTTATTGTGCTCCTTCAAGGCTTTCCTCTCCGACCTTAACTTTACCCAGGCCTGCAATGGACCGACCCATCCTATCCAAGGGCTCCACCCTTGATCTTATCATAGCTAAAGATAACATCATACAACTTGATGACATTACACACTGACTGGTCGGATCATCACCAAATATCCCTTTCACATCCTGGAAAAGGTTCTGGTCAGACAAGGTCAACCGCTCAAATCCAAACAGCTGGTTCGTAATCTGAGAGACATCAACATCAATGATCTAACATCCATTAGCAAGAATCTTCTTCCGCCACCCCCTAACATGACCAACTTGGATGACCTTACGTATCATTACATTCACACCATGACAACTATTTTTGACACAATTGCTCCGAAGCAACTCAGAAGGATTCCGATTAAAAAATTCCAAACCCTGGTTTAATGGCTCCTTAAATGAGGAACGTCGCAAACTAAGGCTGTCGGAGAGATTATGGAGAAACTCATCCTCCATTACAAGCCTCAAACAGTTAAGGAGGACGAGAAGCGCATATAACAAACATATCCGTAGTGCTAAAACCGATCACTTCAGGGCTTGACAGCGCTAAAAATGGACCCAAGAAACTATTTGAAATCATCAAACAAGCTAACCACTCTACCAATCAAACCTCGGCACCCATGGCCTCTTACCCCAGTGGGGAGGACTTCGCAGCACACTTCTCTGAAAAGGCAAGAAAAATTGAACTTGAACTGCAACGGGCCGCACCAAATTTGCTGCTTCTGAACTCCCTCGCATCCTCAGCGGGGCTAACTGTAGCGAGAGCACCTACTTCCTACCCCACAGTTTGCCCACCTAAAAACAATGCATCTTGGAATTCCTTTCTACTTTCAGATGATGCAGAGCTATTCCAATCTATGGCTTCTTTAAAACCTTCCAATCACTTCAGCTATCCTCTACCCGCAAAGTTTTTGAAAGAACTCAAATCGGCCATTCTTCCACTTTGGTCCCTGATTATTCAATAATGTCTCGTGCATGGTAGGATTCCCGATTGCCTCAAGATGGGACAAGTCACTCCCATCCCAAAAAAGCCCAATGCTGACTTAGCTGATCCGATCAATTTCCGTCCAATCACCAATATCATGACTTTAGCTAAATTGCTCGAGAAATAGGTTCAAACACAGCTCTGCAACCACATTGAGCAAATTCAGCTCCTTGACCTCTACCAGTCAAGTTTCAAAGAGGGTCACAATACTGAAACAGCCCTAACTCACATTGTTGTTGTCGCCTTCAGATCTCTTGACCAGAATGTTCCTTGTCTATTGATCCTTCTTGATTTGTCCTCAGCATTTGACACTGTCAAACATGAAAACCTGATGGCTCTTCTTCAAAATAGGATGGGGCTATCGGGCCCTGTCTTAAATTGGTTTGCCTCTTTCCTACGTAACCGAACGCAAAGAATCAAAGTTAACCACTCCCTTGCAACCAGTACCCCGGTCACTATTGGAGTGCCTCAAGGTTCCACACTTTCGCCCACGTTTTTCAACCTTTTCATGGAAGCACTCTCCGAAATTCTGAACCTCTTTAACATTCAATACCATATGTATGCTGATGACACTCAATTGTATTTGAAAATCTCTTTGTCAGATGACATAAAAACTCTAAATTGTGCGCTTCTAAAACCTCAACAACGTCTAACTCATAATCATCTGTTGTTAAATACCCTCAAAACAGAATACCTCCTGATTGCCCCCCCATCACTCTGCACCTACTCAAGACTGGCTCAAACAACTTACTGCGCTTAACTGCACCCCTCATGTTGTTGACTATGCAAGATCTTTAGGTATAACTCTGGACAAATACCTAAATATGCAAGATCACATCAGTGCTACTATTAGGGGAGCCAATCATCTGATCAACACTCTAAGGAAAATTAAGCCTTTCTTGCCTTCTGAGGACATCCAGTCTGCAGTCCAATCCTTAGTTATCTCACGCTTGGAATATGGATTGGTGACCCTAGCTTTGTTACCTAAAGCTAGATTGGCACCTCTTAGAGCCACTCTGAACTCTTCGGCCAGACTCATCACGGGCTCCAGAAAACATGACCACACCAGACCTAATTCAACTAAACTGGCTATCCATCGAAGCAAGGATCCGTTCCAAGATAGCTTGCCTGACGCACAAAGCTATTCATTACAACAACCCTGTTTACCTGGCAAAAAAACTAGAGCTATCGGGTTCGAGTCGGAACCTAAGAAGCTCTAATACCCTACTGTTGAAACCTCCTAAATTCAATAAAAAAAGAACATACAATCGTGCCTTCTCTGGTCTTGCTCCAAGAATATGGAACGCTCTTCCTTCCAAGATCAGATCTAACCCCTCTACTGCCTCATTCAAAAACCATGTCAAATGGCTACTTCTGAATGACCATCTACAGCAGTAGTCTTGGAGCCATTTTAACCTACTTTCATCTCCGGTTTGACTTTCTTTTAGACTTTTTGGTTTTTGTTCAAAGTTCTATTGGTGTCTCCTCACATGCCCTTTTGATTTATTGCTCTTCTGGCACTTTACATGTCCCACAAGATGGGAAGATTACCCTGGGTCAACACTTTAATTTTATTTTTCCCCGTGCTCCCCTATGACTTTGTTGCTTTTCATGTACCTCACATGTTCCGCTATGATGTTGTACTCAAGTTTTTACCTCATTCCACTTACGCTCCTTTGTACAACTCTCTCATACCCATTCGGGTCATGTTCGCGCTTTATAAAACTTTTCAAATAAATAGATCTGCTTCTGTTTATTGATCATTGCAGCACATATATTCTATAGAAGAATCACTTTAGTTCAATAAACATTGAAAACGTCCCTTTGAGTATTCTATGTATATTTCTCTGAGCAAATGAGAGCATGAGTGTATGACAGAAAGGTTCTAGGTCTGTCACCACGGTTCCTGAGGAAACAGAGTTGTCATGTTCAGTGGTTGCCAGAACTGTTCGCTCCCTGTCTAGGTTTAGGGGGGCTTATGGTGGCACTGCGAGCTAGTAGGTCTAAGGGACACCATATCCTGCGGGGCTGCACAGAATCAGTCTGGCACCATCCTAAAGTTTATGTCGTCCACAAACGTACACTTCTTACTGGTTAGTGGAAACTACATGACACCTTCAAATCAGCCCTCAAGGACTACCCCCGCCAGATCAAAGCCGCAAAAAAGTACGCCCTCGCCCACTGGATCGAGACCAGCACCAACCAAGCCAATTAACTTTTCACCATCGTAAGAGAGTTCACCTGCCCATCAGCCACCGCAAACCCCATCCCCTCCTCACAATACCTCTGCGACGTCTTCGCTGACCGTTTCCACAACAAGTTAGCAACTATCTACAAAAACTTCTATCCCTAACCCTCCAACCTCCTCAGCATCCCATCGACCACCACCGCCCGACCACTCACTGCGTGGGAACAACTCAGCACTCTGAACCCAACCACTCTTATGAACTCCATCCACTCTGGGGCACCCACCGACCCCTGCCCCCACCGACTTTTCAACCTCGGAAGCCGCCAACTCACCACCATCCTCAACACCTCGATAATCTCAGCCACTTTTCCTGACACCTGGAAACACACGGAGGTCAGACCCCTCCTCAAGAAACCCTCTGCAGACCCCAGCAAGCTTCAGAACTGCCATCCCATCTCACTGCTCCCATTTCCCGCCAGAGTCCTGGAGAAGGCCATAAACCTCCAACTCAATGAACATCTGGAGAGAAACAACCTACTGGACCAAGCTTCAGAGCCAATCACAGCACCGAGACAGCTCTGATCGCCGCAACAGACATCCGCACCCTACTCGACAGAGGAGAATAAGTCGGCCTGATCCTGCTTCACCTCTCCGCAGTCTTCAACACTGTCTCCCACCACACACTCATTAATCGCCTACGTCAGATTGCTATCACAGACGATGCACTCAGATGGATGGCATCCTTTCTCATGGGACGCACCCAGACAGTCCACCTCCCTCTCTACACATTGCAAGCCAAGCACACCATCTGGGGTGTTCCACAAGGCTCATCCTTCAGCCCAACCCTCTTCAACGTCTACATGACACCACTCGCAGACATCATCAGACCGCACAACATCAACATCATCTTCTACACCGGCGACACTCAGCTTGTCCTCTGGATCTCAGCCGAACCCACCTCGATGACGACTAACTTCCACAACTGTATCAAGAACATCTCAGCCTGGATGAAGGACAACTGCCTGAAGCTCAACACGGACAAAACCGAGGTGCTAATTTTCGGCAAACACACCGCCCTCTGAAACGACTCCTGGCAGCCGACGGGACTCAGACCCACCACCACGCCGAAAGGCCATGCCCTCAAACTCTGCATCATCCTCAACAGCGGACTCTCCATGAAACGTCAGGCCAACGCCATCTCCTCAGCCTACTTCCACATGCTCTGAAAAATCTTCAAGTGGCTCCCCATCAGCACCAGGAAGACGGTGATCAAGCCCTCATCACCAGCCGACTGGATTACGGAAACCCTCTCTGTGCAGGCAAAACCACCACACTCACACAGTCTAAAATGCAGCTGCCAGACTGATTCTCAACCTGCCCAAGAGAACCAGCACCTAAAGGACCTCCACTGGCTCCTTGTCCAGAAGAGATGCCATTTCAAGCTCCTGACCCACGCATACAAAGCCCTCCACGACCAAGGACATGCCTACATGAACCACTGCCTGCACTTCCACTGACATTCCAGTAACCTCCGCTCAGCACACCTCGCCCTCGCACAGATACCCCCGCATACGCCGCTGCTGCTGTGGAGGACGCTCCTTCTCCCTTATCGGCGCCAAAGCCTGGAACGCCCCCCTCTCCACCTCCGCACCGCACCCTCACAGACCCACGTCAGGAAGTGGCTCAAGACCTGGCTCTTTGACTGAGACCTGCAGCAAGCCCCTGGATACCCTCTCGGGTGATAAGCTGCGCTTTACAAGTACAACCTGATTGACTGATTGAAAATACAGATTTGAATGCACTTCTTTCTGTGAGGCTGGACTACTGTAATGTTATTTACCTTCATCTTCCTGCCAAGCCACTAAATAAACTTCAGCTTGTTCAGATTTCTGCAGTTAGATTCATACTCGGTCTTAAAAAGTCTGACTCAATATCGCTAGTCCTACCCTAACTCCACTGGCTTCCTGTAAAGCAGAGAGGTATGCTATGTTCAAATCTCTCTGCTTGGTTTACAAAGTTCATTTTGATTCACGCCCCCAACTTCTCTCGTCACACACCAAAACTTACCTTAGATCCGAAAAAGCATCCCAATTGATTGTTCCCAGATTCAGCTGAGCTACTTTGGGAGGCAGGGCTTTCTCGTTCCCTGTGGCTAGACTCTCAAACAGACTGCCCATCACTATGCGGCTGAATCCTCCTTGGCGAATACTAGCAGCCTGGTAATTATTTGCCTAAGGAACGTAGAAGCCTTTCTACTTTTCAATTAGGCTTCTCGAGCGCTAGGGTACTGCTTAAGGACATTGATGCATGTTATAAATATTACATTAAATGAAATCACTACAGGACAGATACTATTTAAAAGATTCTTGCATGCCTAGGTGAATTGGTCCGGAAACTTCCAACTCCAGAGTAGTAAAAGTGTAAACAGTGAACAGTTGTTTCTATTTGTACCAATTGTATATGAATAGTCCCTGAACAATCCAATTCTTCATGTTTTGGAGCCAAATTCCCAGCTCACCAGTAATCAAAAGCAAAAGGTATATATTTGTCCAGGTTTAATTAAAGATCACACTGTACCAGGTAACTTTGTTTAATCTCTTTTATTCTACGTTCTGCATGAAAGCCAAGCCCTTGGCACACAAACTCAGCATTTATGGAGCTGGTGGTTGGGCAGGCTGCTATAAATCTGCTCCCAGGCTACTGCAGAGCAAAAGGAACAGAGAATTTACTTCAGTTTCGACCTTTATGGAAAGTAAATTAAACTTGCTAGTATTTTCCTATAAAATCTGACACTTCCCTATTCCTTTTTAACTTCTGATCAGAGTTTCCTGCATGAAATCTGTTTTAAAAATAAACCAAGCCATTTATAAGGATTGAACATACTAAATTCAATGTACAGCCTTGAGATACCTTGTGTTTGCTTTTTCAACGGTATTTTGAATTTTTGTATTTTATTTTTAAGAAATGCTTTATAATCAGGCATTGGTAAAGCCAATAGCTATGCTATAAAGGCGAGACCTACTGGCTTCGCCAATGCTTGTATTATATGACAGTGAAAACATAGCAATTAAGTGGGTTTATATCAAAAGATAATAGAAAAGATAAACTATAGCAGAACATAAACCAGCTAATGTATCAGCAATACAGATGAAAACAGGAAAATTTTAGTCTACGTCCTAAAATATCCAAATCTGAAATTCTTACCCTGTAAAAAGACTGTGGGGCTGATTTAGATCTTGGCGGACGAGTTACTCCGTCACAACGATGATGGATATCCCGTCTGACGAAAAATAAATCCCATTATATCCTATGGGATTTATATTTCGGCAGACAGGATATCTGTCACCGTTGTGAAAGAGTAACCCATCCGCTAAGATCTGAATCAGGCCTTCTATGATGAATGATTTGCTTCAAATTGTATAATGAATATGGGGAATTATGGGCAATTTGGTGTAGATACCTGGCCGATACAGCTATTTAGAAAAACACTAACAAGAGCAAGAATGTCAATGCTTCCTCAGAAGGAAAGATACCACAGATGAACTGGTGATGGATACAGACACCTAATATGATGTTGTAAAACAAGGAGGAAAGACAATTTCAACCACTATCGGCTGATTTGTTCAAATTATAGACAGGAAAGAGAGAAATGTTTGAAGCCTTACTGAGATAACATGGAAAATGAGAAGCAAACAGAACAATAGTTCTGTTAACGAAGGCTAAATATTGGAAGTGCCATTATGTGATTGCAAGTTATAGTAAATGAATATGGTATATTGGAAATGGCTGATAATTATAAACCAGTAATGTATGTTTTGCTTCCCTTGTTCTGCTCTAGGCCCCAGCTCTCACCTACTTTGGACTGGTACTCTGTCCGATCAAAGGCCCTTCTCAGATCTGGCCATCTGCCTCGAGGCCTCGCCTCGCTGCGCTCCTCCTCCCTCCTTTCCACTCTTTCGCACTATCACTTGACCTGTGCTTTGCATTTGCACTTGGATTTTTTGCACATTTTGCCTGTTGTGCGCTGTGCCCTTGTTGTTCTTTTGTGCTTTAGCTTTTGTACCCGATTTGTCTTTTGCACTTTGTCTTCTGTGCTTAGTTTTTGCCCATTTTGTCTTCTGTGCATAGCTTTTGTTGCTTAGCTTTGTATCCGTTTTGTTTTCTGTATTTAACTTAGATGCTTAGCTTTTGTGCCCGTTTTGCCTTTTGTGCTTAGCTTTGTGCCAGTTTTTGTCCTTGTGCTTTAGCTTCTGTGCCTGCATCTGCACATTTTGTTGCCCTGATTCACCTCTGCTGACTGCCTTGTTGAGCTCCTCCCCTTCTCTCTCCCCTGCTTCTCCCCTAGCTCCAGGATTCCCCCCGGTTCACCACTTTCCCACCTCCCCCCCCTCTCTCCTTACCTGTTCTCCGGCATCTTCCTTGTCCCTTTAACCGCTGCAGATTCCCACCCCTACACTCCTCCCCCTTTTAGGATCTACGTAACAGTGGCCACTGTGTTATCCCACTAAACAGCTCGCGCTGATCTTGGAGTGGTCCTCCAACCAGTCTAAGGCCCTTCTCGGACACGGACTTCTGCCTCGAGGCCCCGCCTTGCTGCATTCCTCCTCTCTCCTTTCCACTCTTTCTCACACTCACTTGACCTGTGCTTTACCTTTTTACTTAGCTTTTGTGCCCGTTTTGCCTGTCTTTCTTTGGCTTTTGTGCCTGTGTTCTTTTGTGCTTTGGCTTTTGTGCTCAGTTTATCTTTTGCGCTTTGTCTTTGTTCTTAGCTTTTATGCCCGTTTTATCTTCTGTGCTTAGCATTTGTGTCTGTCTTGTCTTCTGTGCTTAGCTTTTGTTGCTTAGCTTTTGTGCCCATTTAGTCCAGAGTCGGCTCCTCCGCTAGGAGCGTCCCCCCACATGAAAAATAAAATGATAATAACAAAGTTATGACCATTTCATTTTTACGGTACTCGCCCAGTTTTCTTTAAGGAGGGGTGGGGGTTAAGGGGGGGCCTGGTTGTCAGCCAGCAGGGGGAGGAGTGGTATGTGCACTTAAGTGAGCATGATGATTTGGTGGGCCGTCTTGGGCCAGCCAAACCAGCATGCACACTTTGCATCTTCTCCACTGTAATACAGCCTGGGTGGAGAACATGCCAGGCTCCCACTACCTGCCTGAGTGCCGAACCACGGCGCTCAGACCAATAACGACACTGCTATCAGCAGCATCGTGATTGACTGGAAAAGACTAGGAGCCTGGGTGCTTCCTGTTCCGATGGAAGAACGGAGGAGAGGTGGCAGCCAGGTAAGTGCGATTTTCTTTCGTTTTTTTAAAACCCCCCTCTCCCGCCTGCCCCATACCACCCCCCGCCAGTCCCACGACCACAGCCCCATAGCAGCTGCCTCTTATTTTATCTTCTGCACTTAGCTTTTGTGCTTAGCGTTTGAGCTGGTTTTGTCAATTGTGCTTAGCTTTTGTGTCCATTTTTGTCCTTTATGCTTTAGCTTTTGTGCCCGCATCTTTGCCCATTTTGTTGCCCTGACCCGCTTCTGCTGACTGGCCTTTTCTGCTCTTCTTCTCCTTTCTCCCCCGTTTCTCCCCTCACTCCAGGACTCCCCACGCCTCCACCCTCCCGAGCTTTTCCCGTCTCCCTCTCCTTACCTGTTCTCCTGCATTTTTCTTGTGCCTTCTACCGCTGCAGATTCTAGTCCTCTCTAGCTAGGACCCCCAGAGCTCCTCCCCTCTTAGGACCTACTTAATGGCAGCTGCTACGTGACAGCACCACTTACATGCCAAAGGCAAGCATGTCTGTGCCCGTTCAGGCCTAGACCGCACCCATTGCCACGGACCCTGGTCCGTCCGACCATTACCACCACTGTTACATGTTCTCTGACTTGCTAGCAATTAACACCAGACGCCGACACAGCTGCTGCCACCATTCCATACCACATCGCACGGTAGGACCCTTCTCATGCGCTTACTGCTGCTTCTCTTGCAGCATCACCTCTATGCCACTCACCAAACACACCTCACCTCGCATCACCTGTATTCTCCTCAACACCAAATCTCTCTGCAAACATGCCACCAATGTCTGGGACCTCGTTGACACCCCCCCCCGGACATCCTCTTTCTCACAGAAACCTGCTTCAGCCTGACATCCACTCCATCCATCGCCGATGCCATGCCTCCTGGCTCCGAGACGGACTGCCATGTCAGGCACCGCAAACATGGAGGAGACATCGTGATCATCCACAGAGACACCACCACCTGCACAACCGCAAGGGACAAACCCACCACGCTCATGGATCACATGCACTTCCAACTCCATATCAGCCACTCAACAACTATCTCAGGCACTCTCGCTTATCGACCGCCAGGACCCTGCACCACCTTAAGTAACCTTCTTACTGACTTCATCACTCCCATTGCCATTAGATTCAATGACTTTTTACTGCTCGAAGACCTCAACATTCATCTCGGTGACCCTAAGGACAGCAACACCACAGCCCTCCTAGAGAGCCTCGACAACATCGGACTCACACAGCTCAAAGCCCCTCCCACATCACTGGACACACACTTAACCCAGTCTTCACAGCCAGCAACAAGATTACCTTCAGCCAACTCACCACACTCACATGTACGGACCCCTCCATAATACACTTCTACATCAACACATCCCACTCCAGCAAACCAAAGCCAGCCATCAACATCAGCTGCAACTGGAACAACATAGCAGAAGCAGACTGGACCCACAACCTCAGATCCAACTAGCCTATCCTCACAGGGGACCTTCAGAATGACCCATCTACCTTCAACAACTGAATGTCAGACTCCACCAACACCTTAGCTTTAATAAAGACGATCAGGCATACAAGAACTCACGCTCAAGCATGCTGATACACGGAAGACCTAAGAGACTCTAAGCGCTATTGAAAACAAGTAGAAAGATTGAGAACCAGTCGAGACAGCACCTCTAGAGATGCCTACAAATCTGCACTCAGAAGGTACCACACCCAGATCAAAGAAACCAGGAAAGCTGCCCTTGTGCTCATACTAGAATTCTGCTCCAACTCCGGCAAAGAACTCTTCCAAATCATCAGAGAATCAGCCAATCCAACAGCAGCCAACAACACAGTCACCTCCTCACAGGACCTCTGCGTCAACCTTTCTGACTTTTTCCACAACAAAATACTCAAGATCTTCGCACTCCAAGGATGGCCCACCTTCTAATTAACTGGAGCCCTCTCACCACAGAAGACACCGTCAGAACTATGCACAGCATCAATTTAGGGTCCCCCGCACACCCCTACCCTCACCACATATACAACCTGAGAAGAACACTGATCAACGCCAACCTCACCATCATCATCATCAACTCCTCCATCGTCAGCAGAAACTTCCCAGATAACTGGAAGCATGCAGAAGTCACAGCTCTCCTGAAGAAATCCCTGGCTAACCCGAAAGAACTCAGCAACTATAGACCCATCTTGTTCCTTCCTTTCCCTGCCAAAGTCCTAGAGGAAGAGACCAACAGGCAACTCTCCGCCCATCTAGAAAAGCTCCATCTCAAGGACCCCACCCAGTCAGGGTTCCGCAGCAACCACAGCAAGGAAACCGCCCTCCTGTAAGCAACTGACGACATCAGATCCATCATGGACAGAGAACAAACCACCACTCTCATCCTGCTCAACTTCTCAGCAGCTTTCGACACCGTTTCCCATGGCACTCTCATCGCCAGACTCCAGGACTCAAGAACTCAAGGGCCTGCCCTGAGTTAAATCGCCTCCTTCCTCTCCAACAGAACTTAACGAATCAGACCCCACCCTTTCACCTCTGAATAAAATTAGTTTGTTTGCGTAGTACCCCAGGGCTCCTCCCTCAGCCCCAACCTGTTCAACATGTACATGGCATCCCTCGCCCGCATCACAAGAGCCGAAGGCATCAAGATTGTCTCCTACGCCGACACCCAGCTCATCCTCTCCTTCACCAACAACCCCGCCAGCACCAATTTTACCTCCTGCATGTCCAACATGGCCAACTGGATGCAAAAGAACTGCCTTAAACTAAACAGACAAAACTGAGATCCTAGTTTGCAGAAACAAGAGTTCCACTTGGGACTCCTTCTGGTGGTCAACGAAATTAGGTCCACACCCACGGACCACACCAGAAGCCTCGGCGTCATCCTTGACGACAAACTTGTGATGAATAAACAAGTCAACGCTGTGGTCGCGTCCTGCTGCCTCATCCTCAGAGTGTTTCACATGATATCCAAATGGATCCCCACACACACAAGACGCATGGTCACCCAGGCCCCCATTACCTGTAGACTTGACTACAGCAATGCACCCTACGTCAGCACCACCAACCAGCTCATGCAAAGACTCCAGACCCTCCAGAACACCGCTGCCAGAGTCATCCTAGATGTCCTCAGAAGCGCTCACATCACTCTCTACCTCAATGAACGACACACTCACCCCATCCAGAAACATTGCCAATTGAAGCTGCTCATTCATGCCTACAAAGCCCTCCACAACACCAGACCAGCATATCTCAGCAACCGACTTCAACTCTACCATCCCTACAGGCAGCTACGCTTCTCCACTCTCTCCCTCGCACGGGCACCTGCATCTGCAGAAGTAAGTCAGGAGGGCACGCCTTCTCCTTCACTGCCGCCAAGAACTGAAATGAACTACCTCAACACATCAGGACTGCTACTTCACTTTCAATTTCTGCAAGAAACGGAAGACCCGGCTGTTCAACTAGGAGCACCGCCCGGCCTACGTTCCTGCTCCAGCACCTGGATACCCTCAAGGGTGAGAAGTGACACCATACAAATCGACATACCACACCATAACATTTGTATAACTATGACAGATTTCTCCTCCAGTTTCTCCAGTGACTAATCCTTCTCCTTCACATCACTCACAAACTGCAGAGATTCCCATCTGGAACTGCAATTGCTTCTCTTCTCTCCATCCACTATGTCACTTTTTTCCATACCGCTTCATTCAAGCTATTGATACCTAGGGAAATTATTATTTTTCTTAACCACCAATGATCCGCACACTAAATAAATATATCAGAATCACATAAAAATCCTATTTTTATGCAAAGTGCTTAGCAGCTAACACTTCAGTCCTTCTCCACACTACTCTGTCTGTGCTTCCTCTCCTGAATACTCCCTGCATGGTGGTCCACCAATCTACCTATTCTCTACATCTAAATCTGTTTATTTTCTTAGATACTAAGCTATTTCAGGTGGAACTCTCAAACTCGCTCCATCTATGCCTGGAATCATTGCTTCCCAAGCAGGACCTTTCATTTTTGTATGTAATGCATCTATAATGTGTCATCAATTGTCAATAATAGACTGCCTGCATGTTGCTCAAGGGCAAGTAAACCAACTCTCATCAATGCATCGCAGGTATCTGATGGCATCAATTGGTAAAGAGGATACACATATTTCTCAATTTAAAACTGTATTCTAACGAGGATAACAAGATACACCTTGATAAATACAAATAAATAATAAAATTGCTTGGCTCGAATTGGTCAAATCATTGTGTAACAGCACACTGGCAGCTGTAACACAATATATCTGAAATTGCTGCTTTATTAAGTGGACCAAATCATGTCGAATAGTCATAGGAAGTAGTGGGGCACTGCTGAGTGGTTTAAATCAGGTCAATCGAGTTTATCCATTAATGATGCTGAACCTGTCCAGGTTTGTGCCTGTGTTGACATTTGAATTCCAGTAACCGCAATAGAAGTTATAGGGTCTGCCCGGGGGTGTGGCCTATCTGCGGAACATGGCGGACGCGTGAGTCCGGAGCTCTGCACCAGCCCGCTACTTATCCTGCATTTGCCGGAGGCTGGGCCGCACTGGGTAACGACAGATAACCCCCCCCCCGGAGGTGGAGAGGCATTGGAGCACCATTTGAGCACCTTGGGGCGCAAAAATAATGCAGCGGCGCTCAACACAAAAGCAGCGAGCGGAGGCTGCAGGCGCGCTCCCAGGGCCTGTGCGGCAAGAGCCGGGAGGTGCGGCGGCATTGCCAGATCGCGCCCGGCTGAGAGGATGAGCCTGGAGGCCGCAGTGGCCCGCCTTTCTTGAACGGCGATAAAAGAGCCGAGCAGTGGGAGACGCAAGGGGCGACCCCCACGCAACTAGCAGAGACGGCGGCCTAGCGCAGAACCGGAAGGTCGATGACTGGCTGTGCAGGAGGAGTGGGCAGGGAGACGGTGGTGACGGCGGCATCGGCGCACTGTGAAGGCCACGACTGGCACCCGGAGTGATTTGCGGGAGAGGCACTCCAGTGCGGGCCTCGGCAGCCGTGAGAACGGAGTGTATGGGCCCGAACCGACAGATCGGGTAAGCGCGTGAAAGGTACGCATGAAGTGGAGCTCAGCAGCGGAGATCGCAGACAGGTGTGTGGCAAGGGCGTGGGCCACAGCAAGCGGGGGCGCCACCGAGAAGTAGAGAGACGCGAAGGAGACCACCTGAAAAAATGCAGAGCACCTGACTGGAGGCCATGTATTAGCTGACACGGAGGTGCGGGGAATAGAGGGGCGCCATAACGGATGAACAGTACAGGCCCGCTGCGCGGAGGACATACAGCGAGAGGGGCCCCGGGGAGGCCTGAATTTTTGTGAGAGGCTACAGTGGAGGCACTGACTTGAACCCCCGATAACAAAAGTGGAAGTAGGCCAATACAGGTGAAGCCGGGAATGCAGCTCAAGGGCAAAGAGAGCCAGGCGATGCGAGGTGTGGGCGCTGCCTGGGCCGTGGAGAGGCTGGCAGTAGAGGCCTAACTGGTGCCATTGGCTCTGTCCAGAAAAGAGGAGCGCGGTCTGGTGAGAGCACCGTACCAGAACGCGATATGAGCCCGAAGGCGCGTGCAAGCCAGAAAACAGGGGCAAGCACCGCTTGCAGTGGAAACCATTGACCAGCACCTTTCACATAAATGTCGACCTGAAGGGGCTACTAGCTGGCTGGCAAGACGATGTGCTGCACCATGGGTAAGCCCCGGACTAAATCGGTGGGAGCCCCCCAGCACAGGAGGAAGACCCCCATACTTCGCAACAATCTGATGCTCAACCCCAGCCGCCTGCAGACCCAGTGCAGCAGCAAAAGATCCTGGAGGCCATAGCAGATAATAAGGCCACCCTCCACCAGGATATCAGGTCTCGGTGGGCCTGGGGCTCCTCCGCAATGAACATCAAAAGTTATCGGAACAGGTAAAAATTGCAGTAGCAACAATAGCGGACATGGCCCCGGCGGCGACATCGCACCAAATCCTAGATCTAGCGACCAAAGTGGACATGCTTGAACGCAGAGCGGAAGACCCGAAAGGCCGCAACAGGCGAAATAATATCCGCGTAGTAGGCCTGCCTGAAAAAGTAGAAGGCGAAGACATGATTGGTTACCCCGAGACCTGGCTGCAGACGGTAGTTGCTCCCGAAGGACTGTCCACTTTTTATACTTTGGAGAGAGCGCACCGAGTCCTTGGGAGACCTCCGGCACCGGGTCGACCCCCACGCCCAGTGGTGGCCAGACTGCTGCACTATAAGGACAGAGATCTGCTCCTGCAGAAGGCGAGATCAGTAGGCCCGTTCATGGTGCAAAACAGTAAAGTCTCCATATTTCCAGACTACATGCTCGAAGTGCAAAGACGAAGAGCGTCCTACCTGGAGGTAAAGAAAACCCTGCGCGACGAGGGGCTTCAATATTCACTGATGTTCCCCGCCCGCCTACTCATAGTACTCGATGGGCGAACCGATTTTTGTGACGACCCTAAGACGGCCTGGAACTTGTTGGAAACATACAAAATGGGGACTCCGATGGGAGATGGTAACCAGACGCGGAGACAACCAGAAGGAGACCAGCGGAAAAGACCCAGGAGAAGGCCCCGTAGGGAGAGATAGAAAAAGCAAAGCCCCTCAGAGACTGAGAAAGAGAGAGCAGCAGAGTTGCAGGTGGTGGCGGACATCATGAATAGCGCGGAGGCTTCCCCTGGGGTGAGATCGGGCCCAACTAAGGAGACGGGGAGGTCGGAGTCGGAGGCCTCTGAAAGCAGCAGTGTGGTATTGCCGATAGTCACCCCTGGGACAGCAGATGACATTATTTAACTACGGATTGGAGAGTTGCCGGACATGGCCAGTTGAGAAGGAGAATCGTATGCAGATGGACTCTGTGAAAGCGGAGGGGGCACAGATAGACTGACTCGGGCTGGTGCAGAAATAGGGCGAGTTGCTTAACTTAATTACTGGTTAAAACCCTCCCCCCCCCCTGACGGGTGGGCACCGCTGTGGTTCCCGTCCTACAATGGTGGTTAGTGCTTGAGACAATGTTTGGGCAGCTGACCGTTGTCTAACTGCTCTGGGAGAAGGGAGTTGTAAGTTATGGGGAGAAATTGTGTTCTTTTTTGTTTACGTGCCAATGTCCTTCCTGTTCAACGTAAGTGGTCAAAAAGGTGGGGCAGACACCTGGGGAAGGTCGTCGGGAGCTAGATGCTGCCCAGATATCAGCAGCCATGACAGTGAACTCAGGTACTGTTAAGTTCCTCTCTTGGAATGTGAGGGGTCTGGGCTCAATGAATAAACGGTGAGCTGTACATGGCTACCTGAGGAGGTGGGGGTCCAGATTGCCTTATTCCAAGAAACGCATTTGACACAGAATGAAGTCACAAAGCTGCACAAACGGTGGAGGGGTAGATCCATGCCACGAGTTACTCAGCATTTGCCAGAGGTGTCCTGGTGTGAATAAGGGCTGGGGTTCCTCTTGAAGTCACTGACACCAAGATAGATAAAGACAGGAGATATGTGCTATTACATGGGAAACTAAATGGTAAGAATATAACCACTGGAAACATATATCCCCCAAATACGATCAGTTGGCTTTCCTGCAGAAGCTCTCGGCCAAACTGGCAGATCTGCTGCCGGAACCCACAATAATAGGGGGTGACTTTAACTGTGTGCAGGATGTGGGGCTGGATAGGTCACACCCTCCCCTACTGGGGACACAACCGCACCGCATAGCAGCAGGGTTTCGCGACTGGAGAGATCGTTGGGGCCTGGTGGATACTTAGAGGGTACAGCATGCAAAAGAAAGAGAATACTCCTTTTTCTCCCCTCTACATCAGCTGCACTAGACTAGACATATTCCTTAGCTCCGCAGACATCAATGAGACAGTCACACATACCGAATACTTGGGGCGCACTTGTTCAGATCATAGCCCACTGCTACTTTCTCATCATCCCCCGAGAAATAGACCTCCGATCCCGATGTGGCGGTTGAGATCGGAGATGCTGGAAGATGGCCCCTTCAGGGAATACCTGAGCTCTTGTATTGGCACTTACTTTGTCACAAATGCGCGCTCTGCTTCTTCTGAGTTAGTGGAATGGGAGGCTTTCAAAGTGGTAGTACGTGGCCACTGTTTGAACCAGTCGGTTGGAGTGCAGAGAACTCTGTGTAGGGAGCTGGATGAGTTAGAGGGGCGGCTCAACACACTTGATAATAGACAGGGGACAGAAGCGACGGCCTTGGCGGATCTCTCAGATGCAGGAGCTCAGTATAATGAGGCGCTAGAACGACTCCGGAAATTTGATTACAAAGGATACCTGGCCAGAGCACACGAAGAGGAGGGCAAATCAGGCGGACTATTAGCGAGGTTGATTAAACCGGAGACACGCGGATCCCATATAACACGTATTACTAATGAGGCGGATACTATTTTACACGACCCAGAAGAAGTAAATACCCTCTTTAGGGAGTATTACAAAACATTGTATGCGGCCTCACCCCCACCCTAGCTAGACGAAGTTGGAGAATTCCTGGCACCCCTGCAGCTACCAAGATTAGACGAACAACATAGGGAATCATTGGGAGGTCTGGTGATGCTGGCAGAAATAAGACACGCTATAGCATCAATGGCCACGGGGAAGACACCCGGCCCAGATGGTCTGCCAGCTGAATTCTACTCAACATTTGTTTCTAAGCTGGCACCCCACCTGGAAACATTGTATGCCACATCACTAGAGCTAGGGCGTCTCCCCGACTCCACACAAAGTGCCATTGTGATCCCGCTCCCCAAGACTACCCCCCCCCCCCGGGACCCGAGTAGGAGATTATCGGCCGTTATCCATGCTCAATCTAGATTTTAAGATCTTGAGCAAGGTACTGGCGATGAGACTACTCCCACACATGCCCACACTGATCCACGTCGACCAAAATGGATTAATCCCCTCACGAAACACTTCATATAATCTCAGAAGACTATATTCCATTCTATACCACCCAGAGGCCAGTACACTCGAGCAAGCTGAAATTTTATCGATAGACCTCGAGAAGGCTTTTGACACAGTTAGCTGGGAGTACCTCTTTGCATGTATGGAGCGGATGGGGCTGGGGGGAAAAGTGGGTTCACTGGGTTAAAATACTATATGACTGCCCAAAAGCTAGGGTTCGAACGGGGGGAACACTCTCTGCCCAATATGGGATCTTCCACGGCACGAGACAAGGCTGCCCTTTGTCGCCGGTGCTGTTCGCGCTGGCGATGGAGACATTGGCGGCTCTCTTACGCCAAGGCGGGACGGGGCTGTGGTTGACGCTAAATGGGAGACAGCATATTGTCTCCCTATATGCGGATGACCTGTTGATTTATTTAAGGGAGGCAGTGGCCGGATCGGACACGGCCTTGCGCTTACTAGATAGATTTGCTGCCCTGACAGGACTGTGAGTAAATAAGACAAAGACTTATCTTTTCCCGGTGGCGGGACCGCTCCCGAGGCCCCATGCGCTCCCAACAGACATTAACTGGGCTCCAACCACGAATAAATACCTGGGCACACATGTCTACCATTCTCTGACTGACTTACGCGAAGGCACCTCAATGGAGCACTTCGCTCGCTCAGGTCCTTTGGAGTTCATTGAAGCTGCCGGTAATGGTGCGCATATCGCTGACCAAGATGGTTATGCTGCCCAGGCTACTCTATTATTTTGTGAACCTCCCGCTGGTGTTACCCAGGGGCTGGTTTGTCCCCCTGGACTCGCTGGTGCGAGACTTAATATGGGGAGAGGGGCGTAGGAGAGTTTCACTGGCGACATTGCAGCGTCCAGTACGCAATGGGGGGCTAGGGGTGTCCAATTTTAAACTGTACTACCTGGCTTTCCAGCTGCAGTGGCTGGCCCAGTGGCTGGAAGGAGCCAATGCGGAGGGAACGTTCATGGGAGACCTGAGAGCCCGTCCCACCCTGGTGTTGGCCAAGATATTGGACCATAGAGTCATAGCCCCCTATAAGGGGACCCTACAGATTACAGCATTACAATGCTGGAAGAAAAGCCTGGCTAGACTGCCCGTGGCCCCCAAATACCTACCCCAGCTCCCCTTGGTAGGCCTACCACATGGAACCCCACGCCAAATTTTCACTCCGGAGCAATTGACAGAATCTGAGGGAGTGGGTCTCGAGATAGTGGGCGACTTCTACCGGGAAAGGACGTTGATCCCCTTTGTGGACCTGGTAGAACAATATGGGCTGCCGGTAGGCCAGTTCCTGCAGTATAAGGCCCTAGTTTGTACCTTTAGAGAATTATGTGGAGGGGGAGGAGTGGAACCGGAAACACATCCCCTGCTCCATGCGCTATTCACCTTGGGAGGAGCTTGCCACCAAGTGAAAGGGTTTTACATGACGTTAGTAGAGGCATCATTGACAACACTGTCTAAAATCAGGGAACGCTGGGAACAAGCGTTAAACAAACAATTTACAGACCAAGAATGGGACACGGTCCTGGCTTCCCCCAAGACCATATCGCGCAATACGAGACTGAAATACATCCAGTTTAACTATGTCCACATGACATATCTGACCCCACATAGAATTAGAATGATACATGGGGGGGGGGGAACGCAGGCGTGTCCAAGGTGAGCTCAGCACGATGTAGACTTCGTCCACATGGTCTGGAGTTGCCTAACATTGACCCTCTTCTGGGCCGAAGTAGTCCGACAAACAGGAGCGACACTGGAGAGAGATCTCAGTAAGACTGGGGAGGTGTGCCTTTTGGGCCTTTTTCCCCACCCGTCGAAGCGGAAGGTAGGAAACAAATTTGTTGACCTGGCTATGGCCCTTGTGAAGAGATGAATAGCAATGGCATGGAAGACTGATACAGGACCACGAATAGAAAGCTAGAAAAGGGACCTCACGAGCTGGGCGGAAGCAGAGATGAGGGCGCTTCCTAGGGAAGAAGCGAGGGCGGGTACGTAAGAAGCCAATAGCAGACCAATGGAAGGAATTGGTGAGAGCCTGGGAGACCCTAGACTTTGAAAATGATGAGACAGAAGGTGAGGGGATAGCCTAGCTCCCAGATAAACCACCTGTCCAGGCATAGAGAGAGAAGTGGTAGCTGAGCTAGGCAAGGAAAACTTAAGCAGGAGAGGGTACACAACGCTGGACGGGTCATACCCAAGACCCAGAGTGGGTACTGCGGAGACCAGAACTGTAGACATGGCATGTCGAGTGCAGACCCCACATGCACACCCAGACCCTCCACAGCACTGATTAGTAATAAGAAGATCACATACGGAAACAGGATAGGTACAAGTTGTAAGGCACAAAGTTCGCAGTTAAGGTTACAACAGGCATTGATGAAACTTGATATTTGCAAATACAGGTGCAAAATGAGTGTGAAATGGGAAAAACACGATGTTGGCTAATAATGGATACAACAACTCGTAGGGAAACAGAGCTTGTACGTTAAAAAAAAAATGCGTAAAATATTGGACGCTGAGACAAAATGAAGTAGAGTGTTGAATTCCAAATACTAATAATAGATCGAAACTGGGAATGCAAGACGTAAATTGGAGCAGTTGAAAAAAAAAAATGCATATATCCTGTATTGTGTGTAGAACAACCGTGGAAATGCCAATAAATAAAGTTTTTTTTAAAAGTTATAGGGTCTGCTCAATTTGACACCAACTCAGGTTTCCCTATGGAAAGAGGCCCTTGAGCTTTTACAAAAAGCAGTTATGTAGGCAGTAAGACTTAATTTTCATCTAGTTACAGACAATGTTATGCTATGCAGATTTGTAGAGCGCACTATCACCAGGGAGGGTATCCTGGCGCTGAGATGTTGATGAGGCTGCAAGCATAAAGTTTATGTTTAGGATAAAATATGCACTGATAATACACTTGGTAAACTATGCTTAAGCAAAACATTTTGTCCAGGTGATAGCTGTACCACTAAACATACATCAAGAACTGTTGATCTATCTTTTTCAGATCATGCTTCCACTTAAAGGGAGTGAAGGGAAGTCCTTGATCACTTTCATAAAGACAGATTATGAGTGCAGCACCCTCTATCATGAAAGTCGTATAACAAAAGGCATTCTGGTCCAACTAACCTATACTCAGATTATCCTCAATTTTGGGTTTATTTAATGCTGCATGCTATTCAGACATAATGTTCTCTTTAAAGTGGGGTCTCTTACTTTATAGGCCACTGGACAATCAATCATGATTATGTGGCATGCTTCTGGGTCCGCTCCAAGAACACCTTGTCCCAGGAGAGCTCCAATTCAGTTCTTGTGCAGTTATAGATGTGTGGAATTATTCCACGGTGGAAAGGGGGTGGGCAACGGGTGTGGGGATGGTAGGCGGGGGTTAAGGGTTTGGGTGAAAGTGTGTAAAACTGTTTAATGGAAGAAGGTGTATTTTATTATTCGCTATCTACTCAACACAAGATTAAAAACACAAAGGAAATCTATATTGGGAACAAATTAGGACCACATATAGTTTATACAACAAAGTCAACACGTTTCTGCCCTAGAGTATATAGCCAAACAATGGTCGTGGGAATTCATCTGGACAAAGAAGGCAGACCCGTACTTCGTCACGTTACAGTCCTAATCAATGTCTACAGTAACTTGCACATTGTGACTGTAAGTTTTGGTCGATTGACTCCAAGTTTTTATGCTGCTTGTATCATGTGAGAGAGGAAAGAAAGTTCTTCAGTTCCACCCTATAATAGATAGCGAATGCTCAATATAAGTGCGCCTAAGCTGTTCACAACCACCACGTCTCAGCCAAAATTTACAGCTTTTAAAAAAATCCCAAATTGGAGATAATCTCAATACAGATTAGTTGGAACAGAATGCTTATTTTTTGTACGATATTGTAGAGCACGCTAAAAGCTGCAAACTTTCAAAGGAGTATCTTAAAAACTCAATTAATCAAAAAAGTGAAGACATCGGAAATTATAAATAAACTAAGGACCTGATTTAGAAAGCATAACTGGCGCAAAAGTTAAAAACCTACTCCCACAAATTTACTCCTGAATTTAATTAGGTTTCTGACAATTGGGAGATTCACAAAGAATCATCAACTTTTTCTTTAAATCTAAGGCAGTCACAGATTTGCAAAAGTAATTCATTTGGGCCACGTTTACTGACATTTTCCAAGATGTGGACATTCTGCATAAACAAATAATGTGGAACTGTAAACTGCACATCTAACTTCTGTTTTTCTGTGAAGGCAAAATGTTTTCCATGTGAAGAAACCCTCAATCCCAACAAGTCAATGAAATAAAGGGGTGTGCCCTTTATTTGATGCTAAATGCCTGGAATGACAACTAGGACTTTGTTTATAGTTTGGCAGAGTGGGACCGTCGCAGTGAAACTCCCTGAGCATCGAGGCCATATATTTTTTGTTTGGAGAGGTAAATAAATCCCATCTTGGTAGCTTGTTTTCTCTAAGCAAAAATGTTTGCCGAGCCGACGCTTTAAACATAGCGCCCACTTGTCCAACATTCAGGTCTGCGAAGCACATCACATAAATCTGTGCCAGGAAAGTGGGGATCTCGAAATAGGGCAGGCAGTCCTATGTCACAGGGGCGGAGGTCATGGACTTCGTACCCTCTGGCAGACTGGCACACTGTCTTCCAGGGTATAAATGGCCGCTTCGAACTTATTTTTAACAGGGGCAGTTGTACGAGACTTTCAAATGAGCAAAACTACCTGCACAGGCCTAGAACATAACAGGGCAGAGTGGTATGAGGTATTTACTTGTCACGGTAAATGCCCAAATCATGTTGTGAGGTGTTTACCGGGTCTGATAAATAATTCCTATTCCGAATACAAACAGAAATGGGGCATAACTTGAGGAATCTGTGTCAATCACACTAATTCTGCATGTCCCAGAAATTACGGGGAATTTTCCACCTAACAAATATCGACAGATTTGACCAGATTAAACTTACCTCAGGAAAATTGTACAGTGAGGAGTTTTTATTTTACACGATAATTACCAGGGAGGAAAACTGTATATTATTTTGAATTTCGGTGTCTATGTCAAGTGACATTTTCACAAGGGATTGGAATTTTACATCCCCCTTGTGATCAAGACCAAAATATTTGTGAATTCCTACAAACATAAAAGATTATGGGTGTGGACTACATTCTGAGTTACCAAACCTTCTCTCGTGCTATCGTTCCTGCCACTAACTCTAAATTTAAGATGGTGATGATAGATTTTTACCATCCTAAATTTAGTCTGAACTTCGAAAACTGTATGATTGTCTGTACTGTGCAACGAGTATTAGAGTACAGATCCAATTCTATGTTTTTGTTCAACGAAGTTACACCTATTTCTGTAAAAACGTGTGCAAACGTGACCTAAATCATTATCCACATTGACAAATATAAAAAAATGGAGAATGATACGAATTTATATTTTTCGATGGCCCTAGATGAAAATCTCCAGAGCGAATTCGTAATGTGAAAGCTGGGGCTGTTGTCTATGAGACCTGTTACAGGTGGGTTGCAGAAATTAATATATGAAAATCAATATTCCAGCTAAAAGACGTCGTGACTTTTTGGGTTCGACAAGCGAGACATTGGACTTACTGACATAGGTAAAATATGTAGATGTAAATCATCAGCAAGGTAAGTTGGCAATGTGAGGTTTGACCTTAAGAGTGATAAAATATCAAATGAAATGGGGACTTGAGGGACTGCAGGACAGAGACGTTTTAAGGCATTGGCAATTGCCCAGGGTCCCCACCTTCCAAGGGCCCCCCCTGAGAAAATGAACTTTCTATTTGACCTCTCTGTTGTATTTCTCTATCCAAACCTCTCTCTGCCGACCTCTGCTTCTGTCTCTCTACCCACTGTCATCTTATGGCAAGACATATTCCAACTTTTTTGTGTGAACCTGTTAAAATTTTAACATGTATTTTAGTATTGCTTGGCATCATGCAGGCTTGAATTAGCAAGACATGGATATTAAAATTCAAAGTTGTTCCTAACAGGGGCCCCCAAAATATGTCTTGCCAGGAGCCCCGAAAATCCTTAAGATGACACTGCTTTAGGGGTGGCTGAACATTAATTTACCCCAAGACTGGTAATGTAATTATTTCTAATGCTAAGAAACCATGAAAGACATGTAAGTGGTGACTCTCATTGGCGTTAAATGTTTTAAGGCCATTTCACTGAACTAAACTGAACTGAATTTTAAATTAAGTGAGCTAATACAGAAGCCTACCTGTGCGGGTTCATCGGCTGCTCATAGGGCGTTTGCTGGATGGCATACTCCTGGTACCCTCTTCGCTGGACGTTATCTTGCTCCGCTGGTTCCAGATCTGTTGGTTCTACATCGGGAGGAGGAGCTTCAACTGGAACTATTTTTGTTGCCCCTATGTTGTGTAATTAAAAACAGTTAGCCCTCCCTAAGACACCCTCGGCTGCTTTCTTTAAGCAAAGCAAACAACATGACTGTAAAGTGCACATAAGTTTGACTAAGGCAGAGTCCACAGAAGTTAAACGCGGAAGACCAGAGTTGCGCTGGAAACGAATACGTTCTTGCTGTACTCCAAGGAGCTTAACAGAGTTCCCTGGTTAGAATAATTATCGGAAATACTGCTGAAAGCTGTATTATAACATCATCACACCAGAAAATATATATATTTATTCCCCCAACATTCTGGAGAAAAAAAGTAGATTTGAGTCAAATGTTATCGTATATTGCGTTTTGAAACAATAAGACACTTCTTTCCCATTCATTTTCCAAATATGTCTTACTTAAAAACACCAAATCTCACTTAAGGCACAGAAAAATGCATTAAAAGATTAATACTCAGACAGAATGTATCTGCCTGCTTCCACTTCAAACTCAAGCACCTCTATTTCCTGACCGCATGGGGCGTATTTCAGTCCCTAGATGAAGGTAAGCCTAGACTTAGCATGGTCACTGTCTTTCTCTCCCACACTACCCATCGGTGGCCTCCAAATTAATTTTATTTTTATTTATTTATGAAGTATGTACCCACAGAGGCCTCCTTCCCATCTTCGGCAGCAGCTTATTTACCTACCTGAGCTCCTGAAAGCTGACACAGATAGAAATGACTGGGTGGCAGTAGCAACTTTACATCCTGCATTGGGTGTCAAAAGCACTTTTTACTAGATGAAGATATAGTCTTTAATTTTCTTCTCTTTGCTGAGGACTCCAGCTCAGAGTAGAATGACATTTGGAAATGTGCAAAGGCAAAAGCTCTGACAGGACTTAACCAAAACTTGCTGTTTCCATTGTTTCTTCAACCTTTTTTTTTATCTGCTCTGGTTTTTGTTGTTTTAGAAAACAGGGCTTTTTGCATATGGCTCCCACTTTTTGCCCCCAATTACACTACTAGATGCTGGTTTTCGATTCTGGCAGTGCACTGAAGCCTGCTAACCAGGTTCCAGTGCCAGTGCTCTCTCCCTAAAACTGTTGTGTGAATTGGCAATCCCAATTGGTAAAGAATTTACCCTCTTATAAGCACCTTGTATATGGCACCAGGGGAACCCAGGGCATAGGAGGTAAAGGGGTCCCCAGGACTGCAGCACCCACTGACAGCAGGCCTACCATTGCAGACTGCAGGAGCAGTGCAAACTGCTTGAACTCGACGGTGCCCTCACCATGTAAGGCACAGTCAATACACTATTTTTAATATATGTTAGGCACCCCTAAGGAAGGCCTCCTGAGCCTAGGAGGCAGGGTGTGTTATATTCAAGTTGAGGACATATAAGTGCAAGCCTATATGTCCATATATTGGCATTCCCCATTGGAAACTACTGTGTTAGTGGTCCATAGGATAACATGGGCTGGCACCTAGGCATTGTCGAGGTTGAAGGCTCCTTTATGGTACCGCTGAAATATGTCATGTTTGTTATCAAACAATGTGCCTTCTCCCCCCGACACAAATCTCATCTCTTGGGTGATGTGGCATGCACCCAGGTGGCTACCTTAGAGGTTGTTCACCTGGTTGCCCCAGTTTCTCTGTGCTCTGGCTGGCAAGCCCACGCTTCCCACATTTGCTGCTGCCAAAACAGGATTCTGACCTCCTGCCTGGCAGTGTGATCACGCCCAGGAGTCAGGAACAAAGCCTTGGGCAAGAAGGGGGGTCACACCTCCCTCCTCCCAAGCAGGTAGTGAAGTGGCACATCAAGGCGATGAGCTTCAAAGGCTGCCCACACCTCTAATATGCATCAGGGCTGCCTCCCAGTGGAGGAAACATCCCTTCCTCTGGCCCAGGCACATCTCCACCAGGGCAGGCGGGAATTTACTTAGTCAAGAAGGTGTACACCCCCAGAAGGCTAGCCACACCTCCAGGGTGAGCAGACTGGTCTGTACACTAAAATTTGATTTTGCCATCTTTAGAAGTGGCAGAACAGAAAGTTCTAGGTAGAAAAGACGACCCACACCACCGGATGTGGCCACCTCAGGGGCGGACTAGCTGTACGAACTAGCTGCCCATTGACTACTAGCTCCCACACCTCTAACTGCCCTAAATATAGAATTTAAGGGAACCCCTGACACCAGAACCTCAGTTCTGAACAACCTGCATCAAAGAGGAGTAAAAAGAAGAAACCTGTGTCAGTGACAACTAGGCTTGCACAAAGCAAAAGAGGGATACTCTGAACCTGTGGCAATGCTCTTGGAACTGCCTCACTGGAGACTCGTCCTAGGCTATCTCTCAGTTCCCCCAGACAGAGAGCCCCAGTGGAAGCCTGAAGCACCCTCAGACTCCACTGGACTAGTGCCACTAGTCCCCTGCAAACTGAAGGTAAAACAATGCTCCGGATACTAAAAATCCCTGGCCATCGGGCCCTCCAAGCGATCGCCCAACTCCAGATGGGATAGTGCATTGTGGGAACTGGAGTCCTGCTTCCACGAAGTTACAGGCAGCTACCGCATTCCCCTAGACCACCGGACGGCCAAGTTATTTTCTGCTCTACTTACCGCTGCCAAGGGTGTTGGTCGCCAGTCAGGCAGCTGACCCCTTTACTCGACTCTGCATTAAGAGGGATCTCCATACAACCTTTGATCGACGTCAGCAACCACCCTGTTGTTGCATTTTGCATCTTTTTCCCCGCAGCACCATTTCAGTGGTAAAACCAGCTCTCCTGTGACTCCCATTCAGCACCGGGGACAGCCAGGACAACTCTGCCGTCGAGCTTCACAGGCCAGGCAAAATTGACCTGACTGTCATGGCTTGGTTCTGGATCCAAAATCGCCTTTACCCTGCAAGGGTACAATGCAACTCAACCTGCAAGTGACTGATTGTCACTAGTGGTTTTCCTCTTAACCCCAATGATAAAGTTTCACTGTAATATTCTCCACTGATTTTATAGTGCTTCAAAAATTCTTTAACTCCGATTATATGTATGCAATTCTGTTCGTTTCAGTGTCTAAATTAGGATAAAAATACATTCTATTTTTTATAAATTGGTGTCGGATTTCTTGAGTCATGTCAATTATTTATCGTCCATGTTGGTACGCTGAAATGCTTAACTCATGTTCCACTAGTAAAGCCTTACTGCTTTTTGCCACACTACTAGGACTGAGCTAAAGATATATTAGTGTGAATTCAAGGACCATCTTTGAGGTATTGTGAGAGTATTACATCGTAAAGTCTAACCCCCATACCACATAATACTCCACTTTCCTACACACTGGTTCTATCCATGTTTTATTTCTTAACTGTCATGTTGTGTGAAGTGTCATTAACATATTTACCCATCATACATCTCAAAAGATTAGGCTTTGTTCTTGGTGGGCCAGAGAATACCTTTAGTAGAAAGGCTGGTTAGCCCCTTGGAGATGCCACTAAGCAGACTGTGCGGGAGCTCAGTCACAGATCACATCCAGACTGAGACAGGTCTATCCCTTCAACCATCAATTTAATTTATTGAATTCTTGCTATTTCTACATTACGTGCCGGGAAGCCTTTATTTAATCTTTTAACAGCTTCAGCTTTGTTAGTCATGTAAGCTACCCATCTCATCTACAGTGAAGTCACGTGCTTGGCTTGCTACTCAAGAGATAGTTGGTTGTTCTAAAACTTCAGTGTCCTTTTTCTAACGACCATCTATCCTGTGTATATCCATCCCTGATCTCTCTACGATCGAGGAATACGAAAAATCATCTCACTACTTTTTACTGAAAAACACAAGCTTTAAAGTCTGATTGCAAACACGTAAATTGTTACTACAGAGCGTAGTCTGCAGTCTAAAAGTCTACCAGGCCTGCCCAAAAACACATTCCCTACGACCTATTAGCCATTATTATGCTAAGGTCGTACAGTAAACTATTTCAACAATAGTTATAGGCACATGCAGAAATACATGTTTCAGTTCTTAAGCCTATTAACATGAACGGCATTTAATGTATTCAAACTCAGATCAAAAATTCATTAGATGTATTACTATTTCAAAAACAGTTAGTGTTTAAAATTTCAAAACGCAAAATAACCCTTATGAGTGAAGTGTATATAAATTAGTGGAGGAAACTACAGTTCACCTAGGCTCAGGAGACATGAAAGAAAAATAATGTATGCTCAAACCAATGTGTTATGGCAGAGTTCTCTTCGCATCTAGATCAAAGGCATAAAAATTGAGTTTAATAAAAAGCTTGTTTGATCTCAAATGCCATTAATAATAGATCTGAAGTGAGAGGATGAGCGATAACTAGACTATCTGGCCTAAAAGCAGTCTATAAAAACACTATAGGAAGACACAAATCTATTTAATACCGCAACACAATATAGATCCCGACATTCAATACGAAATATTATGTTTGAATTTCAATCGAATGCCACACCAAAAGAATTACATCTGACACTAATCTAATATTGGAGATCCAGAGAAATAATAGTTGTGTCCAATCACTGGCTTAGGCCAGTGCAACTATATTAATGGTAGAGAAAGACCCTTCGACTTAAATGGTTAATTCCCCTTTATATAAAGGGTTTGTGGCACTAACAACGAGGTGTGAGGCAGCTGTACCGAACCACGACAATACATAATAGAAATGGTGTATAAAAAGAACAGAAGCCTTGCAAATACCACAACTTGTGAAAAGAAAAATCTTAGTAGCAAAACACCAAATTCTATCCAATTCAGTCGAATTCTACAGAAATTGCTTCTTATGAAAAAAATAGCTGCCAATGAAAACATGAAACATTGTTTTAAGCAAGAGAGATGCAGCCTGACTTTGAGCCTATTACCTGAGAAGGCTCTGTCAAGGGTGGAAGTGTAAACTTTGCTGCACCATGGGTGAAACATGGGAATACTAAACTGCCTGATGATGGCACATCTGCTTCTATTTGTCTCAAAATAATTTATCCGAGAGCTTGAGGTGGGGTGAAGTCAGTGCTTAATTTGAACGAGTGGGTGCTGATGGGGGCACCTGCACTCATTATGGTGGGGACTGGCACTTATTTTTGTCTTCTCATCAGACACTTCCCGAGAGCAAGACAGGGAAAAAAACACAAACTGAAGAAAAGGAGGAAGAGAAAGGCGGAACAATCCTTACTTTGGAAGAAAGTAGGAACCTGTAAGAGTGAGATAAAGGGGCAGGGCGTGTCTTGCATTGAACTAAAGAGGCCTGACAGATTCAGGACTATACAGCCTGGGTATTCGGAGCTCTGACATTTAATAAAGCCGGCAGCAGGCTTTTGAGAAAAGCCTTGGGCAGCGGGACACTCATTATTTTACAAATTAGACACTGGGAAGAACATATGCCCTTGTGACGTAATATCTTTGGGGGGGAAACTCTCCTCGAAGAGAGCACTAGACTCAAGCTGACTGTTACCTCGGAGAGCAGACGAGGGTCACGGGGAGGAAGCTGCCACATGTCACTGTGAATGCATATACGCTCACTGCAGCGGCGATAAATTTATTTTTCACATTTAGCATGCAGCAGCCTCCAGCAAGAATAAATGGGGGTGTGTCCTCCTCTGCTGCCGATTGGCAGCATAGAGGACTGGAGGAGCAAGTTAGCCCCTCCATAGTACGCATGTAAGTTTGGCCAGGTCTCTTGAGCCGGCCAAAATGACATGCACACTTTCCAGCTCTCAACTCAGCCGTCTTAGACAAATTGGTGGAGACCAAGCACAGGCCTAAAGGGCCTGAAGGAGCGTCCAGCCAGGACACTTCATCCAATCCTGGCGCTGCTCTCATGCTGGTGAGAGTAGCACCAGGATTGGTTAGTGGAATTTCCTGGGGGCTGAAGCCAACAGAGACAACAAAGGAGGGACCGAGGAGGACGTCGGACACGCGGCAGGCATGTTGAGTGACTTTATTTTTTATCATTTGCCACCTGCCTTGCCTGCATGCATGCACCCACCCACCACTTAGTCGCCAACCCCACCGTTGCATATACGTGCCAGCCACCCCTGGTCTTGCACCAGGTAATGTTTTTTCAAAGACAGACTGACAGATGGCCTCTTTTAACCTGCCCCTGATAATTCTTTTAACATTGCTTTTACTTTTCTGTTCACTGACTCAAAAGTGAAGGAATTTAGCAACCTGACTAAATGACACCCTTGATGGGGCGCATTAGAGTGTGAAAGTAGAAGGCTACAGTATGTCAATGTGCTATAACACATATGTAAATAAAAACATCTACTCGATTTACAAACCAAACTTTTTTGAGCATTTTATAAAATGTCAGCAACATTTAAACATAGTGGTGCTATTATGAGGCTCATGGTATTTGATAAGGTAATATCGCACCCGTTAAAACTTGGTATGCTATTCACCATGAGTGGAATTACCCAGCCACTGTGAGTCATACATCTCGTGTTCTGAGCTGCAAAATTCAGACTGTTGCAGTATGTCCCCAAATGTTGTCAGGTTTTTCCAGACAACATTTGTGCTGGAAAAACATGCAGGAGTTTCTCACAAGTTGGAATCATGATACAAGTGCAAACTTCAGGACAATATCCTACACTCCACATTTTAGAAATATTTTTGTTAGCATGAGCTCTAAATCCACTTTTGCATCTTATTCTACTCCACCCTTGCCCTAAACGGGAACCCCTCATTAAACACATCGCTCTTTCAGCAGCATTTGGATTTTTCACAAACCTATGTCTTTAGTGAGTTGATGTCCCTGGTCAGCCCCACTGAAAGGGTCTGATGACGAAGTGAATTTGAACAGATGCGCTACTGTGAGGAAATATAAGAAGTTATTAAGGATTTTCTTCTGCAGATGCAGTTATTACCTGGAATAGCTTCATGAGCTGTCAAAACAACGGAGATGATAGGCTTCTTAGCTCCTGGAATCTGATCGGATTCCCTCGTGGATGAAACCTTCTCTGTTCTTTGCACTCGCAGCTTCTTTGATGTCCTTTCTTTCTCATCTTCCTTTGAACTATTTTCAAATTCAGCATCAGAATCATTACCTGAACACAAACCCACAAAAGATGCACAAGACTGTTATTCAGATGTTAGATTTTCATCGCAGACAAGTGATAAAAATACCAGCACACTTTCAGTAACTTGGAGAACAACCGCCTATTGTTACTACCGAGTCCATTGGGAGATGGCGGAGGAGTGATATCTGTCTGTCTTCAAGATATGCTGTGGGCATATGTGGAGTCACATTCATATTAAGAGAAACAACGCTTACAATAAACTGCTATCAGCTGCACATAAGTTTATGAGAACTCACAATCTAAATGCCCTTGTCCAATAAATCTGGCTCTGGAGACCAAGGTTACTCCTCACAAATCTAACGGATATCCCGTCTGTCAAATAACAATTCTATTATATCCTATGGAACTCGTTATACGGCGGACGGGGTATCCGTTACGTTTGTGACAGAGTATTCCATCCGCCAAGATCCAAATCAGGCCCTAAGTCATCACTGTTTTATTATTTTAGGCTATATAGGACCTAACGGGCGAGCTTCAATTTCTGTAAAATACACACATTTAACAGCAAAGCAGTGCTGAGCAAATTAAGCACAGATTATAGCAAAACAAATACCACATACAGCACATACAAATGCAGTAAACAGCCCACCTCATGCTCTGAAGCTCGGCGTTGCTGGGCTGCAGGGTGTGGTGCACCGCCTCATATAGCACTCATTTGGCCAGATGTCATTGTATACTTGTGAGGCAGCTGGCCTAGGTGTAATTTCAGGAGGCCCTCACCAAATATAGCAGCAAGACCAAGAACTTTGCATCACACGATGGCCATGCAACCACACCATATACAATGGAAACACAGGACAAACACAAGCAACAAAATCACGAGAAACAGGGAACATAAAAAGGTCACTTACATGATGATACAAAAGTACAAAAGTTATATATCTCTCACAGAGGTCAAAACACCTTGGTAGCATTAGTCTTATTTTAATTTACTGAGTTCGGGGGTGGGGGGATTAGGCTCTAATGGCAGATTTTTTAAAAAGAAATAATGAGACACCACTTTGGCGTTTGGTGTCTCTTGGAGCTGCCTCCTGTGAAAACACCCTCCTTGTCATTCTCAAGCAGGATTGGTTAAAAAGATTAGCTGAAAACACAAATCAAAAGACATACACCTATTTTAATCCACACTAAAAACGAAATTAGGGTAGCCAAGATGGCGTTTCAGTAAGATGCAGCTGTGTCGCTCTCCGCTCCCGCCGGGCCTTTTATCGCACTTTCGGCGGTAGGAGGGGCACCGGAGCCTGTAGAAATCTTCCCGAGAACGGTGTCGCACTCTGGGGGGGCGCTGAGGCCATGTCACAGCTCCGGCGGCAGTTCCTGTGCCGCCGCGGAGCAGCCCAGAGTGCGTTGCTGACCGGCTGGGAGTAGCCGCAGAGGGCGTGGAAAGCGCCTGCTGGAGGTTCCCGCATGGTGAAGGAGACCGCCGCAGCACAGTGACCAGAGCGGCACCTCCCGGCAGTGTGAGGAGCGGGCCCGCATTCTTCTGAACAGCGGTGGGACCGGGCAGAGAGCACCAAGCGAGGCCCCGGCTTCGCAGGCTGGAGTAGGCATCATCTTTAGTGGCCACGTGAGGGCGGAGTCGCTGCTTACACCAACCGCGTGGCGGCTCTGTGCTGCCGCACCACCTGCTGCACCCCCCCCATCTCGAGTGACTGGCTGGGGGGATTCCTCGACGTGGGGCCCGGCGGTCTCCTGTGGCCTGGGGAGACGTGTGAGCAGCCTTTGAGGCTGGGCCTGAGACGGGACCTGTGGTGCGGCCTATGGGGCCCGGACTGTGTGGCGGCCCGGCTGACGCACCAGAACGCCTGCAGGTACGTGCTTTTTTGACCAGGGGACTTTGGCTGTGTTCCCTCAGCCCCGCTATTGCTGCCTCCTAGATCGCCGTGGCCCCTGAGAGACTCGAGCCTGTAACCTGAGCTTGCTGGGGGGTGAGACCTGTGGAGTGACAGGAACAGGACAGCACCTCGACAAGAGCCCAGCCACGAGGTCGAGAGTGGAGGTGAGAAGAGGCTAGACGACGCCACGATGGAGGGGCCCCAGTGGCGGGCTGCTGGAGATTACACTGCGCCCCCCCATGGCGTTTGAATTGGGGCACGAGTAGAGGGCCCGGCGTGGTGGAGGCATTCCGGGGGGCCCTCCAGCTGCAACACCGCCCTCTCGGATAACGCTCCGTCTCTGCACACAGCACTCCTTCGCCTGTGGAGCCCTTGGCATCCGGCCTGCGTCCCAATCAAGGGCCCCATGCACTGAGGAGTTATGGCGGCCCCCAAGGGCAGGAAGGACAAGTCAGTGAAGGACCTACTGCTTAAGACAGCACAGCAGGTGGAGGGCCAGCCTGGAGCAAGGCATGTGGACGAGGCGTGGGGCCGTGAGGGCCCGGGTCAGCCGATCCTTCCAGGAGTCACTCTTCTACTCTCTCCGTGAAGACCTGTCCGCAATGAAGCGCGAGCTGTCGGCGGACATGCAGGAGATGCGCCGAGATGTGGATTCCCTGGGGGAGCGGGTCAACACTTTGGAGGAGCGCAAAGCGGGGCGCGACGAAGAAATCGAGAGCCTCCAACAGGAAGTCCTCAAGCTGCAAGAACAGAACCTGGACCTCCAGGCCCACACGGAGGACCTGGAGAAGAGGTCCCAGCAGAACAACATCCACATCCGTGGCATGGCACATGGCGAGGGGGACGGCGACATAGAGGCGCTGGTGGCAGGCCTCTTCCGCTCCCTTCTGGGAGAATCCCCGGACTTCCTGATCAAGCTGGACTGCACTCACAGGGTGGGCCCACGGAGGGCGGCTCCTGCTCCCCCTGCGGACATCTTGACCTGTGTCCATGACTACCAACTAAAGGAGCGGATCCTCCGCGAGACCCGCCACCGCACGGACTTTACTTATCAAGGTCAGAAGCCCACGTTATACCAGGACTTGGCAGCCTCCACCATACTTAAGTGCAAGTTCTTCCGTCCGATTACGCTCCACCTCTGAGAAGCTGGCATCAAGTACTCCTGGGGGCTCCCGTTCAGACTGATCTTTCACTTCAACGGGGAACTGAGGAAAATTTGCTCCCTCTCTGTGGCCTACGAACTCCTGGGCATTGAAGAACCCGCAGCGGACCAGCCACACCTGAACAATCGTTCTCGCAGACACCGGAGCGGGCATGGATGGACTAGCATCAAGCCTCCTTGCACGTCGGCACGTCCAGACTCAGACACTATGGCCAGGGAGCGGCAAGCAGTGTTGGTGTCCCTTACAGGTGCACCCTCGGAGTGAGGCAGGACTCGCTTCGGCTGAGAACTGACGCTTTGTTGTTAGCACCCTTGCCCGTAGTTGGTAACACTATCAACATTTACATGGGCCTTGCCTGGGGGAGCGGGGAGCCGCGGGCCACAGGTACCCTTCACTTTCTCTCCTAGGATCAGTACGCTCCGGACATTGACTCTTTGTTCTACTTTATTATGCCTACGTTCTTGCTCTGTTGGGGTTTTGTTGTTTTTGTTGATGGGTTCCCTCCCCCCCGCCGCGCCTCCTTTGTCTTTCCTACATGCGCTCGATCCCTGCCTATTCGGGCACCTTTGTCTAAGCTCTCACAGGGCCCGGCTGCGGAGGGCAAGATTGGCCCTTTCGCACCCGCAGCGCAACCTGTCCGCACCGCCTGCGTAGATGAGTGTCAAAATCCTGACTTTGAATGTGAAAGGGCTTATTAAGCGTAAGGCTATCCTGTCCTATTTGGAAAATTCCGGAGCCCATGTTTGTCTGCTGCAGGAGACCCACCTACTGCGCGGCGACACGCATAGATTGCGCTCTAAGGCCTTCCCACAACAATACTTCTCCTCTCTCCTTACCAAGAGGGCCGGGGTCGCTATCCTTGTAGCCCGCACCTTTCCGGGGACGGTGGGGGCAAAGGTCTCGGAAATCAAAGGGAGGCTCCTGGCGCTCTCCGTGACCTTTGGGATGCACACACTTACACTGGCCACTATTTACGCCCCCAACGAGGGCCAGGAGGCGTTTTTACGTAAGGTGGTGGGGGACTTAACATCTACCACTGACCGGCAAATCCTCATAGGGGCGACTTGAATATTGTATTCGATGGCCAATTGGACCGTTCGGCTCAGAGGCAGGGACAGACAGGGGCTCTATCCGACACCGGCCGACAGTGGTTGCACGACTTAGGGTTGGTGGACGTGTGGCGCAACTTCCACCCCCATACCGCCAACTACACCTATTCCCATGCCTGGGGGACTTACGACAGGTTAGACTATTTCTTGGCGTCCCGGTCCCTTCTCTCTTCCACACAGGACTCGGTTATTGAGCCTCAGGCACTCTCTGACCATGCAGCCTTGACCACAAATTTGCTGTTCCCCCCACCCCTCAGCCATCATACTCCTGGAGGCTCCGGGACACGCTCCTCCACCGTCCTGAAGTTGTTGCGCGTCTCACTAAAACACTAGAGGACTTCTTAGCTGTCAATGATACTCAGGACACCTCCATCATCTCCCTTTGGGAAACTCTCAAATTAGTGGCTCGGGGTGACTTTATAGCTACGTCAGCCGCGGACAACAAGATGCGCAAGGGGAAGAGGGAGGAGCTCTCTAAGCAAGTATTGGAATTAGAGGGGATCCACAAGCGGACGGGGGCTCCCAGAGTCTGGAGGAAACTAAAGGCGGCACGGGCTCAGTTGGCCAGTTTGGACCTGGATAGGGCGGAACACGCTGCTCTTCGCTTGAAGCATACGTTCTACACAGGGGGGGGGAACAGATGCAGCCGCTTGTTGGCTCACAAATTGCGCGCTCAGTGTCAGGCAGCGGTGGTCCCACTCCTTCTGGCTGAAGGGGGTGCGGACCTTACGCGGGAGGTAGATATAGCCCGCGCATTTTGGGATTTATATGCGGATCTCTATGCTGCCCAGCAAATACCTGACCAGAACCCCTCCGCGTACTGTCAGGGCATAACACACTCTTGCTTGACACCCGACCAGGCCTCTACCCTGGATAGCCCGATTCGGGTCGAGGAGGTTAAGCTTCTCAGAGCCCCTGGCCCCGATGGGTTTACCGCCATTTTTTACAAAACTTTTTTCTCGATCCTGGCCCCAATATTGACTCGACTTTTTAACGCCATCGATGGCACCTCTGAGCTACTGCCTACGATGCTCCTGGCGTCGGTGGCAGTTTTGCCCAAGCCCCGTAAGGATAGCAGATACTGCGTCTCTTACAGGCCTATATCCTTGCTGAATATAGATTGTAAGATCTTCACCGGGATTCTGGCGGCCAAATTGGGCCCGCTGATGCCGGGATTGATAGAGCCGGATCAGGCCAGATTCGTCGCGACCAGACAATGTAGCGACAACACTAGGAGACTGCTGCATCTCCTGGACAAGGCGCACCATCAGTCGGAGGAGCGAGTAGTACTGTCCGTCGACGCCGAAAAGGCGTTCGACAGGGTCCACTGGTCCTTCCCGGAGACCGTTTTGGAGAAATTCGGGGTCGGGCGCCGATTTCGCCAATGGGTGCTCAGTGGCTACAGCCGCCCCTCGGCCACGGTTCGGGTGAACGGTTTTACGTCAGACCCTTTCCCAATAGCCAGAGGCATGCGTCAGGGCTGCCCGCTCTCCCCCCTGCTGTTCACTCTCTATATGGAGCCACTAGCACAGAGGGTTCGAGAGAATCAGCGGATCAAAGGGATTCTCTTCGGGGGAGAGCGGCACACCATCAGCCTCTATGCAGACGATTTCATCGCCACGCTGGAGTCCCGTCAGACGTCAGTCCCGGCATTCCTAGCCGAACTAGAGGAGTTCTCAGCAGCCTCGGGTTTAGAGTCAATGTGGCCAAGTCGCAGGCCTTGGGTTTCTCCTTACAGCAGCCAACTGTCACTGCCCTGCCCCAGGTGTGTCCCATCCGCTGGGATCAGAAAACCATCCCATACCTGGGCATCACACTGCCATTAGCCACCGCCAAGACGGTATCCTTAAACTATACTCAGTTATTGCAACAGACCCGGCGGGAGCTGAGAAGATGGCGGCCGTTTGGCCTTATTAGGTGGCAGCTCTTAAGATGAGCATACTCCCTAAATCTTGTACCTTTTTTTAGACCCTAACAGTGGAGCCACCCCCGGGTATGTTGAAACAGCTTCAGTCCGAATTCACCACCTTTGTCTGGGCGGACAAGAAACCGCAAATTAGCAGGGACATGAGCTTTAGACCCATGGGGAGGGGGCTTGGGAATTCCCGACCTCGACCGCTATTATAAGGCGACGCAGTTACGATCCCTGCTGGAATGGGCCCAGCCGGAATCCGAGAAGCGCTGGCTCTTCATGGAGCGAGCGCTGGCAAACAGTCCTTGTGGAAGGTCCCCTTCCTTGGCAGAGCCTCCAGCCCCCTGGACTCTACGGCTCACCCATAGTGCGGGCCACCTTAAAGGTTTGGGACGCCACGGCCACACGCAACAGATTGACCACATTCCCATCGCCTCTTACTCCTATCACTGACAATCCAGACTTTACCCGGGCCTTGATCGGGTGGCATTTGGTCATTGGGACAAGGAGGGCCGCAGGTCTATAGGGCATTTATTCGATGTGGAGGGCCCCCTGTCCTTTGAGGATTTTAGATCCGATTTCGACATGCTGGAAACCAAGCGGTACCATTATCTGCAGATACGGCATTGGGTTATGCAGCCCCAGGTTCGCCAGGGAGCGGAGAGGCAGCTTACTCAGTATGAGCGGTGGCTGCTTTCTTAAGCAATCCACTAAGCGACTTATCACAGAACTGTACCACATCCTACGCCCCCCAGAACACGCAGCTAAATCTGCAGGCCAGAGACGGTGGGAAACGGAGCTAGGGCGGACACTGACCCCCAAAGAATGGGCGGATATCCATTATAGGGCCCGACACTCAGCGCGTAATATTTTCAGCGTAGAAATGGCCACTAAGATAATGATGTACTGGTACCTCACCCCCCCCCCCCGACTACACAAAAGTGACATTGGCCGCTCTCCCACTTGCTGGAGGGGTTGTGAGGCTGAGGGTACACTACTACATTTGCTATGGGAATGCCGTACTCTTACAGCTTACTGGACGCAGGTTCTGGACGAGATCGACCACAACTTTGACACCACACTCCTACGCTTTCCTGAATATGTCATCTTGGGCGTATCTGATAGGCTCACATTTCCCCTCAAGTCCCGTAAAGGCAAGCTGATAGGAATAGCTCTGGGGGCGGCACTACAGAACATACTGTCTCACTGGGGCACGGACAGAACTCCTACGGTGCAGGGATGGCTCCACCGACTGTGGTATGTGCTTGGCATGAAGAGCATTTCCTTCTCGCTCCAGGGAGATAGGGTCTCTTTCGCCGATCTGTGGTGCCCCTTTCTTGCATTGCTGGGCTCTGTGTTCCGCGAGCTCTCCTGCCCCAGGTACCTGCGGCTACTGCGCCTCCCCGCGCTAATACAAGACCTGAGCCAACCGCTGCCGCGCTGATTAGCTCCGCGCCATGCTTGACTTCCCCTGTTTCTGTTGCAGCAGTTGGGGTGAGGGGAGGGGGTGGGAGGGATGGGTTGGGGGGAGGTGGGGGGGCAAAGGTGTTTATCTTGTTTTATCTCTGATGCTCTGCGTAGCACTACGATGGCTTTTGGCCACGATCTGGGATTCATTGCTTGATGCATCTTGTTTTGTTTTTCAAATCAATAAAAAGATTTCAACCTAAAAACGAAATTAGGATAAAAAATGTCAAAGGTCCGCGGGCAAACTGGACTAAATCTGATAGATTTGTTGAGCAAGTAGAAAAAACTTGCTTGTGTTTGTGCTGCCTGTACCTCCTTGCACCACAAAAGGCAGGCCTGGTAGGTGCGGGCTGGCCTAAGAGATTCCAATAAGATAAGAGATGGCAGATAAGTAAGGCGCGGGACTAAAGTTCCCAAGGCATAGTTCTACCTTCAGAGACGTTTTAAGGCATGGGCAACGAGGACGCTGGCTCAGGGCTCCAGCCTGTCAAGGGGCCCCCTGATAGAGCCAGCTCCGTTCTGCAGAGAGTATTGCCCTGATGACCTTTAATAATTCTTAAACAGATTGTTTAAAATACTGTTTTCTTTTAGATTATTTTTGATGTTGGTGATGTGGGGGGGGGTCCATTACAGACATTTTGCATAGAAATGTTGTGTTTATGTTTTTCAACACCATGCAACATCCATAAAAAAAAGTTTTTTTTAGATCAAAACAGGACCTCATATATGAGAAATGGGAGGTGTTCACAGAGATTATTTTCAATAATATTAGTGAGTTGCTGTTGTATTACAATATCAAAATCACTCGACATTATCCCTGATGATTAGATGAAAACACATTTAGAATTTGGACCAGTGCATCTGTGCACTGTCAGTGACCTGGCCAAAGAGGGAATGAGAGAGCTGAAATCGGATCGTAAATTCAACAGTGGTAGCTCCTCCGCTAAGGCAGAGGAGCATCGCCCCACTGCTTTTTAGCTGTGTAAATAAAGTAAAAATAAAATGATAATAACTCAAAGTAATTATCATTTTTTTTTTCCTCCTGCAGCAGCTTTGCGGGCAGGGCTGCTCTGCTGGCAGAGGAAGGAGTGGTGGGCACTCTGTAGGTGCGCATGAATGTTTGGCCGGCCGTCTTGGGCCAGCCAAACATTCATGCGCACTGTGCATGTTCTCCACCCAGGTTTTATTACAGCCTGGGTGGAGAACATGCCCAGGCTCACATTCCCCATCTGAGCGCTGAACCAAGGCGCTCATACCAATCACAATGCTGCATTGTAGAGTTGTGATTGGCTTGGGGAGCCTGGGTGCTTCCTGTTCCAGCCAGAGAGGAGGGTCAAGGAGGAGAGACGCGGTGAGGAGGTAGGTGAAATCTTTTTATTTACCCCCTTCCACCCCGTCCCGCCACACCTGATCCATGCCAGCCGCCACTGAAATTCAAAGCTGTTCCGAACAGACCCAGGGTCCCCAAAATCCTTAAGATGGCCCTGCTTAGGTTCTCCTACCCAGTACCAGATGCTGAGCATCCTAGGCACATCTCCACCTCGGACCCCTCGCCTCCGAACCAGATGCCAAGCTCATTCTCAATGACCCCAGGATATAAATACTATGTGTGCCCGTCTGCAGGACTCCTTCAGCAGGATCACAGAACTTTCTACTCTGGCGCCGCTGATGTGGTACCTACCCCCTTTATGCTGTTGCACTCTTGGGGCACTCAATTAGGTTGTTGGCAGTTACTATTGCTCTAGGGAAGTGAGTGTGCAGTTTAGGTTGCCTTATCCGCTGGGCAGTTTAGTTTCCGTTCTAGGGGTGGGGGTTGACGGCCACATTTATTTTGGCGGTTAGAACTTAGGTATTACCACCAGTTCAATACTGTATGTCTTTCAGGCGGGGCCCCCTAAGCAGAGGCTGGTTTTTCTCATAAATGCCTTTTTCTCCATGAATGGCATTGTATTTCTTATGGTGTATTCTCTTCAAGAAAGACACTAAGAAGGTGTCTTTCTGCAATGGTGGCTATGCTGGCCTATAACTCTACCATTTAATATATGACCAGTTTCTGTTCCCATGGCACAATCCAATCTTCCTCCGTTTTCACAGTAAGATGGTGAAGGAAGTGACCCGATTAGGGTCACCCGGGTCACTCACGACCACCTCTCAGTCTTCCATACAAATGAAGAGTCGGTCAAACAGTAGAGAATGCAGACCAATATATGTTTATTCAGATTTTGCTCGAGCGGAGCCCGGTCTGCCCAGTCTCTTAGGAGTGCTGCAGAGAGGGACTGACATCAGCAAACATGGAGATACATTATGTACAATTCAGAACCAATGAAGGCACGCCCATAATGGAATTTTCCAAACAGATGCAGTTAAACAAATAAGTACAGAAGGATAGGTTTTGATTCTGAGGCCGGGCACACACTATCTCCTACCCAAGGTCACTCTGTCCATGCCCGCCACTAGACTAGTGGGAGAAGGCCTCTATCTAGTGGGAAAGGTATGCGCTAATAGGAACAGTGTATTCATTAGCAAAGCAAGGTCCCACCTTGGAGAAACGAAACTTAGCACAGGCCGTTTCTCAGAAGGAGAAAAGGATTAGTTTCGATCATGGTCCAAAATGGGGGCTAAACATAAAATGGTGCCGCGAATGCTAACTTACATAGAATAATACACAGACAAAATAACGAAAACATTTTCATTCCAACAGACCCTCCTTTTAGCATGAGCTAACTATTTTATGAAATTAATATTTTCAAGGACAAAGGAGCATCAGTATTAGGAGCAGGTCGTATATTCAGTATCAGGGATAGAGGCTTCAAGGAAAGATGTAGTCTCAAAGATACCTTCCTCAATCTGCATCAAATCGTCAATATCCTTTTGTATCATAATTGCGGCATTAGTATCATGAATTGACATTTTCTGTTTGGGAGTGAGGATATTGACACAATAGGAGCAACAAGCTGGGAGACATTGTATGCAGAGGCAACATGTAAAGATGGTACCGGCAACCACAACCAAGAAAGTGAGGATCTTCCAACCCCATGATGTTAGCGTATTCCAAAACCACCCTGACAGAGTCCAAGTACCTGTTTCTTGGTGTATGTCAGCTGATATTCTATGTAATTTTTGTATAGCGGAATAAACATTGGGAGCGTTATCAGGTATATAATCACAACAGCTACTTCCAATGACGGGACAGGCCCCTCCCCTATCTGCATGTATAACGTCTAGCACCATCCTGTTCTGCAAAGTGACTAATCTCGTAGCCTGGAGCTCAGCAGTGATATTTGTCATTATCCCAGCAGTTGTGTTTATAACCCCTTCAACAACTCTTGTCAACTGACAAACTTGAAGGCTATTAGCCATGGGGCCCAAAAAAGGTAATAGGCCCTTCATAGCGTCTCCAAATTGCTGTGCGGTGGTGTCTGTCTGATCTATATCCTTTGTGTCAACAACCCTTTTGGCTCGGGTTAAGAAGGTACTTCTACGTTGCAGCTGATGATTTTTATGATAATTAGACGGGGCAACATATACAGGGGGAAGAAGGAAAGAGAGATAACATGTACCTGACCATCCCCTCTGGAGCCAAACGTGAGCTTGTGACCCACAAACAAAATAGACATTATGGGGCAGGATCAAAGGCGGACTATTGTCGTATTCAGCTTGTAGGTGAAATTACATTTACTTTCCCCCAACTTTATCTCCCCGGTCCCCTGGACACAAAAACTAGCTGTTGTATTGACCACCAACACAGGTATCGGCTTATCTTTGGTAAGATTTCGACCTCGGAAGGATAGGAATTACTCAGAGGTTTTAAACCATTGGAAATCAGCCATTTCCATTCTAAACCAGGCATTATCCTTCACCCTACGGTACGTTTTCCAACATGACTTGGAGGACAGTGTCCCTAGAGTCCCTTGTCCTGCTGGTCCTAGAGGGGTAAACATGATTTGTATTATTAAGGTACCTCATTGAAAGGTCATCAGAGTGATTGGTTCATTTTCCATAACCAACCACCCGTGTAGATAGTGCACCAAGATAGGTCCTGAACAATTGCCGAGTGATTTACACACATAAGGCAAGAAACATGTTGACCATGACTACACACATAAAGACACCTCCGACCATTATAATAGGCGGTATCCCCATTCTGGTTTTAATTGAGACGAGTGGGCTCGCAAATTGAAATTCATTTTGGAGCACCACCTCGCCTCATTTTATTTCTCCTCACATCACCTCATATCTACACCACTAGGCCCCCTCACATGCACCTCACCTATACGGCTTGGGAAAAAGATCTCCGACAAAGAGCCCCTCATAGGGTGCCCGTCAGGCATTGCAGCACCGGCCTGACGAGGAGCAAGCCCTATGATGAAGCATGACACCCAAATGGGTGTGTGAGGGCCCCACTTCCTAAATTGGGAGACACCCACACTCCACTACTGAGTAAGGGTGTTGACCAACCTAGCCTCCTTCTCTTCTTTCCCCACCCTACAGGAACTGCATACTCCTTCGGTGCTAAATTGTATTTATTGGGGCCTGTATGCTGGACCTATATGCGCCCCTTCTCCCTCATTTGTATTGAGTCCTAGAGGGGTAAACCCTTGATAGAAGCGTAAATATTAATTCGCAGTGTGAGAATCAGTGGATCTTATATCCAAAGTAGAAAGATGAAATTGGAAGAACACCAACCGAAACAGTTCATATCCAACCCGCACAGCTGCCAATATAGGACAGTGGCATAGACAACAGATTGTCACTCTTATGAATGACCGAAGGGCGCAACCCACCAACCAAACAATTAGTTGTGTTGGACACATTATGAGCATGATACAACATTTGTATAAATACATTGTCTGTGTATGACAGCCTATGCGCTTCTTTGTGTGGAGCTAGAATAACAAAAATGTGCTCAGGGGGAGCGAGAGTTGTACCAACCAAGGAATGTACGGGGAAAAAACCAAGATATTGCAAATATTGTTATTAGTGCAATCACAACAATTAATATGCAAACTATTTTACTCTTTGTCGACCAACCCCTCATTGAACACGGTGGTGCAAATGGCTGTTCCTCCTCATCAATAAGCCGACCAAAGGGATGCATAATTAAGCAAGGAGAGAAATGCAACGAAAATGATAGTAAAGGTAAGTGTTCCCAGTGTCCGTCAGAGCCTCACTGGTACAGGCTCCTATTGTTCATCAAACGTTGGCGCTCTTGAGCACCGGCGGTGGAGCTTGCTCTGTCCTAAGCTCTTGATGTATCCCACGCCGATCTGGATAATGTACCCCCCTCCAAGGGAGCACGTTCAATCTATCCTGTCCAATGTCAAAACAATGCACAAATCTCACTTCACCCTCAACTCCCTCCGTTGGTACTACAGCTAAGTACATCCTAACTTGCACAGTCCATCCCTGTCTAATCTGACTTCTCCTTTTGTGCACTATTCCTCAGCCGAGGACGCAAATTATACCTGGCAGCCCCAGGCACCGTTGGATCAACAAACAGCAGCTCCTTAATAGCTCGTATTTCTGGGGGGACAGCTGCATTTAGCACTTCATCATTCTCCGAATCCGTTTGGGTCCAAGTCAGCTTTGCATCACGAAAGGGGACGAACTGAGGCACCTTCTCGCACTCAGAGTCCCCTACTCGGTCCCTCACCCACTGGTCATAGGGCAAGGGCAAAGGTATCCGGCAGCAGTGGGTGGCATGCACCCAGTTCTTTCGGCCAGCCACCTTTACGGCAGTACGTGTAGCAAGGAGGACCTGTTCTGGCCCCTTCCAACGAGGCTCTAAACTCTTCTTCCTCTGGAAATTACGGATTAGGATGAAATCGCCAGGCTGAATGTCGTGTCGGGCCCCTCTAGTGTGGGTGGCAGGGATTCCCGGACCTGTTGGTAAATAGAACGCAAATTTTCAGTTAACTGGCACAGGTAGTCAATTAACAACGGAAACTCAATATCTGAAAACCGTTGAGGACGTGGGACGCCCCAGACATTTGCCGGGCGTTCAAACACGACCTCGTACGGTGACAATCCTGTCCTAGAATGTGCTATTGTTCTTGTCGACAAAAGAGCTAATGGTAAAGCATCTGGCCACTGTTACCCTGTTGTCTCCTGAATCTTTGCCAGTTTCAGTTTGAGAGTACCATTGTACTTCTCAACCAAACCTGCTGACTGTGGGTGGTTTGCAGCATGAAACTTCTGCTTTATGTGCAAACCATCACAAATTAACTGAATGACCTTGGCATTGAAATGACTTCTGTTATCATTCCAGATCAAACGGGGCAAGCCGAAACGAGGAAAGAACTCCTTCAGGAGTACCTTTGCAGTCGTAACGGCTGTATTGTCTTTAGTGGGGTAAGCCTCAACCCATTTACTAAATGCACAGACAACCACCAAAACATACTTCAAATTATTGCACCTATCTAATTCTATATAGTCCATCTGGATGACCTCAAAAGGGAAAGTGGGTGGTTCAAAATTACCGGGTGGTGTAGCGGTACCCTTCCCAGGAACGGGCATCATGCACACCATACAGTATTTCACTAAATGTACAGTTGTTTTTTAAATATGGTCATTCTGTCATACAGGGTCTAACAACTTGCAAATACCTTTAGGGCTGATATGGGCTGGACCATGGGCCATCGTGACCACAGGGAGAACATATGCATCTGGCAACATCCATCTCTGTTTCCCTGACTTATCAATCCAACATCCCTCATCGTTCAATTGTGTCGTGCTTTCTTGCCATATTGCTAATTCTTCTATTGTAGCCTCACTCTGTATCTCCTTCACGTTCTCAAGGGTATCCTCAAACATGGTAACTTCAGGTACCCACCTAGCGGGACCTGCTACAAACATTTTCTTCATTTTAGTCCGTGCCGTTTCCTTAGCTGTCTGGTCAGCAAAAGCATTCCCCCTGCCTACATCATCAGTAATTTTCCTATGGGCACTACACTTCACTATTGCCAACTTCTTAGGGAGTGTCAAAGCAGACAAAAGCCTCAATGTAAGGTAACCGTGTTGGATCTTTGTACCATAGGAAGTAAGGAACCCTCTCTCAGCCCAGAGTCGCGCAAAATTTTGCACGACCCCGAAGGCATACTGGCTGTCAGTATAAATATTGACAACCAGTCCCTCACTCAATTCACAAGCTCGGATAAGGGCGGCTAACTCAGCTGCTTGAGCTGACTGATAGGGGACCTGTGATGTCTCTACGACTGTAACCAATGTGGTGATAGCATAAGCAGCAGTTGTAGTGCCATCTGGTAATTTAAAACAAGAGCCATCGACATATAGTTCCCCTTGGGGGTCAGATAAGGGAACATCAGTCAAGTCTACCCGTCCTTTCGTCTCTTCTTCCGTATGGAAGATACAATCATGTTTCTCATTTTCAGAAGGGAGGGGTAGTAACGTGGCTGGGTTCAGAGTGGCACATCTTTTGATCGTGATATGTTTGGCGAACAACGTCAATTCATAACCTGTCAGACGTGCGCTGGTGAGGTGATGTGTCTTAGTCTTATTCAAAAATGTATCCACAGCATGGGGTACCATAACTGTGAGGTCAGTATCAAGTACGAGTCCAGCCGATTGTCTTATCGAGACGGCCACGGCCGCGACCGCTCATAGACAGCTCGGGAGGGCTCTTGCAACAGGGTCAAGAACAGCAGAGAAGTAAGCACACAGCCGTTGCTAATCTCCAAATGTTTGTGTTAAAACAGAAAGCGCACAACCAGCCCTCTCATGGACGTACAACACGAACGGCTTGCTATAGTTGGGTGTGCCAAGCACGGGTGCCGAACAAAGTGCAGCCTTTAATTGCTCAAAAGACTGCTGCCACTCAGGCGTCCAAGGCAGGGGCTCATGCACATCTTTAGTGGTTAGTGTAAGCAGGGGTTTGGTTAGTAAGGAGTAGTTAGGTATCCAATGCCTGCAATAGGAAGTGATACCTATGAAAGCGCGCACATCCTTCTGAGTCTGTGGGATGGGCATTTTAACAATGGTACTGATACGCTCAGGAGTCAATCTCCTACCCTCCTTCAACAGTAGGTGACATAGATAGGTGACCTCCTGTCGACAATACTGAAATTTGGATAGGGACACTTTATGTCCGTGCTGTGCCAAATGCAACAACAATTTAACTGTACTATCCCTGAAACCTTGTTCTGTGTCAGAAGCGATGAGGAGATCATCAACGTACTACACCAATACATTACCTGGGGGAAGTGAAAGAGAATCCAAATGGCTTTTTAATGCTTGGCTATAAATGCTCAGACTTTCTGTATAGCCCTGAGGAGCTCGACAGAATCTAAAGCTTCTGCCAGCTAGTGTAAAACCAAACAAATACCTACTGTCCGGATGGAAAGGAACACTAAAGAATGCATTTTTCAAGTCGATAACAGAAAAGAATTTAGCAGTAGAAGGAATCATCGTCAAAAGAGTAGTAATGTCAGGGACCACAGGGAACAGGGGAACTACTATTTTATTAACTTCACGCAAATCAATCACAAAACGATAAACATCTGCATGATGATCAGAGGAACCCGGAGGTGTCCGTTTGAGAATGGGAAGAATAGGGCTATTACAAATATTAGCAGTCGTCTCCTCAACCACTCCTTTCTCAATCAAATCCTGTACAATTCGCAATAAAGCTCGCTCACCTGCCTGCTGTATTTTATACTGAGGGATGCGAGGTAAAATAGCATTGTCTTTAACTTGGATCGAAACTGGCGATATCTGTAACAGTCCCACATCTGTGTCGCCTGTTGTCCACAAAGTGGGCGGCACATCTTTAAACTCAGCTGGAAGGGGCGCATCTTTGGACAGACACTGTTTAGCGCGTACTACATCCGGACCCATTGTCATGTAAACACCTGCCGGGGAGCAATAAATCGTAGCATGCAATTTCTTCAACAAGTCCAAACCCATCAAATTTTCTCCACAATTAGAGGTCAACAAGAATGGCGATTCCACGGTGAGAGGACCAATAGTCAACACAAGAGGTTTTGAAATGGGGCTTACAACCGGTACACCAGAAAAACCTACCGAAACATTATTATGGCCAGATAGAGCCGCCCCAGGGACCAAGGAACGAGAAATAGAACTGTTTGTTGCACCTGTATCCACCAAAAACTCCTTAGCCAAGGCATGCAAATCCGCAGTAACATACGGACCGCATTGATCTACAGGTATCGGAACTGGTCCCTTACTCTGTCCCTGGATGTCCTAGCTGTAAGACATTCCTGTCACCTCATCTGTGTCATAATCATCATGATAATACTGTCCGCCCCGAGGGTCATCAAAATAGTTCTGATCAGAACGACCCTGCGAGGCCACAGCATTTTGAGCCCTGTCTGTTCCACCAGCTCCACGACCCCGTCCACGAGAAACTAGTCTTCTCGGGACCGCCACCTTCTGCAAAAGCACAGGGCACTCGCTACGCCAGTGTCCCTCCTCTTTACAATACGCACACTGATTCGGCCCTAAAGGCGTGGTATTCGGCTGCCTGCTAGTGCGTGGAAGCTGTCGGGCCAAACCACCAAGTCCTCTACCAGTCCCTCTAGAAGCCTGCTGCAACAACACCTTTGTATTCAAATCCTTGTGCTTCTTCTCTGTCCTTTCCTTATCCTCATTTTCCCTATGCTCGTAATACTGCACCATATTTAAAATAACAGAAGGGGAAGATGTGAACCAAGTGCTCTCGGAAGCCTGCAATCGATTCGAAACCTCAGGAAGCAAATTGGAAACAAATCTATTGACAAACAACCGGACACCTCCCTCAGACAAATCATGCCCACTATAATCCAGAAACACATCTTCAAACCGAGTGAAAAAATTGGACACACTCATCTTTCTTCTGGCGACAAGCCGTTAACTTATCCCAATCAACCTTCCTCGGTGGAATAAGAGAATGCATGTATGTGATAATGCGGCCAGGCCAAGTATCTCTGCCTTAGGCTTATCACCGGGCTTCCTCTCCTGATCCCATATTTTACTTTAATCCCATGTACCACCCAATTCCGCAACTTGATCTTGTGTATGCACTTACCTCCAAATATCAACCGAACCAGTAAGCCAAAGAACATTTCAATATTCGCAAGCGTCATTACTCAGTCAATTCTTTATAATATGCAGTAGGGTTCTTCCTAGGATCAGGTAACTGAGTCTTAAGAGACAAAACTTCACTCCTTTTCCATGGAGTAAACCCATTATTCTTGGAAACGGGCCACCACACCTGGTCTACTGACAATACTGTGCTGAGCCATTAACTCTGGTATTTCGGGGTGATATATAGGATCAACCTCTCGCATCGGAAACTGAGATACCGGGGTGGGGCTGTTCTCAAGTAGCCTACACCCAGATAAGCAATCAATGTTGTAATACTACCAAAAACTTGACCAGGCTCCACATTAGTAATATATACATGATCTTTAATATCATATAAAATCTGTGGTGCAGCATCTTTGAAACACTGCTCCCAAAGACTAATCGGAGTAGCAGACATATGCTTAAGGGCATGCTGTTGTACAAAAGGCTCATAATCTTTCATCACATTCCACACATCTTCCACACTGTAAATGGGGTTTCGGTCCCACTGTGCAGCCTGGTTAGCCACTACCTTTTTCTCTGCATCTCCCATTTCAGATCGCAAATACGGACCCATGCGCTCTTTAAACTTTGTCCAATCGCCGTCTCCAAACCCACGCACTGGCGTCCCATCACTCAAGGAAAACGGGGGATGAAAAACCAGGGAAGGAGAGACAACCGGAGTGACAGGTATCAACGATGCTGAGGGCTGCGTCACAGGAGAGAAAGCTGGCGAGGAAGATGCTGAAACAATGGGCGTGAGGGGGGGCTAACAGTCGCAGTTGCTGCGGACGGTAGGGAAGCTGGAGGAAGAGAAGGAGGAGAAGGAGCCAATGCCACAGCCATCGAAAAAGCAGCAGTCGATACAGTAACTGAGACAGTAGAAGCAACAGTAATAAGGCGGCTATGAGGGCAAAAGAACAGTGGGATATATCTTTTGTGGGGCGTAGGGAGGGGAGGGTCGACTACCTAATAATTCCTCCACGAAAGTATCATTTTCTTCTTGGGCCGCATAAGATTTATCAATATGCAATTGAAACCTCCTATCTTCACGTTCAATCCCCATCTCTGGTTTCTCTCTATCATGCGCTACAGCTTTCTGAGTCAATGTTTGCATTCTCCTCTTTCGTGCCTCCTTTTCCATCTTTAATCGCCTCTGTTTAGCCTCCTTTTGCCACGTTCGAAGAGAATCAAACATAGACTGCCTACTTCTTTTCGCAAAAATTTTTCCTGTAAAAACCCAATTTTTTTGTTCATCAAAAGTGCCCGTCAACGGCCACTGCAACTCGACATTGTCCCCCGTATATTTGTGCCATAATGTACTAAACATAATAGGGCAAAGACCATGTTTCACATACATATCAAAATTAGGAGTGCCTTCCAGAGGTGCCGGCTGTGCTTCTCGAATCTAGCATTGGCGGAACAACAGCGACAGCACAAAGAAACCAATTTACTTATTCCAAGCATTCTCAAAAGAAAACAAGTTCACTACTTATGCCTGGCAAAGTATTTGCAAACACTTTTCACCCAAAATCGGTGCTTAGACCGTACCAAATACAAGCCAAAATGGTACCATATCCACAAAGAACCAAAACAAACTCACCTGATATATGCAGGTCAAACGAATTTATTCTCCACTGCCGGCTCTTCAGACCAAACGGTCAGATCCAAGGGTTTCGATATTCGGGACACCAGTTGGGATGACCGCTAGGCAAGGCACCGCCCGGCAGGAAAGAAGGGGCAGCTGCGAGTACAGGAACTCTCTCGTGCAGGGATCCCTGATCCGTCCGTCCGACCCGACGATGGCCTCGACCTCCCCACCCGTCCTCAGGCGGGGATGGGTCATTCACCCGATGGAGTCCCTGTTCGGGCGACAACTGAAGGAAGTGACCCGATTAGGGTCACCCGGGTCACTCACGACCACCTCACAGCCTTCCATACAAATGAAGTGTCGGTCAGACAGTAGAGAAAACAAACCAATATATGTTTATTCAGATTTCGCTCGAGCGGAGCCCGGTCTGCCCAGTCTCTTAGGAGTGCTGCAGAGAGGGACTGACATCAGCAAACATGGAGATACATTATGTACAATTCAGAACCAATGAAGGCACGCCCATAATGGAATTTTCCAAACAGATGCAGTTAAACAAAGAAGTACAGAAGGATAAGTTTTGATTCTGAGGCCGGGCATACACTATCTCCTACCCAAGGTCACTCTGTCCGTGCCTGCCACTAGACTAGTGGGAGAAGGCCTCTGTCTAGTGGGAAAGGTAAGCGCTAATAGGAACAGTGTATTCATTAGCAAATCAAGGCCCCACCTTGGAGAAACGAAACTTAGCACAGGCCGTTTCTCAGAAGGAGAAAAGGATTAGTTTCGATCATGGTCCAAAATGGCAGCTAAACATAAAATGGTGCCGCAAATGCTAACTTACAAGGAATAATACACAGACAAAATAACGAAAACATTTTCATTTCAACAATGGGTTTAGGTGTGAACATTTACAGTGAACCCTGAAAAGCGGCTGGTCATTTCTTCTTCATGACAGTGGGGTTTTCTGTGCAAGTTTGGCATTTATTAGCCTTTCTTGACATCTTTTCCACCGAGCAAATGACCAGTTTCTTACACCTGTGGTCATAATCCACATTCAGCTTCTTTTTATTTGGGAAATTAGCTCTTGGTTGGGCTCCTGATTTAGTGCGACCATTTGTTCTGTAGGAAGTTCAGTGTACTTTCAAAAGACTCATCGATTGAACCTTTTTGACCAGTGGTAGGCCTTCACCTGGTGGTGATGTGGTAAATATAAAGTGTGAAACTATTTTCTTTTCCCATTTGAAACACTTGCATATGTTACAAGATTTCGGTTATGAATACTGTACTAATCACTTAGCTTTTTGTTCTGTTTCCCCTTCCTCATTAGGTGAAGTGTACTGTTGAGTGGCAGCCTGGCTTTGTTTTTGTTAATGAAACATGTCGGCCATTGATTATCCTGTGGTCTGAGCATGAAAATGGTATTTAATCATGTCAAATGACTATCTAATCGACTTGTTTTTAGGCATTTCAGACACAGTTTTAAAATTGTTTTGGGTCATCTATGACTCAGAGTGAAGAGAGAACTCTCATTTTTTAAAGCACCTTCCTTACTTTGATGCAGGTATTAATGCATTAGCTTTTTGCAAACAAAGCTTTTTAGGCCCTCTCCACAGTAGATCTTGGAGTAATGGCCTTTGTCCTGCATATATACACTTTACTTACATACTTAAGGTATGCGCTACATGGGAAAGGAATTCTGGGCTGCTACAAACTCTGGGCCCGATTCACAGAACTAACTTAAGACAAAATCCTAAACTTACTACCATTTTGGTACTCACAGAAGGCACTTACTCATTTTGGTATTCACAAAAGGCACTTACTCATTTTGGTATTCACAGAAGGCACTTACTCATTTTGAGTAACTTACTCATTTTGGTATTCACAGAAGGCACTTACTCATCAATGAGTAAGTGCCTTCTGTGAATAGCAAAATGAGTGTTACTCAAAATGAGTAAGTTACTCAAAATGAGTAAGTAAGTGCCTTCTGTGAATACCAAAATGAGTAGGTGCCTTCTGTGAATACCAAAATGAGTAAGTGCCTTCTGTGAATACCAAAATGGTAGTAAGTGTAGGATTTTGTCTTAAGTTAGTTCTGTGAATCGGGCCCTCTGTGGCTGCATGCCTTTCATGAAGTAAATTTGGATGAATGTGTTTTACAAGTAAGCACAGAAACAATTAGGGAGATATCTTCCAGTACAGGGAAACGGGAGATGGTGATATTGCTATGATAATACATTATGTTTCACTAGCTAGGAGGTACTGGTTGTACTTCCACATAAAACAAAATGGAGTTTGTTAGAAATGGGGGTCTCTAGTAAGGGGATTACACAGGAAAGATAATCCTTGCCAACCCCCTTGGCACGAGCAGTCAGGCTTATCTAAGAGGCAATGTGTAAAGCATTTGTACATAAACACACAGCAACACAGTGAAAACACTACAAACAGACACCATACCAATTTAGAAAAATGACCAATCTTCATCTAAGTAAAACAAGACCAAAACGACAAAAATCCAACATAATTAAGCAAAGATATCACTTTAAAAATGTTCAAAATAATTCAAATCATAGAAAACTAGGTTTGCGTCACTTTTGAGTGCAAAGTACCTGGGATGCATCAAAATCAAAGAACAAAAACAGGCGCTAGGGAGATGAGGTGCCGAAAACTAAGCAATGTGTCGCTTCCTTACTCTCAGAGGAAGTGATGCGTTGATTCCTTACTGACAGAGAAGGTGATGCATCGATTCCTTGATGGGGTGCAGAGGAGGTGGCGCGTCGATTCTTTGCTGTCAGGGGAGGTGATGCGTAGATTCCCTTATGTGAGGGGCGGTGATGGTCGAGTTTCGGACGCGCAACCTCGGTTCCTTACTGCTAGGCAATGTCAATGAAGACTTGGCACACAGGTGCGAGATATGGAAAATCGGGTTGTGCTAGGTCGATGCCACAGCAGAAAAACAGGCGCAGGGTCGATTTCCCAGCCGCGATTCAGTTAATGCGTCGAAACTTTAGCCGCACAGCAGGGCCTGCGTCGGAGTCAGAGCAGGTGCCTCAGGCATCGGCGACACAGTGCTCAGGACTCAGGCTACAGCAATCTTTGTGCCGCACGGCATGCGCTGCTCAATTCTTCTGCCGCACCGTGACGATACATGGCAAGACTGCAGCGAGAAAAACAGGCGCTGAAGGTCGATGCGAGGATTTTCTTCTCTTCTTGCAGCAGAAGCCTCCTCCAAGGGCCCAGAACTGGAATTGGCACCACTTGGCAGGTCAGAACTCCCAGCAGAGGAGTTCAGGGGCTGCAGATGAAGTCTTTGATGGCCCTGAGACCTAACAGGAGGCAAGCACACACAAGCCCTTGGAGAAACTTGCCAAGCATGATGATGAAAACAAAGTCCAGTCCTTTCACTCTCCAAGACAGAAACAGCAAGCAGTGGACCAGCACAACACAGCAACAAGCAGAGTGGCAGTTCCCCTCCTACAGTCTCTCCAGCTTTTCTTCTTGGCAGAATCTCCTCTCAGTCCAGAAGTGTTCTGAAGTTATGGTGTCACAGCACCAGAACTTATACCAGTTTCTGCCTTTGAAGTAGGCAAACGTCAAAGGAAAATCTTTTTGGTGCACAAGACCCGGCCTTTCCCTGACCTGGCTCCAGACACACTACAGGGGGGTGGAGACAGCTTTGTGTGCGGACAGGAACAGCCCTAGTCAGGAGTCAGTGACAACTCCTCCCACCACTCTAGCTCAGGAAGACCCATCAGACTGTGATGGGCCATCAGGATATGCAGGGCACATTACAGCTCTCTTTGTGTGACTGTCTAGAGTGAATGCACAAACAGCCCAACTGTCACCCTCCCTCAGACATGGATGCCACAGGCAGGCAGAGGCACAGAATGGTAAAGCAAGAAAATGTCCACTTTCTAAAAGTGAATACAAGGATGGTAGCATGCACTCCTGTTTCGTCCAATTTATTTATGTGGCTCTCCGGCTCATAGTTATTGCATGCAACACTGAAACACGCGCTCCGCCCATGCGCGCAAATCGTAGTACGAAAACGAATTGAGACATCACTTAGTCCCAAATCAGGATGCACTGCGGTAAGGTGAAAGTCATTCACTTTGTATTTTCCTTTTTTTGTTAAGATTTGTGCCTGCATTCACAGAATAACACGGGCCACTTTAGTATTTCGTCGAGCTCTATGAAGTTTGGGGCACGTGATTTTATTTAAACTGATTAGTGCTTAGGACTATCGTTTAATCAACACATTTGCTGAGGTAGTGGCAAAGGGCAGCGCGCTACCGGTTCTAAGGTAACAAGTACTATTGATCAAGGTTTTTGTTGAAACACGATATATGTGGGCACGAAGCTATGATAGTTGTTTGATTTTTAAGTGGTTTGTTTGTTATCGGCACATTGCATGAGAGGAGGTCACGAAATGGGTGTTTTCACTCACAGTATTTGACGTTAATAAGCACATTTGGCTATCTTTTCTGAAACATGACTTTCGGCTTCGTTTGAGCATTATGCTGTATGACATGGGGGTATAAGGGTTTGGTTAGTCCACTTCCATTAACTGATGTATGTATTTATTTATTTTTTCGAGTGAATGTGTATGTATTCACAATCTTCTTTTCACCGTTTTCTGTCATTGTTTTTTTCATGGGATACATATTTGTACACACCAGGGTCGTATAAAGCTACTGGAATATGGTGGTCTGTTAGTAGTATGGGTGATTAATATGCGCTTTGTTTCATTTTAGTTACCCCTGAGGGAGGGCAGAAAAATGCCCGAAATGCATTGGGTCTGAGAACAGCATATGATGTTGCGCTATGAGGAACGGTGAATCTCCCTATGCTTGCAGTGAAAGCCTGGATAGGCGCATGTTAAACAGTGGATGTATTTTGGAGATCGATTAACAGCTGTTTTATGATGGAACGTGGTTTACTAAGCAAGGAATAAACATGGATTACTGATGGAAGATATAGTTGGAATTTCATTTTTTGTGAATTACTTTCACCTTACCGCAGTGCATCCTGATTTGGGACTAAGTGATGTCTCAATTTGTTTTCGTACACTTTCTAAAAGTGGCATTTTCAAACACGCAATTTAAAAACCAACTTCACTAAAAGATGTATTTTTAAATTGTGAGTTCAGGGACTTCAAATCTCTATCTCTTCCCAATTGGAAGTTACAGTTGTAAGAGGTTACAAGGCAGCTCCAATGATAACGTACAGGAGAGATAGTCCTTGCAATTGTGAAAAACGAAATTAGCAGTATTTCACTATCAGGACATGGAAAACACACTGGTACCTGTCCTAACTTTTAAATACACTGCACCATGCCCATGGGGCTAACATGAGCCTACTTTAGGGGTGCCTTACAAGTAGTAAAAGGAAAGGTTTGGGCCTGGCAAGTGGGTGCACTTGCCAGGTCGACATGGCAGTTTAAAACTGCTCACAGACACTGCGGTGGCAAGTCTGAGACATGGCTACAGGGGTACTCGTGTGGGTGGCACAATCAGTGCTCCAGGCCCACTAGTAGCATTTGATTTACAGGCACTGGGCACACACAGTGCACTTTACTAGGGACTTATTAGTAAATTAAATTTACCAACCTTTGCTCCCGTAATTTAAACATGGGTATTTCTCCACTTTAACACTAATTGGTACAATACTTACAAATAAGTGTTTGCCATTGTCACAAGCCCTTCACAATCCTCTGCACATTCGAAAGGATGAGGGTTGGGACTCTCTCAAACATCAAAACAATAACATGAGATATAAATTATGACCTCCTATGTTGCTTCTGATCCTAGTCCAGGAAGCTTATGACCTAGAGGTTGATTAGCTTCCTAAATATTTAACCATTTGCCTAAATCAATTTAACCCCCCCACCCGTTTCAGAGGAGTTTTTGAGCACGATGAAATGTATAAAATTAGATGTTCAGTCATCTCATGATTTATGACTCTAGTCACATTATTTGTGTCCCCTTAGACCTCTCATTTCTTTCATTCTATGCTCCTTAGTTATGTTCATACCCTGACACCACCAAACCTCTCCTTAGGCTAAATGAGGGTTCTTTAAGTCCAGTCTTCTGGATTAAGAAATGTCTTGTGAAACTATGGAGTGGGGGGGAGGGTACAAACTGGCTACAGATGACTTCTGATAAAACAAAGATGTGATCTGCGGGTTGGGTGACGTGTTGCAGTCTAAGGAGTGGCTTACTTTACCCGGCAATCCCAAAAAGCCAGCATCTTGTGTCTACCTTTTTGGCTACTACAGAGAAATATTTCAATTGCCAATTCAATTATACCCTCATGTTTAGTTAGACTATAGACAATCGCTCTATCTTGGCTTCTTGAGTAAGCTCAATATTAGCCAATTTAAAATGCTGCAGTTTGTCTAGTCACAGGCTTGTGTTTTTAAAGAAGGTAAAAAAATTGTGATGCTGTTTCATCAATACCACACAACGTGCAGGTGAATCCAGACAGTGCAAATCAGCATCACAAAGTTTCGTCAAACATGCTAGAATTTACTCTGACTGAATAACTTATTCAGGTGAAAGTTCTCTGTAGGCTCATAGTTCAATGTATTAATTAGGCCCTATATTTCTATTAAAAATACTGAAGCTCAATGTTCTAAAAGAAAGAGTTATGATTTAGGAAGAGTGGCAGAAGAACCTTCTGTGCCTCAAGCACCACCCAGCACTATGCCAGTACCCACTAATACTCTCATATGCAGCATTTAGACAATACTTGTCTTACCCCATACTGAAATTTTAAAGTGATCGTTCCTGCATCCTGAGTAATTAATATCCTGGTTTGGAGTCCATTGACTGCATGTGTCACAATGTCGCGAGTCACTCTGTATTTAAGGTCCTCTGCAATTCAGATTACAATGTGTATCTGATAAAGAAACCTTACCCGCAAAAGGAAGATGGCGGATTGTTGCCTCGATGAGAGCCACGTGCTAGAGTTGCTCCCGCACCACTTCTACTCGGGGAGAGGTACAGAATTGAAATAGATGGAGGGGATGTAGCGAAGAGCTGCGGGCTACCAAGGACTGCCGGAGCACCCGGAGCGCTCTTGAACGCCTTTTGAATTTGCCGATAATTAAAAGCCCTTCTTGCAACTGTAAACGATGCGGGCTGCTAAGGGCTGCCGAGGACGTCGGAGCATTGGGAGCGTTTCGAACCTGGCGAAAACCAAAAGCACTCCTTGCAGGTCCAAACGCTGCCGAGGATTACCGGAGCATTCGGAGCGCTCTTGAAATTTGCTGAAAAACTAAAGCTTTTTCTTTTCAAAAGAAGCAGAGCGTGTTGAAGTACTCCACTAACCTGCCACACGCTTGTTGTTAGTCTTGATTGCCGGGCGTCGCAGCAGGTTTGGAGTCTTATCCGGCGAGGTTTGCTTGACTCACGACGCTCTTCTCTTGGCTGGTTCTCCCTAACGTGCACACCTGTTCGTGCTCCTGACTCAGCGAGGATGGCCCAGGCGAAGGCAACGGCTCAGAAGCATAGCTGCCAAGGTTTCAGATTGCTATGTGTGACATTTTCATAATTTCATTGTAATTATGAGTGACATTTCAACAACTATGAGTGACACTTTCTCGCGAGCAAAATCATGCAGTGAACATGAGGGAAACTACATATAAATATCAGTAATTACACTCATTTGAGTAACGAGAACCTCTAAAAAAGATCTTAAAACTACTACAAAGCACCAGAAATGAAAGGGCACTAACAGACTAGACTGTGTGTCTGCAGTTCTCAGTAGCAAAAGGCAGGCAGGCAGGCACTGATGCTGCTCTGAAGAGGTCATTGATTTGATCATTCATGACCGCGCACTAGCCTAAAAAACAAAATTCATAGCAAGTGCAACTAAGAGATTATACCGTAAATCGGGCTTCTCTGAGACTGGTCAAACTGAAAGAGAAACTAACTTTGTTTTTCATTTCTGTTCGAGAACTGACTAGAGAAAATGCTGAACATTTAACACAGCAGACACGATTGTAAATGCATACATCTGCTAAGGCGCCACTTTCAATACTGGGAGCCAGGGGCCCAGTCGCACTCCGAGGGTAGAGGGGGTGTAGTTATGCCCCTGCCAAACCCTAAATAGTCCCTGGATATTAGTGCACATTGTTATTACAGCCTTTCTTTCACCTTGTGTTATACAATTTGAAAATAATGACATGCATATTTATAGTGCTGCAAGAGGCTGGGACTTCGTAGCACTTCAAATACATGTCACTAATCTCCAATGCATCAACCAGGGTTCAATTCTGTGTCAATGATGTTACAAACACACAGCTGCAGTGATTACATTAACCAGCTGACCTACTACACTAGGAACCCCACCGCCGTCTCAGTGCACCATAATTCTGATCTGCAACATTCTCTGTTCGTCCAGTACTTGAAGCCATACACATCTCTGCGGGGATACTTCCGTCTTGACATGCTACGCCCCCTACTGATCTGGTAGGGGAATGGGGCTCGGTACAGGTCGGAGCTGGTTCACCACCTGCTACTTCAGTTTTGTTTCCAGAAGTCTCAGTGCACCTCGGTCCACACCTGAGCGCCACCTGCTGTTCCAGAACTGGGGCCCACCCATACCCCTCACTGTCCGTTATCTCCCTCTTATAATGCTCCGGTGGTGCTAACACACATAGGACACTGCTACATATAGCACTGGTAGCTTGCGTTTCTGAGTTGAAAAAAACAGCATTTTACAGCATGTAACATGGTGCGAAATGCCACCTTTATGTAATCCGACCCTTAAATGCAAGTACTGAGACTCAGCACAGTTTTGTCATTGTCAAAGATCCTCACTCGCACGTCCGCCCTGTAAGTAGAGCTGACAGTGCATCTAAATCCTCAGATGTGTCCTGTGAGTACTGGGGCTCAGCAGGGCATTGTCAATGCGCCTCACAATCCTCACCTGCACTTACGAGCCGAGGATTTGTCAAATGCAGAAAAGGCAGAAGTTAACACCATCGGCCAGGTGACAGTCCCCCGCCGCTTCTGCCTCACTTCCTCTGGACGTGACGGCACTAGTACGGTCACATCCGGTAATCCGGGGCCCCCATGGTGTGCCACAGTGACCACTGCTGAGAGGGCAGGCCCCTCTCCCCCCCCCCGTCGGTAATTGGCAGCAGTGTGTCAAAGCCGCGCGGTGCCGCAGTAATTAATATGCTGCCTGCAGCCAGGCACGACACAGGCTGGGCAGATTTGTTACATTGTAGCGCTCTCAGCCACTCCAGAGCTGAGAGCAGACAATCTTCACTATTTATGCACTTACTGAGCCCAGCAAGCAGCTGCTGGCAGCATCTCGGAGCAGCAGAGCCGGTGCACAGGCGCCGCCGGTGGCGCGCGCTGGCGAGTGGCGTTAAATGCGTGACAATGCATTTCAGTGCGGTGATGCGGAACACCACACTGAAATGCGTGAGCGTCACACCTGATGTGTGATACTTGACAGGCATGCAGAAGGGATGCAGAGTTGGTTCGCGCTGAACTACAGGAGTGATTGACCCCGCAGCTGCAGACTCTGACGCACATTCCTCCAATGCTAAAGGTAATGCAGCTCGACCAATGGTTTCTAAAGTAGGTCGTCCCTTTCTAAAAGTATTACAATCAGGCAAAGTCCCTGAAGTGATTCATCCCGGTGGTCTCTCTAACCTGCCACCAGAAGGTGAGATGATAGAGGCATTAATGGAGGCAGTTATTAATTTACCGGTGGAGATACCGCCGATATTACCCGGTCTGCCGGCTCTGACACCGGAGGTAAACCTTGATCAAACAGCGAGCCTGGAAAGTTTGCAACCCCTGTCTAAGAGTGCTGGGGAAGGGGGGGAAATGTCTTACCCTCTGCGGAAGGGACTACCCGGCGACGTTGAAAGTTTGGCAACGCTGAGACTGGCGGGCAGGCTGAACGGGGGGTCGAAGGAACAGGCTGAAGCTGTGGGGATCATAAAGCTTGTGGACTCCCAGCTGTATCAATCTCTGCCAAGTAACTGTCAAGGGAGCCTAAAACAGCAATTTGATTTGGAAATGGGGGATATATCGGTTCAACTGGCTGATATAGGAAGGGTTCAGAAGGAGTTTGGTATCAGTGTAAATATGGATGGAAATGGGGAAACAGATGGTCATGTACTCCTGCAGGATTATGGTGCAGACCCCTCAATCATTCCTGCTGACCTTTCCATTTGTAACACCAATGATACCCCGAAAATTACTAACGATAATGCAAACCACTCTGCTTTAAATGATGGGCTATCTCACTCTGGATCGACCCCTCTGTTACCAGGCCGAAATAAAGGCAGTGCCAAAACTAAAGCTATAAGATACTATAAAAAAGGAAATGACAGACAAGATGACCAAGGAGATCTACGAAGTGCTAAGATTATTGCTGGCAAATTAGGCACAACTAGCAGCCCTCTTCGTAAACGGGTTATCGCAAAGGGAGAGGTGAAAAATATATTATCAAGACTCTCCGGTTCAGGCTTTGGTACGGGATTTGACACAAGAGGTATATCTCAAGGTACTAGTCAATCACCAACTCTCTCTTTTGAGACGGATTCAATTACATATAATGCTCAGGCGAACTTGATGTCTGGCTCTGCCTCCTTGGCTGCCTCTGCTACTGTGAGTGAGGGCGAGATATCTGTTTCGACTGCTGGATTAATGGAATCCTCTGCTGCGGTGATTCATCAGGCATTGCAGGCTCAAAGGGAAGAGGCTCAAGAATATTATGCACAAGCAAGGCCTGATAGTCTGGCGATTAGGCAATCTCTGGCAGATGTAAATGCCAAAGTAAGGACATTCACATCAGACATCAAGGAGCTGCAGTAACGAGTCGCAGATACCGAAGAACATGTTATCAGATCCGTTAAGGTCTCGGGAACGCACGACAATCAACTTACTTTTATGGAAGGGAAGATTGAGGACTTGGAGAATCGTCAGCGTCGTAATAATCTCAGGCTCTTTGGGGTGCCAGAAGGCAAAGAAGGAACTGATTCTCGAGCATATGTAGTGTAACTGTTCCAGAAAGCTTTCCCCGACTTGTCTGATTGGGATTGGGACTGCCAAATACAGCGGGCGCATAGATTACCAGCAATTTCTAACAAGCCGGTAGGCTGGATCCCTGGCCGATCCTCATATACTTTGGAAATTTTCTTCTGAAGCAGGCAGTCTCCATCAAAGCTCGGCCCACCACACCTATTCGCCTGGTCTCGTTTTCCATTTTTGTAAGATCAGATTTTTGTAAAAAACACTATGGACAGGCGATGGAAACTACGTCAACTCATCAATCCACTAAAATCTCAAGTAGCCCAAGTCTTCTCGCAAGAACCAGCTTGCTTAAAAATCACTAAAGACGGGCAAACACCGCTGATATATACGAAGCATGAGGGGCAGCAGGTTTTGGACAAATGGCAGCAAGGGACTAAGGGCCATATGCATCAAGCATTTTTTGCCTTCGCAAACGGCGATTCGCAGAATCGGCCGTTTGCGAACCCAAAAAATGCCTTTCTGATGCAACAAACCCTATTTTGCGATTTGGTAACCTGTTACCGAATCGCAAAATGGGTTTGCAATTCGCTATTAGGAAGGGGCGTGTTTATGGCGTCCCTTCCTAATACCGAATCGCATCGGTATGCATGAATGTTTTGCGACCAAAATGCGGTCGCAAAACATTCGCATTTTACCTCCTACTTCAAGTAGGTGGTAACCAATTCGCAAATGGGAAGGGGTCCCCAAGGGACCCCTTCCCCTTTGTGAATGTCTGTAAATGCATTTTCTAAGAGCAGGCAGTGGTCCCACGGACCACTGCCTGCTCTTAGAAAATAAAAGAAAAAGTTTTCATTTTCTCTTTTGTAAAGCTTCCCGTTTTCCTTTAAGGAAAACGGGCTGCTTTACTACAAAAAAAAGATTGCTTCATTTAAAAACAATCACGGACATGGTGGTCTGCTGACCCCAGCAGGCCACCATCCACGTGATTTTTGCGATTCCTAGGGGGTCGCAAATTGCGACCTACCTCATTAATATTCATGAGGTAAGTCATTTGCGATCCACTAGGAATCGCAGAAAGTGTTAAACACTGGGGTGAGTGTCTGAAAAGTTTCAGCGCTCCGTCCATCATCTCCTTGTGTTTGCTTTGTTCGCCCTAAGTTGGCTGGGTATGCCCAGACGTGGGTCCCTTGCTCACTTTGCCACTGGATTCAAGCAAGCCTGGCTGATGAAGGGTGTTACCCAGAAACCGGTCCCAGGATGCTTGTTTCCGGTTCAGGGAAGACCTGGCTTGGCAGTTCGGGCTGGACTGTTCCCATGAGGCACAGGTTCAAGACTGATTTGCATATAGCTGGGTCTGAGCTGAGGTGGCAAAGTGAGCTAAAGAATGATGTGATCTGTGACTGGGGGTGAGTATCTGAAAAGTTTCAGCGCTCCGTCCATCATCTCCTTGTGTTTGCTTTGGCCAAATGGCAGCAAGGGACTAAGGGCCATATGCATCAAGCATTTTTTGCCTTCGCAAACGGCCGATTCGCAGAATCGGCCGTTTGCGTACGCAAAAAAATGCCTTTCTGATGCAGCAAACCCTGTTTTGCGATTCGGTAACCCGTTACCGAATCGCAAAATGGGTTTGCGATTCGCTATTAGGAAGGGGCGTGTTTAGGGCGTCCCTTCCTAATACCGAATCGCATCGGTATGCATGAATGTTTTGCGACCGAAATGCGGTCGCAAAACATTCGCATTTTACCACCTACTTCAAGTAGGTGGTAACCAATTCGCAAATGGGAAGGGGTCCCCAAGGGACCCCTTCCCCTTTGTGAATGTCTGTAAATGCATTTTCTAAGAGCAGGCAGTGGTCCGTGGGACCACTGCCTGCTCTTATAAAATAAAAGGAAAAGTTTTCATTTACTCTTTTGTAAAGCAGCCTGTTTTCCTTTAAGGAAAACGGGCTGCTTTACAAAAAAAAAAAGATTGCTTCATTTAAAAACAATCACGGACATGGTGGTCTGCTGACTCCAGCAGGCCACCATCCCCGTGATTTTTGCGATTCCTAGGGGGTCGCAAATTGCAACCTACCTCATTAATATTCATGAGGTAAGCCATTTGCGATCCCCTAGGAATCGCAGAAAGTGTTAAACACACTTTTATGCATTCCATTTTGCGATTTTCTAATTGCGAATCGCAAGAATTTGCAATTAGGAAATCGCAAAATGGATTGTTGATGCATCTGGCCCTAAATAACTCTTCAAATAAGACAAATATTGAGTCTTCTTCTTGATCAAGGGGAGACAGTTGGCTTATATGAGTTTGAATAATCATTGAATATTAATCTGTGAAGTTTGGCAATGCCTGATTTAAACTTTTCTATAGCTACTTTTCTATGTATTTTCGGGGATGTCTCTCTTTCTATTCTCTATTCTTTTTTTCTTATCAAACACCTTTCCTTTTACATATATACTTGGGGAGCCGGCTCTATGGAGGTAGGGGTTCTCGAAAGCCTTCTGACCAATGACAGCAATGAAGGGGGTGATTCTTTTCCACAGGCACTGGGTGGGTTTTGAGAGGGGTGGGATGGGTGGGGGTGGGTTTATGGTTAGAAAAAGCAAGGGGGATAGGGAAGCGGAAAAGCGAAATGCTTTAAATAAAAAACAGCCTGTAGGAGTTCTTTTAATAATTAGAGATAACATTTTCAAGGAATATTTAGAGAACAGTATTTGTCTTTGGAGAAAGTCAGGGACATGTGGTCAAACAATGAAATATTAGGGCTCTACTTAAATGTTTATGCTGGAATGTTTCTAGACTTAATGCTGGACGAAAACGTCAATTGGTCCGAGAAGAATTCGATACCTATAAACCTCATCTAGTATTTCTGACAGAAACTCATTTGGCCTATAAGGACAGGGGCTTTTGAATCAGTTAAAATATTTCAAACAATAGTATGTACTTCTCAAAATGTCTCGATTAGAGGAACAGCTATTTTAGCTAGTAAAACACTTGTATATAAATCATATAAGACGCTAGCAGATCATAGGGGGAAATGGGTAATTGCTCAGTTGGATAAGTCTTAGTTGCTGTCAATGGGCCCAATGCCGACCATCCTGAGGTTTTTAATTCACTAATGTTAACACTATTAGAATGGCAGGGGGTCTTAATAATCATGGGGGACTTTAACTGTGTGATGAACTACTCTATTAATTCTACTAGTCGACGAACGTCTATTAGGATGCCGAAAGTAGGGGCATCTATTCTAGAACTAGCACGTCTGCATAGCATAAAAGACGTACGGAGAACTCTTCACCCTACCCTCCAGGGATATACATATTATTCATGTCCTCACAAGCAATACTCCAGGATAGATATGGCCTGGGCTAGTGATACCACGCTCCAGTTGGGTACAATTGAGGTATGTCCAAAAATAACTTCGGACCATAATCCTATTATGTTTTGGTTTCAAACACAATTGGTAAATAGATCTAGACGCTCTTTTTTTCCCACACTACTTATTGACAAACAGGGAATATATCTCACATATGGAGAAACTATTAACAGAGTTTATTCAGCTTAATCTTAACAAGGCTACCTCTGTTATTCTTGCAAAGTCACCATGTGCCCTGGGCACTCCCCAACTTTTTGCTGACTGGTACTGGTGGTAACTGACTCTGACTGACCCTGGGCTCTGCCTAACCAGGCCCAGGGTCAGTGCTATGCTGAAAACAACTAGAATACAGTGAAAACACCTACATACACTAGGGTACACTAAGGGTTGGGGTACCCCGGGGGCGTGGTCTCGCAGCGGCAAGAAGGCTGCGTTTTAGGCGAGCTCCGCCGGGCCGAGCCATTCCATCCGCCATAATCCACTACCTGAGGGCACCATCTGGCCCCATAAGGCAACGACTGAACTCACTTACCTACGCTGCTGCCTGAGGGGCCCTGAGGCATCTGTGTCCGGGTGCCTCACCACCTCAATCCTGTCGGCCGCCCTGGGCGGCTGCGTGGGCATGGCCAGACCTGCGGGGCCTGCCCTGTCGCTGCTGCTGCGGGCACCCTTTGGCGCGTTCCTGGGCCCGGTCCGGTCCTGCTTCCCGGGGGTCTCCTCTTCACTCCGGCCTGGGTGTGACCCCCAGCGTCCTGGGCCTGGTGCGGGTGTGTCGTCGTGGCCTGGGGGCATGGTGGGGGCTCCTGCTGCCTCAGCACCCTGCTGGGCCTCTGCTGACCCGCGACCCTGATCCTGTGACGGCGCGGGGCCCGGCTGTGGGCGGCCCCCTGGACCCGGTGTCGGCGGCTGTGACGGGCCTCGCCCTCAGAACGGAGGGGACTTCAGTGGTGGTGCTCCGTAGAGGCCTCCCGTGGACCTGCTGACTTGCTCTTCCCCCGCCTGATTCCGGTGAGTGCTGGCAGCAGCTGCCCCTGGGCATCGGAGGCCCGCCCCCCTGCAATAGACGCTCAAGGTTGGGGGTTGCGGGCTGTGGGGCCACCGCGTCTTTTCCTGCCTGCCTGATTGCTGGTGCCTGGTGCGGGCCGACATCGACTGCCTGCATTCCCCTGCTGCCTACTCCCCCACATTACATCTGCTTTTCACCCGTACTCGTGGGGGCCCACTCCTGAAACTTCTTTTTTCCCTCGCCTGGTGCGGGGCCGCTCCGAACGGCCGGCCTTCCTGGGGACTCGCATCTGCACGCACAGCTGGGGTCCGGCTGGATGCGGCCTGTGGGGTTGCTGTGGGTCCGCTCTGCTCAGATTTTGGACATTTCCTCTGCTTGCTGGCGCCTTTCCTCTTCCCTCTGGCTACTGGTCTCGGCCTCGCTAGGGGTGCTCTCTGAGGCTCACCTGGGCAACTGCTAAGCTCCTCAGAGCATTGCTACCTTTTACTCCTATCTGCTTCGCTGGACTGGTTCTCTCCCGCACTGAGGGCCTCCTCCACGAGCGGCAGACCTTGGACTCTTCAACCCTTTCTCCGGCTCGGGTCTCACTATGGGGAAACCCGACACTAGGCAGCCCAAGATCACCTTCACCGGACGTGTGGCGAGGCCCCACCTGACGCTGGTGAGCCGTCCACACAGACAGAGCCCCCTGGCGATCGGGATGACAGTCTGCGTGCCATCCTTCTGGACGTGCAAACAAGCTTGAAGTCAATAGACGCCAAAATTGATCACCTGACTTCCCGTCTGGACCAGGTCAAGCAGAGGGTGGACTCCCATGACACCTGCATAGCCCAACTTGAGACAAGGATCTCGGATGCCGAGGACGCCGGAGCCGAAGGTGCGCAGAAACTCCTAAAGATGGACAAAATCCTTGAAGTAATCCGCGCTAAGAATGAGGACCTTGAAGCGCGCTCCCGAAGGAACAACATCTGGATTGTTGGCCTGCCGGAGTCCACTGCCACTGGTAAGATGGAGGATTATCTGGAGACTCTGCTCCGTGACCTCTTTGGCCCGGCCCTCTCCACTCATTTCATCGTGGAGCGTGCGCACCGGTCACTTGGTCCCCGGCCCCCTCCGGGGTCCCCGGCGAGGCCTGTCATTGCCCGTTTGCTAAACTATCGGGACCGCAACTCTGTATTGCGCAGGGCCCGGGAGATGGGGGAGATTAATCATCAAGGCAACATCCTATCCTTTTACCCCGACTTTACCCTTTCTGTCCAGGCTGCTCGCAGGGAATTCCTCTCCATCAAACGTATCCTGCAGCAGCTTCACATCACTTACGCCATGCTCTACCCATCCAAGCTTCGAGTTGACTGTGGGGAAAAGCCAAGATTCTTCACTGACCCGAGGGCGGCCCTAACCTTTGCCAAGCAGCTACAGAAATCACCCGCGCGCAGCCGCCGCACCATCTCCGAGGACATCCGTTTGAGCGACAACGATTGACTCCTGTTTGGTTCAACTTCACCCCATGTCTATGCATGACTCTTGATACTTATTTCATGCGCACTGCTTGCCGCAGTACTATTTGCCTCCTATCTCATGTATCTACTTGCAAACTGTATTGGGTTCACAAGAGGTCTAGTATTCTGCTGGGGTAACAGGATCTGCGGGAACACTTGTCCCTCTTGGTATACTTCACTTGCCTTGCCGCAACAGTGCGGCATTCATTTGGACACATGTACTGTTTTCTCGCTATTTCCCTCTGTTATCCAACACTCGGCCCCCCTGCCCACGTGGTAAGGGGCAATGGCTAAGCCCACGCACCCCAAAGGGATGATTCCCACACCTGTACCACTTCCTCCAAGTTTTGGGTTCCTGGGTGGGGTTGGACTTGATACTCAACCTAATTGGGGGTTGGAGTGGGTGGGGGTGGGTCTGGGTTTGCTATTCTGGGGTTCGCATCAGACATCCTCTTCATGGAGTCTGCTGCTTTGTGTTTCTTGTATTGTTTATGGCATGTCTCCACGCGCACGTACCTCATGACAGCTCACACTGCATGGCACTGGCTCTCCTGGGTCCGGCTGTAGACAGCTGGTGCTGCTTCATCATTCCCCCCATGACTGCTTAATGACTGATACCAACTTTGTGACTTGGAACATTAGGGGCCTGAACGATTATCGCAAAGCCCGTCTCATGCACGCACCTCTCACTAGATACAAGGTGGACGTTTGCTTTCTTCAGGAGACGCATCTCCTTCCAGCTGCCTCTTCCAGACTGCACTCTCGCCACTGGGGGGAGTCCTACAGCGCCTTCTACTCTAACTACGCGAGAGGCGTCACCATCCTCTTTAGGAGGGGCCTCCCTTGGCATAGCACCCACTCCTTCATAGACACTGCAGGCCGCTATGTAATCCTTGCCGGCTCCCTCTACAACAGGCCACTGATACTTGCGGCGCTCTACGGCCCGAATACTGATGATCCAGACTTTCTTACTCAGGTCTGGCAAATCATATCCTCTCTGGGGCCCCATTCCCTGATTTGGGGGGTGATTTTAACATCGCACCTTTGCCGACACTGGACCGCTCTGGGGACCGCACACATCACCCGCAAGCCACTGCCACCCTCCATTCAATCCTAGAGGACAACTCCCTGCTAGATGCCTGGCGACATGCGCACCCAGGTGTGCACGAAGGCTCCTGCATCTCCGGCTCGCGTGGCACATCGCCCCGCATTGACCTATGGCTTACCACCCGAGATGTCGCCTCCTGGACCACTTCAGTAGACCACCTGGCCCGCACATTGTCTGATCACGCCCCGGTGCGACTGTGCTTGTGCTTTCCGCTCACCCTGCATCGCATCTTCGCATGGCGCCTCCCTCCCAACTCGCTCCGGGACGCCGCGTTCCGGGAGGACATCTGGGGTGCAATTATTGAATTCTTCGAGCGCAACACTGGCTCCGTTGAGTCACCCTCAACGCTCTGGGAGGCCTTCAAGGTCGTAATAAGGGGGGAATGCATCGCGAAGCAATCTGGGTATTAAAATCCATTAGGGGAACCCTTGAGCGCCTGGAAAAAGACATCAAAACACTAGATCTCCAGCACTCCCAGGACCCCAACCCGGCCACTCTGGCCTCCATTAGGGCCAAGCTCACGGAGTTTCATGAGGAGGCAGATAGGGAGGTGGCGTTCCTTGGCAGAGAGGCCCACGCTCACGTTACGGGAAGGGCGATCGGCCCAGCAGGACCGTGGCGAATCTTCTTAGGCAGCCACATGCATCCTCCTACATTACGGCACTCTGCGACGAGTCCGCTGGGTGAACTACCTCCCCCTCGGATATTATTGAGAGGATCTCTACTTTCTACTCACACTTGTACACTGCGGGGGGGCGCTTCTAGGGAATCCCTTGATCAATATTTCGACTCTATTGAGCTGTTACGGCTCGGCAACGGTCACCGGGAGTATCTGGATGAACCCTTCACACATGAAGATATTTCAAAGGTCATCTCAGGTCTCCCGGGCGACAAGGCCCTGGGCTCAGATGGGCTCACCCCCGCATTTTATAAGGAGTACGCGCCCCTACTCGTCCCACACATGGCTGAGATGTATAATGAGTGCCTGGAACTGGGTAGGCGAAGCCATGATCTCTCTTTTGCTTAAGGCAGACAAATCCCCCGAGAGCTGCGATTCCTATCGTCCGTTATCTTTAATTAATAGAGCAATTTGGGTCAACGGCGGACACGGTCACCGCACTCCCTGCTGTGTTCCCTTCGTAGTTATCTTAATGCTATTTCAAATGAGTGTGCACATACAACTCCGGCACCTGCCGTTGTTAGGTGCCAGCTGCTGAGGCAGAAAGAGAACAAAGCCAAAAAGTTGGAGTGGTGCACTACTTTGGAGCCAAAGTTTGTCTTTTTAATAAATCAGTTACTCTTGTAGAATTGTCTCAAACATCCTTTATTTTTCATAAATATCCAACAGTGATAAACACCAGCCAACGCGTTTCGTTCATATACGATGAACTTCTTCAGGGCGTAGAATTATGTACGATTATTGCGGGAGGAAGGTCCTGAGTTCCCCTGATGTACAAGAAGAGCTAAGCGCGAGCTCTATCCATATTGCGAAGTCGTGGCAGAACAATATAAAAAAACGTGCACAAACTAATGTGACTACGTGGGCCTCCTTGATAAGGGCCTGATTGCGAAGAGTCTGAACAACTGGGAGCTTCCGTTGGCTCCGTTCACAAAGTGAAATTAATACCGACAATAAAATTTATGCTAAACTTTTGGCCAATGATCTCCTCCCGCTGATGCCCTTAATTGCTCGCCGTGACCAATTGGGGTTCATCCCGGGTCGCGCCACCTCACACAATTTGCGCACTATTTTTTCGGTCCTTCACCAGATCAATCCCTCTTTGCCTGCTGTGGCTGCTCTCCTGAACGCCACCAAGGCTTTTGACACTCTCGAGTGGCCATTCCTTTTCTACCTCCTACCGCGCCTGGGATTTAGTCCTGGCTTTGTCTGGAAAATTCAGCTCCTCTATACACTCCCGACGGCGTGTATTAGGGTCAATGGGCAGGTGACTGATCCTATAGCAATCACGAGGGGCACCAGACAGGGTTGTCCCCTGTCCCCCATGATATTTGCTATCGCAATGGAGCCCCTAGCAGCGCGCCTACGCCAGCACCATACTCAGCGAGGCATTGGCTTCACGTCCCGCGCTCTGGTCACGTCCATGTACGCCGACGATGTCACGATATATATTTGCGAGTCACAAGAGAATCTGGCCCCCATGACTAGGGAGGTTATCCGTTTTGGCCTCCTGTCCGGGGTCCAGATCAATTGGGGCAAGTCCGTCCTGTTCCCACTTACGGATGCCACGCAAGCGCAACCGTTCCCCACCGACTATCCATTTATTTGGGCTGCTGGCCCCACCAGATACCTGGGTGCCTGGCTGACCAGGGATTTGGATGAGTTGTGGAGATCCAACTTCGGTAAAGCAATGGAGTGGCTGGAGACCAGGATGCAAACGTGGCAAAAACTTCCCCTCTCGCTTGCGGGGCGCATTGCCATCGCAAAAATGATCGTGCTTCCCAAATTCCTGTACTTGTTTATCAATATCCCTATCCCACTCACATCGCAATTTAAAAAAAAATTGAAATCCAACATTATCACCTTGATTTGGGCGGGACGGCAGCCCTGTATCACCTATGACATCCTAACACTACCCCTGGCGAGGGGTGGAATGGGTGCCCCCGATCTCCGACTCTACGCGCTATGCGCCCTAGCTAGTTTCCTCCATTTCTGGATTCACCCAACACCTTTCCAGCCACATTTCGCAGTCGAGGCGGATCTGGCATCCCCTTGGCCACTGCAAACAGCGCTATTTCTGCTGCATAAAATCCCCCGGGGCGAAATAGACACGGTGGAGTGCGTGCGCTGGGCCTGAGACGGGCTACGCAAATACACTGGCTCGAAAACACTGTTCGCACCCTCAATGCAACTTGCAAGCAACCCTGCATTCCCCCCGCTGCAGACAGCGGGCATGGCTCGTCGAGCAGCAGACCTAGGCATCCGCACTAATGCTGACATCTACTCCAGTAACACCTTTCTCACACTGCCGGAGAATGCTGCACCATTAGACAAACTGCTTTACTACCAGATCAGGGCCACCTGCAAAAATGACAACCCGGCCTTTCCACAAGCTCCCCAGCCCAACACTGCACTTGAATATCTACACTCCGCTACGTCCCCGCATACAATGGTTACTAGGCTCTATGTTCTCTCACTGGCTGCATCCCCCATAGACACTGAGCGCGCTCGCAGTGCGTAGAGCAAGGACCTGACTAGCGACCTCTCTCTTGCACAGTGGCAATACTGCTGTAGCCAAACTAAACGTCTTTCTCCCAATTATCGCCTTCGGCTCATTCACTTTAAATACATGCATCGGTTGTACCGCACCCCCGTTACTTTGTATAGAATGGGCCTGGTGGACGACGACAAATGTGTGCGATGCTCCGCTCCTGGCGCGGACTTCGCGCACCTGGCCTGGGCGTGTCCTAAGGCTTCAGACTTCTGGCTGGAGGTATGCTCCGTAGTTAGCGATATCACTCAGGAGCGCATCGAAGCTGACCCCCTGCTGTGCCTGCTGGGGCATGTCAAAGACGTTTCGGACGCCAATCGTAAACTTGTCGCAATGCTACTGATCCTCGCCAAGAGACGGGTGGCAATTTACTGGGGCCGGAAACCGGCGCCGCGTGTCAAACATTGGTTATCCGACGCAGCACACCGCCAGACACTCCTAGGTGAATTCTGGGACCTGATGCCTGCTGCAAGCAGACTTCCAGATATATGGGGCCCCCTCATATCTTACCTTCACAGATTAGCCAACCCAGACGAGCGTCTTGAGGATCCTAATCTCACTGACACCCACACCACTGAAGCAGAGTCTGACACGATGGCGTCCAGTTGTCATGTAGATCACCCGCAGACCACCTAGTCACTCACACTCTTATTGTTCCATGCTCTTTTTCATTTGCATAGTTGCACCATGATGAGTATTATGTAGTATCCCTATCACAGTGACCGCTATTTCATGATTGCAATATGTGCCGCAGTTCCTGCCAAATGTTGTTTGTAACATGCCAAATGTTCAATAAAGGTTTTGGGGGGGGGGGGAAGGTTGGGGTACCCCTGTGATTGGCATGACCTACCCCATAGGGACCTAGTACATAATAGGGCAGGGGGATTGAAACTACCTTTAAGTCCCTAGTATATAATAGGGCATGGCAGTTTAGAGGCCAGCAGCCCTTTCTGCACTTGCATGTGTGCACTGCTGAAGCCTGAGGTCAGTTTAAAAAGTGGCTCTGGGCTACAGGACTGCTTTTAAAAAGCAAATTGTGCCCAAACTCGACTTTTGTGTTTGGGGCACTTAAAAATGGTTAACCTACAATGTTTGGGCATATTAGGTACTCCCAGGGTCTTCCCTAGGTGTCCCAGGGGTGGGGGGTCAGGTATCTATAAGGTGAGCCCTTATAAAATGAGTTTTATATGCCCTTGGTAAAGTGAAATTGCACATTTCACTCCCCACATTGTGATAAAGTGCTCCCCAAAATCGACTTTGGTGGTAGGAGCACTGTGGAGGGAGGATCTGCAATATATTTACATATTCAGAACCCCTAAAGTCTCCCCTAGGTGTTCCTGGGGTGGGGGTACTGTAGATATATGTAGCGTACTTATAAAATATGTTTTTATAAGCCCTGGTGCTGGAAAAATGGCCCAAGTCACTTTTCCCATTGCAAATCCAATGCCATAGGTTAACATTGGAAAAGGTTATTAGTTAATAACGGAGAAAGAAAAGCCATAAAACTAGGATTAACGGACTCAGTAGAATGGTAATGATAAATCCAACAACATAGTATTGTTGAATTTATTGTAAAATGTACAGACAAGAAGTTATAAAACTTTCTTTTTGTCTGTAAGACACAATTCAACCCTGTACTGCTCTGCCCTGATTGGTCAGAGATAAGTGGGTGAGCTTGGCTGCTTTGAAGAGGTGATAAATGACCCATGGGGTTAGGAAGCCTCTCGGGGAGGAGAGGTTGCTGGGCATAGGAATGCCAGAGCAGGGGGAGGAGTCGTAAACCATGGACTTCAAGCGAAGGGGAGGACCCCTGTTCACCTCCAGCCAGATGCTAGGATTAAGGAAGGAATGAGCAGATGCAAGGGGGAGAGACTATGGAGATTAGCCATCCTAGGGGTGTGTTTAGCCAGCTCTTCTCTCCCTGCTGAAAATTCTGACATATTGAATTTTGGAAGAATAGTGGTTTCTGGGTTAGCATTTTGCCACACTGTGCAGGAAGTGGTCAGACCTTTGGGTGGAACCCTGCAGCTCATTGGATAGGAGTGCCCTCCTGCTTGACCCCAGAGAATACTGAATAAGTATCTGAGAGGGGCGGTGCCTCTCAGATCTGCTGCTTGAAACTTAAGAGAATCAGAAGGGTCTGCGCTGAAGAGTTTGATGTGCATTTCCAAAGGCCTGGACTCTGAGATTGCGCCTTTTTGCACAATTTGAAACTACAGCCCTGTGGATCAAACCTGCTTCAAAAGGACTAAAGAGTGGACTCCCTGCAAGCTACAGGTTAACAGAGCTCTCCTGGACCATCATCACAAAGAATCCCCAGCCTGGAGTACTACCAGTGGATTTGTAAGGGTTTTGTCCAAGTGGATGGTGGGAATTGAAGTCTCACACTTTCAAGGACCCTCTTGGAGATTCCAGAACCTTGGATTGTGTGTTGGATACTTTGGGACCCGCAAGGAGAACTTCAGGAAGGAGTTCTAACTGGACCCAGCCTGCTGGAGGGGGCTGCACAAGACTGGTGAGAGATACTCCAGAACAATTGCTAAAGGTGAATGTGTCCCTGCCAGAGGCAACGAAATGACCAAAAGGGGCACTGTTGGTTTCTAAGCACTAGAAAGTGACTAATCTTTAAAAATGCATATCTCTGGTTTCCTAAAGTGGATTTATTTCGTTTTGGCGTCATTTAAAAGATAAAAATATTTCCTATTTTTATAAATTGGTGTTGGATTTTTATTTTGTGTTGTGTCTTAATTATTTACTGAATTGGTGTTTTTAAATGCTTTACATACCTATCTTTGAAGTTAAGCCTGCCTGCTCGCAGCCACGTTATAAGGGTTGAGCATAGGAATAATTTTCTAAGACCTACTCTGAGCCCTATACTGTGTTAGTGGCCTTATTGCCAGTGGCAGACCTACATTTGCCCCTACCAATAATCCACTTTCCAACATTTGGTGCTCAGCGGTGTGGATGAGGACTTGCGTTTAAAGAGTACACCTTTCAGTAAAGTGAATTAAGATTGTAAAAATTCTCTAAATTGCCTTAGAACAAAACTTTTGAGTTTGATTTTTGGAATTTGGACTAAAACTGGTTTTAATCCATTGTTTTGATTTTTCCAAATTGTTCTAAGTCTGTGTGCTTGGTTGCTGTGACCCAAAACTAGGGAACCATGGAGCTGGACCTGGCTAAACTGTCCCAGTTTGCGGTGGGCGATCTTAGGGTACAGTGTAGGCTTAGGGGCTGCCTGCTTCCAACAAGATTAAGAAGGCAGGGTTGCTTAAGTCCCTAACGGCCTGGTCTGGGATAGCTGAGGAGACTCAAGGGGGGATGGAGAGTGAGCCCCCCAACCTCACCCAAGAAGGGGGTGAGGATGATGCCTCTTCTATTTTTTCTAGTGTTAGCCTTATGATTCCAGATAGTGGGAGAGGGGAATGGTCCCTTACTCAGGAACCACCACTGTCCATTGCAGAGAGACAGCTTAAGGCTCAATTAGCTTTGATAGCTTTGGAGCAGAGGAAACTGGAATTGGCTGAGAAGAGATGGGCGAGGGAGGAGGCATTGAAAAGAAATGGTGGTAGTGAAAATGATGAAGATTTTGAAATGTCCAGGGGTGGTGGTCTTGATCACAAACTTCCCAAGGTTATAGTACCCAAGTACACTGAGGGGGGTGACATTGACAAGTGGCTAGCAGCTTTTGAGAGGGACCTTAGAATGAGTAGAGTCCACTCTAAGTACTGGGGTGCACTCCTGTGGGAGTTGATTCCAGTAGCTGCTAGGGATAGGCTCCTGACCCTGAAGGGAGAGGATGCAGAATCATACCAGCAGATGAAGGCATGCTTAGTCAAAAGATTTGGGGCCATATGTATGAAGCCAAATTGCGATCGCAATTTAGGCAGTGTGCAATGTAGCACACAAAAACCCACTCGCAAAATAAGGAATCGCAAAATTTGCGACTCCCTTTTTTGTGAATGCATTTAAGGAATCCCAAATTACGATTCCTTAAATGCAATGTAGAAGCTACCGAGTTGTGCGATTTTGGCTTAGGAATCGCAAATTACCACCAACTTCAGGTTGGTGGTAATTTGCGATTTCTTTGAAAAATGCACTTTTTGCATTTTTCAAATTGCTATGTGGCGCACATACATGCCCTTTGGGCATGTATGTGCGCCACATGGGCACACATGCTTATTTCAGGGGTGCTACAGGGTGTCCTATTGATACCCTTGCAACCTTGAAATTGCATTCTCAATTTGCGATTCTCTAATTGAGAATCGCAAATTGAGAATGTCTTCCCATTCATTCCTATGGGCCTTCTAGCCCATAGGAATGAATGGGAAGGTATTCCTTATTTGCGAATCTCAATTTGCGATTTGCAAATAAGGAATATGTAGGATCTGCAAAATATTTAGCAAATCCTACATACATTGCATTTTGCGATTCTCTAATTGCGATTCCCTACAAATCGCAATTTGAGAATCGCAAAACGCGTTTTTGATACATATGGCCCTTGGTCTCTACTCCAGAGCAGTACCGGGTGAAGTTTAGAGGTACCCAGAAAGTGAGTTCAAAGTCTTGGGTAGGCTTTGTGGACGTTTCAGTGAAGGCACTGGAAGGCTGGATTGTTGGTAACACTGTTGACACATATGAGAGATTGTATAATTTGTTTTTGAAAGAACATATTTTAACTCATTGTGCAGAAGAGAAGTTACGCCAGTATCTAGTGGACTCTAAGCTGACAGACCCCAGAGAGCTGGGAGAAGCAGCTGATGAGTGGGTGAGAACCCGGGTTTCCATTCAGCACCAGGGGGTGACCAGAAGAAAGGAGGACAGGTCCCTCCCCAGATCGAAGCCCAAGGGAAACAAGGTCAAAACCAGATGGAGTCCTCCAAAGACCCACAAAAACCTGCACAAGGAGGGGGGCCCGAGCCAACCCAAATTCAAAGGGAGGGGGTATCAGGGAAAGAATGGCAGGCTCTTTGATCCCTCAAAGGTGGGTAAGTGCTTTGACTGTAACCAGCCAGGGCACAAGCAGGGAGATGCTGTCGGCGCCAAGAAGTTCCCCCCTAAGGGGCCATCCACAGGGATTGCCACTGTAAGTGTAGGGGTGGAGAGTGGTGCCCCAGAGAGGGGTAGTCAGGTGGTGGAAGCAACCTTAGTGTCCCTGGGTGGGGTGAATATTGCAACCCTGGCTGCCTTACCTCCAAACATGGACAAGTACAGGCAGAGGCCTAAAGTGAATGGGACTGATGTTGAGGCTATCAGAGACACAGGGGCTAGTGTAACTATGGTCCTGGATGAGCTGGTGCCTCCAGGAAGGTTGCTACCTGGTGAGTTTCACCAGGTGACTTATGCAGACAGCACTATCAACCTCCATCCTCTGGCTGTGGTGGATTTGGGATGGGTAGGTGTGACAGGCCCTATGAAGGTAGCTGTGTCAACGGTGCTCCCAGTCCAGTGTTTACTGGGCAATGATCTTGAAGCCTCTCAGTGGTCAGAGGTGGAGAGAGGACTCCATATGAAAATATTGGAGCTCCCTGAGTGGGTATGTGCTGTGACTAGGTCACAGATAGCCAGAAGGGAGGGGCTGGACTCTTGGACTCTGGAACAAAGGGCCAAGCATCCAAGGACAAGGGTGCTGGGCCTGGTGAGCCAGCCCAGGGAACTCCAGAGGTGCAAGAAGAGTCTAACCCTGATGGGGAGGATCTGGCCTCTGAGGGAGGGACTACATCCCTGCCAGAGCTGTCAGATTTGGCAGAACTGACAGGAGCAGGTGGACCCTCCAGAGAGGAGTTCAGTAAGGGACAGCGAGACTGTCCCACCCTTGAGACGGATTGCTTCTAAGCAAGAGGAGGGGGATGACAGTGGGTTTCACAAACTCTACTGGGAAGATGGACTGCTTTATACTGAGGCCAGAAACCTCAAGGAGGGGGCCACCAGGAGGTTGGTGGTGCCCAAGAAGTACAGAGAGTTCATCCTGACTTTGGGTCATGATATCTCCTTGGCAGGAGATTTGGGACAGACAAAGACATGGAACCGGTTGGTGAACCATTTCTACTGGCCTCATATGTCTGAAAAGGTAAAGGAGTTTTGCAGCTCATGTGTCACCTTTCAGGCCAGTGGCAAGGCAGGGGGCAAGACAAAGACTCCCCAAATACCACTGGTAGTGGTTGGGGTTCCTTTTGAAAGGGTGGGGATGGAAATTGTTGGTCCCCTTGACCCACCTACTGCATCAGGGAATAGGTATATCTTAGTGGTAGTGGACCATGCCACTAGGTACCCTGAAGCAATCCCTCTTAGAACCACTGATGCTCCTGCAGTGGCTAGAGCACTGCTTGGTGTGTTCACCAGAGTGGGTTTTCCGAAAGAGGTGGTATCAGATAGGGGCACGAACTTCCTGTCCAGCTATATGACTGCTATGTGAGATGAGTGTGGTGTCAACTACAAGTTCACCACCCCCTATCACCCACAAGCAAATGGTCTTGTTGAGAGATTCAACAAAACCCTGAAGGGCATGATAATGGGTTATCCGAGAAACTGAGGAGGAGATGGGATGTTCTCCTCCCATGCATGTTAGCCTACAGAGAGGTGCCACAGAAAGGGGTTGGTTTCAGTCCCTTTGAGTTGTTGTTTGGACACCCTGTGAGGGGGCCGTTGAGCATGCTGAGAGAGTCTTTAGAGAAGCCTCTTAAAGAAGCAAAGGACAATGTGCTTGACTATGTGCTAGGCCTGAGATCTAGAATGGCAGAGTACATGTACAAGGCAAACAGGAAACTGGAGGCCAGCCAGCAGCTCATGACGCACTGGTATGATCAGAAGGCTACTCTGCCTGAGTATACTCCAGGACAATTGGTGTGGGTGTTGGAGCCTGTGGCTCCCAGGGCTCTCCATGACAAGTGGAGTGGGCCCTATCCAATCTTATAAAATAAGGGTGAGGCTACCTATTTGGTTGACCTTGGCACCCCCAGGAACCCTCATAGGGTCCTGCACGTGAATAGACTGAAACCCCACCATGACAGTGCGGATATGACCATGTTACTGGTCACTGATGAGGGAGTGGAGGAGGAAACTGAGCCAGTGCCTGACCTCCTCTCCATTAATGTGCAAGATGGGTCAGTGGAGGGAGTGGTACTCTCTCCCAAGTTGACAGACCAGCAGCACAGAGACTGTAAGCAAGTGCTGGAGCAGTTTGCTGGCCTGTTCTCTTTGACCCCAGGCATCACTGTGTGGTGTTTGCACCACATTGACACTGGTGACAGCCTACCTGTCAAAAATAAACTGTACAGGTTGTCTAACCATGTCAGAGCCAGCATTAAAGCTGAGGTTGCTAAGATGTTGGAATTGGGGGTAATTGAACCGTCTGAGAGTCCAAGGGTCAGTCCAGTGGTGCTGGTACCTAAACCTAATCCTCAGGGGGGACCCAAGGAGTTAAGGTTCTGTGTGGACTACAGAGGTTGAATGCAGTCACCAAGACTGACGCTCACCCTATGCCTAGAGCTAATGAGCTCATTGACAGGTTAGGGGCTGCTAAGTACCTGAGTACTTTTAATTTGACTTCAGGTTACTGGCAGATTGCCCTTACTGATGGAGCAAAGGAGAGGTCCGCATTCTCCACACCAGAGGGACATTATCAGTTCAAGGTAATGCCCTTTGGCTTAAAGAATGCACCTGCCACCTTCCAAAGGTTGGTGAACAGGGTCGTATCTGGGTTGGAACAGTTCAGTGCAGCTTACCTGGATGATATAGCTGTATACAGTTCTACCCGAGGGGATCACTTAAGCCACCTAAGGGAAGTGCTTCAGGCCATGCAGCAGGCAGGCCCGACTATTAAGGCAAGTAAGTGCCAAATAGGGCAGAGTTCTGTGGTGTACCTGGGCCACCTGGTAGGTTGGGGCCATGTACAGACTCTCCAAGCTAAAATCCAAACTATTTTGGATTGGACAGCTCCTGTTACCCAGACTCAGGTCAGGGCATTCCTTGGACTGACAGGGTATTATAGAAGGCTTGTTCAACATTATGGGACCATTGTGGGGTCCCTAACAGAACTCAGTTCTAAGAAGAGGCCCAAAAAGGTGTAATGGACCACAGAGTGTCAGAAGGATTTTGACACTTTGAAAGTTGCTATGTGTTCAGCACCAGTGTTGCTGGCCCCTGACTACACAAAATAATTTGTAGTTCAGACAGATGCTTCAGAACAAGGGATTGGGGCAGTGTTGTCACAGCTAAATGAAGAGGGCCTTGATCGGCCAGTTGCCTTTATTAGCAGGAGGCTTCTTCCCAGAGAGCAGAGGTGGAGTGCCATTGAGAGAGATGCTTTTGCTGTGGTTTTGTCCCTGAAAAAGTTGAGACCATATTTGTTTGGGTCTAACTTTTGTGTTCAAACTGACCACAGGCCTCTCAGATGGCTCATGCAGATGAGAGGGGAGAATCCCAAGCTGTTAAGGTGGTCCATTTCCCTCCAGGGAATGGACTTTACAGTGGAACACAGACCTGGGGTTGCCCATGCAAATGAGGATGGACTTTCCAGGTTTTTCAACTTAGCTGATGAGGACTACCAGGGTGTAGGTTAGTAACCCATCACCTTTCGTTTGGGGGGAGGGGCTGTGTTGCAAAGTCATCCTGTGCCCTGGGCACACCCCAACTTTTGCTGACTGGTACTGGTGGTAACTAACTCCTGACTGACCCGGGGCTCTGCCTAACCAGGCCCAGGGTCAGTGCTATGCTGAAAACACCTAGAATACAGTGAAAACACCTACATACACTAGGGTACACTAAGGGTTGGGGTACCCCTGTGATTGGCATGACGTACCCCATAGGGACCTACTACATAATAGGGCAGGGGGATTGAAACTACCTATCAGTCCCTAGTATATAACAGGGCATGGCGGTTTAGAGGCCAACAGCCCTTTCTGCACCTGCATGTGTGCACTGCTGAAGCCTGAGGTCAGTTTAAAAAGTGGCTCTGGGCTACAGGACTGCTTTTAAAAAGCAAATTGTGCCCAAACTCGACTTTTGTGTTTGTGGCACTTAAAAATGGTTAACCTACAATGCTTGGGCATATTAGGTACCCCCAGGGTATCCCCTAGGTGTCCCAGGGGTGGGGGTCAGGTATCTATAAGGTAGACCCTTATAAAATGAGTTTTATATGCCCTTGGTAAAGTGAAATTGCACATTTCACTCCCCACATTGTGATAAAGTGCTGCCCAAAATCGACTTTGGTGGTAGGAGCACTGTGGAGGGAGGATCTGCAATATATTTACATACTCAGAACCCCTAAAGTCTCCCCTAGGTGTTCCTGGGGTGGGGGTCCTGTAGATATATGTAGCGTACTTTATAAGCCCTGGTGCTGGAAAAATGGTCCAAGTCACTTTTCCCATTGCAAATCCCATGCCATAGGTTAACATTGGAAAAGGTTATTAGTTAATAACTGGAGAAAGAAAAGCCATAAAACTAGGATTAAAGGACTCAGCAGAATGGTAATGATAAATCCAACAATATGGTATTGTTGAATTTATTGTAAAATGTACAGACAAGAAGTTATAAGACTTTTTTGTCTGTAAGACAAAATTCAACCCTGTACTGCTCTGCCCTGATTGGTCAGAGATAAGTGGGTGAGCCTGGCTGCTTTGAAGAGGTGATAAATGACCCCTGGGGTTAGGAAGCCTCTCGGGGAGGAGAGGTTGCTGGGCATAGGAATGCCAGAGCAGGGGAGGAGTCGTAAACCATGGGCTTCAAGCGAAGGGGAGGACCCCTGTTCACCTCCAGCCAGATGCTAGGATTAAGGAAGGAATGAGCAGATGCAAGGGGAGAGACTATGGAGATTAGCCATCCTAGGGGTGTGTTTAGCCAGCTCTTCTCTCCCTGCTGAAAATTCTGACATATTGAATTTTGGAAGAATAGTGGTTTCTGGGTTAGCATTTTGCCACACTCTGCAGGAAGTGGTCAGACCTTTGGGTGGAACCCTGCAGCTCATTGGATAGGAGTGCCCTCCTGCTTGACCCCAGAGAATACTGAATAAGTATCTGAGAGGGGCGGTGCCTCTCAGATCTGCTGCTTGAAACTTAAGAGAATCAGAAGGGTCTGCGCTGAAGAGTTTGATGTGCATTTCCAAAGGCCTGGACTCTGAGATTGCGCCTTTTTGCACCATTTGAAACTACAGCCCTGTGGATCAAACCTGCTTCAAAAGGACTAAAGAGTGGACTCCCTGCAAGCTACAGGTTAACAGAGCTCTCCTGGACCATCATCACAAAGAATCCCCAGCCTGGAGTACTACCAGTGGATTTGTAAGGGTTTTGTCCAAGTGGATGGTGGGAATTGAAGTCTCACACTTTCAAGGACCCTCTTGGAGATTCCAGAACCTTGGATTGTGTGTTGGATACTTTGGGACCCGCAAGGAGAACTTCAGGAAGGAGTTCTAACTGGACCCAGCCTGCTGGAGGGGGCTGCACAAGACTGGTGAGAGATACTCCAGAACAATTGCTAAAGGTGAATGTGTCCCTGCCAGAGGCAACGAAATGACCAAAAGGGGCACTGTTGGTTTCTAAGCACTAGAAAGTGACTAATCTTTAAAAATTCATATCTCTGGTTTCCTAAAGTGGATTTATTTCGTTTTGGCGTCATTTAAAAGATAAAAATATTTCCTATTTTTATAAATTGGTGTTGGATTTTTATTTTGTGTTGTGTCTTAATTATTTACTGAATTGGTGTTTTTAAATGCTTTACATACCTATCTTTGAAGTTAAGCCTGCCTGCTCGCAGCCACGTTACCAAGGGTTGAGCATAGGAATAATTTTCTAAGACCTACTCTGAGCCCTATACTGTGTTAGTGGCCTTATTGCCAGTGGCAGACCTACATTTGCCCCTACCAATAATCCACTTTCCAACATTTGGTGCTCAGCGGTGTGGATGAGGACTTGCGTTTAAAGAGTACACCTTTCAGTAAAGTGAATTAAGATTGTAAAATTCTCTAAATTGCCTTAGAACAAAACTTTTGAGTTTGATTTTTGGAATTTGGACTAAAACTGGTTTTAATCCATTGTTTTGATTTTTCCAAATTGTTCTAAGTCTGTGTGCTTGGTTGCTGTGACCCAAAACTAGGGAACCATGGAGCTGGACCTGGCTAAACTGTCCCAGTTTGCGGTGGGCGATCTTAGGGTACAGTGTAGGCTTAGGGGGCTGCCTGCTTCCAACAAGATTAAGAAGGCAGGGTTGCTTAAGTCCCTAACGGCCTGGTCTGGGATAGCTGAGGAGACTCAAGGGGGGATGGAGAGTGAGCCCCCCAACCTCACCCAAGAAGGGGTGAGGATGATGCCTCTTCTATTTTTTCTAGTGTTAGCCTTATGATTCCAGATAGTGGGAGAGGGGAATGGTCCCTTACTCAGGAACCACCACTGTCCATTGCAGAGAGACAGCTTAAGGCTCAATTAGCTTTGATAGCTTTGGAGCAGAGGAAACTGGAATTGGCTGAGAAGAGATGGGCGAGGGAGGAGGCATTGAAAAGAAATGGTGGTAGTGAAAATGATGAAGATTTTGAAATGTCCAGGGGTGGTGGTCTTGATCACAAACTTCCCAAGGTTATAGTACCCAAGTACACTGAGGGGGATGACATTGACAAGTGGCTAGCAGCTTTTGAGAGGGACCTTAGAATGAGTAGGGTCCACTCTAAGTACTGGGGTGCACTCCTGTGGGAGTTGATTCCAGTAGCTGCTAGGGATAGGCTCCTGACCCTGAAGGGAGAGGATGCAGAATCATACCAGCAGATGAAGGCATGCTTAGTCAAAAGATTTGGGGCCATATGTATGAAGCCAAATTGCGATCGCAATTTAGGCAGTGTGCAATGTAGCACACAAAAACCCACTCGCAAAATAAGAAATCGCAAAATTTGCGACTCCCTTTTTTGTGAATGCATTTAAGGAATCCCAAATTACGATTCCTTAAATGCAATGTAGGAAGCACCCAAGTTGTGCGATTTTGGCTTAAGGAATCGCAAATTACCACCAACTTCAGGTTGGTGGTAATTTGCGATTTCTTTGAAAAATGCACTTTTTTGCATTTTTCAAATTGCCATGTGGCGCACATACATGCCCTTAGGGCATGTATGTGCGCCACATGTGCACACATGCTTATTTCAGGGGTGCTACAGGGTGTCCTATTGATACCCTTGCAACCTTGAAATTGCATTCTCAATTTGCGATTCTCTAATTGAGAATCGCAAATTGAGAATGTCTTCCCATTCATTCCTATGGGCCTTCTAGCCCATAGGAATGAATGGGAAGGTATTCCTTATTTGCGAATCTCAATTTGCGATTTGCAAATAAGGAATATGTAGGATTCGCAAAATATTTAGCAAATCCTACATACATTGCATTTTGCGATTCTCTAATTGCGATTCCCTACAAATCGCAATTTGAGAATCGCAAAACGCGTTTTTGATACATATGACCCTTGGTCTCTACTCCAGAGCAGTACCGGGTGAAGTTTAGAGGTACCCAGAAAGTGAGTTCAAAGTCTTGGGTAGGCTTTGTGGACGTTTCAGTGAAGGCACTGGAAGGCTGGATTGTTGGTAACACTGTTGACACATATGAGAGATTGTATAATTTGTTTTTGAAAGAACATATTTTAACTCATTGTGCAGAAGAGAAGTTACGCCAGTATCTAGTGGACTCTAAGCTGACAGACCCCAGAGAGCTGGGAGAAGCAGCTGATGAGTGGGTGAGAACCCGGGTTTCCATTCAGCACCAGGGGGTGACCAGAAGAAAGGAGGACAGGTCCCTCCCCAGATCGAAGCCCAAGGGAAACAAGGTCAAAACCAGATGGAGTCCTCCAAAGACCCACAAAAACCTGCACAAGGAGGGGGGCCCGAGCCAACCCAAATTCAAAGGGAGGGGGTATCAGGGAAAGAATGGCAGGCTCTTTGATCCCTCAAAGGTGGGTAAGTGCTTTGACTGTAACCAGCCAGGGCACAAGCAGGGAGATGCTGTCTGCGCCAAGAAGTTCCCCCCTAAGGGGCCATCCACAGGGATTGCCACTGTAAGTGTAGGGGTGGAGAGTGGTGCCCCAGAGAGGGGTAGTCAGGTGGTGGAAGCAACCTTAGTGTCCCTGGGTGGGGTGAATATTGCAACCCTGGCTGCCTTACCTCCAAACATGGACAAGTACAGGCAGAGGCCTAAAGTGAATGGGACTGATGTTGAGGCTATCAGAGACACAGGGGCTAGTGTAACTATGGTCCTGGATGAGCTGGTGCCTCCAGGGAGGTTGCTACCTGGTGAGTTTCACCAGGTGACTTATGCAGACAGCACTACCAACCTCCATCCTCTGGCTGTGGTGGATTTGGAATGGGTAGGTGTGACAGGCCCTATGAAGGTAGCTGTGTCAACGGTGCTCCCAGTCCAGTGTTTACTGGGCAATGATCTTGAAGCCTCTCAGTGGTCAGAGGTGGAGAGAGGACTCCATATGAAAATATTGGAGCTCCCTGAGTGGGTATGTGCTGTGACTAGGTCACAGACTAGCCAGAAGGGAGGGGCTGGACCCTTGGACCCTGGAACAAAGGGCCAAGCATCCAAGGACAAGGGTGCTGGGCCTGGTGAGCCAGCCCAGGGAACTCCAGAGGTGCAAGAAAAGTCTAACCCTGATGGGGAGGATCTGGCCTCTGAGGGAGGGACTACATCCCTGCCAGAGCTGTCAGATTTGGCAGAACTGACAGGAGCAGGTGGACCCTCCAGAGAGGAGTTCAGTAAGGGACAGCGAGACTGTCCCACCCTTGAGACGGATTGCTTCTAAGCAAGAGGAGGGGGATGACAGTGGGTTTCACAAACTCTACTGGGAAGATGGACTGCTTTATACTGAGGCCAGAAACCTCAAGGAGGGGGCCACCAGGAGGTTGGTGGTGCCCAAGAAGTACAGAGAGTTCATCCTGACTTTGGGTCATGATATCTCCTTGGCAGGAGATTTGGGACAGACAAAGGCATGGAACCGGTTGGTGAACCATTTCTACTGGCCTCATATGTCTGAAAAGGTAAAGGAGTTTTGCAGCTCATGTGTCACCTTTCAGGCCAGTGGCAAGGCAGGGGGCAAGACAAAAGCTCCCCAAATACCACTGCCAGTGGTTGGGGTTCCTTTTGAAAGGGTGGGGATGGACATTGTTGGTCCCCTTGACCCACCTACTGCATCAGGGAATAGGTATATCTTAGTGGTAGTGGACCATGCCACTAGGTACCCTGAAGCAATCCCTCTTAGAACCACTGATGCTCCTGCAGTGGCTAGAGCACTGCTTGGTGTGTTCACCAGAGTGGGTTTTCCGAAAGAGGTGGTATCAGATAGGGGCACGAACTTCCTGTCCAGCTGTATGACTGCTATGTGAGATGAGTGTGGTGTCAACTACAAGTTCACCACCCCCTATCACCCATAAGCAAATGGTCTTGTTGAGAGATTCAACAAAACCCTGAAGGGCATGATAATGGGTTATCCGAGAAACTGAGGAGGAGATGGGATGTTCTCCTCCCATGCATGTTTGCCTACAGAGAGGTGCCACAGAAAGGGGTTGGTTTCAGTCCCTTTGAGTTGTTGTTTGGACACCCTGTGAGGGGGCCGTTGAGCATGCTGAGAGAGTCTTTAGAGAAGCCTCTTAAAGAAGCAAAGGACAATGTGCTTGACTATGTGCTAGGCCTGAGATCTAGAATGGCAGAGTACATGTACAAGGCAAACAGGAAACTGGAGGCCAGCCAGGAGCTCATGACGCACTGGTATGATCAGAAGGCTACTCTGCCTGAGTATACTCCAGGACAATTGGTGTGGGTGTTGGAGCCTGTGGCTCCCAGGGCTCTCCATGACAAGTGGAGTGGGCCCTATCCAATCTTATAAAATAAGGGTGAGGCTACCTATTTGGTTGACCTTGGCACCCCCAGGAACCCTCATAGGGTCCTGCACGTGAATAGACTGAAACCCCACCATGACAGTGCGGATATGACCATGTTACTGGTCACTGATGAGGGAGTGGAGGAGGAAACTGAGCCAGTGCTTGACCTCCTCTCCACTAATGTGCAAGATGGGTCAGTGGAGGGAGTGGTACTCTCTCCCAAGTTGACAGACCAGCAGCACAGAGACTGTAAGCAAGTGCTGGAGCAGTTTGCTGGCCTGTTCTCTTTGACCCCAGGCATCACTGTGTGGTGTTTGCACCACATTGACACTGGTGACAGCCTACCTGTCAAAAATAAACTGTACAGGTTGTCTAACCATGTCAGAGCCAGCATTAAAGCTGAGGTTGCTAAGATGTTGGAATTGGGGGTAATTGAACCGTCTGAGAGTCCATGGGCCAGTCCAGTGGTGCTGGTACCTAAACCTAATCCTCAGGGGGGACCCAAGGAGTTAAGGTTCTGTGTGGACTACAGAGGTTGAATGCAGTCACCAAGACTGACGCTCACCCTATGCCTAGAGCTGATGAGCTCATTGACAGGTTAGGGGCTGCTAAGTACCTGAGTACTTTTAATTTGACTTCAGGTTACTGGCAGATTGCCCTTACTGATGGAGCAAAGGAGAGGTCCGCATTCTCCACACCAGAGGGACATTATCAGTTCAAGGTAATGCCCTTTGGCTTAAAGAATGCACCTGCCACCTTCCAAAGGTTGGTGAACAGGGTCGTATCTGGGTTGGAACAGTTCAGTGCAGCTTACCTGGATGATATAGCTGTATACAGTTCTACCCGAGGGGATCACTTAAGCCACCTAAGGGAAGTGCTTCAGGCCATGCAGCAGGCAGGCCCGACTATTAAGGCAAGTAAGTGCCAAATAGGGCAGAGTTCTGTGGTGTACCTGGGCCACCTGGTAGGTTGGGGCCATGTACAGACTCTCCAAGCTAAAATCCAAACTATTTTGGATTGGACAGCTGCTGTTACCCAGACTCAGGTCAGGGCATTCCTTGGACTGACAGGGTATTATAGAAGGCTTGTTCAACATTGTGGGTCCCTAACAGAACTCAGTTCTAAGAAGAGGCCCAAAAAGGTGTAATGGACCACAGAGTGTCAGAAGGAGTTTGACACTTTGAAAGTTGCTATGTGTTCAGCACCAGTGTTGCTGGCCCCTGACTACACAAAATAATTTGTAGTTCAGACAGATGCTTCAGAACAAGGGATTGGGGCAGTGTTGTCACAGCTAAATGAAGAGGGCCTTGATCGGCCAGTTGCCTTTATTAGCAGGAGGCTTCTTCCCAGAGAGCAGAGGTGGAGTGCCATTGAGAGAGATGCTTTTGCTGTGGTTTTGTCCCTGAAAAAGTTGAGACCATATTTGTTTGGGTCTAACTTTCGTGTTCAAACTGACCACAGGCCTCTCAGATGGCTCATGCAGATGAGAGGGGAGAATCCCAAGCTGTTAAGGTGGTCCATTTCCCTCCAGGGAATGGACTTTACAGTGGAACACAGACCTGGGGTTGCCCATGCAAATGAGGATGGACTTTCCAGGTTTTTCCACTTAGCTGATGAGGACTACCAGGGTGTAGGTTAGTAACCCATCACCTTTCGTTTGGGGGGAGGGGGGGGCTGTGTTGCAAAGTCATCCTGTGCCCTGGGCACACCCCAACTTTTTGCTGACTGGTACTGGTGGTAACTAACTCTGACTGACCCGGGGCTCTGCCTAACCAGGCCCAGGGTCAGTGCTATGCTGAAAACACCTAGAATACAGTGAAAACACCTACATACACTAGGGTACACTAAGGGTTGGGGTACCCCTGTGATTGGCATGACGTACCCCATAGGGACCTACTACATAATAGGGCAGGGGGATTGAAACTACCTATCAGTCCCTAGTATATAACAGGGCATGGCGGTTTAGAGGCCAGCAGCCCTTTCTGCACCTGCATGTGTGCACTGCTGAAGCCTGAGGTCAGTTTAAAAAGTGGCTCTGGGCTACAGGACTGCTTTTAAAAAGCAAATTGTGCCCAAACTCGACTTTTGTGTTTGTGGCACTTAAAAATGGTTAACCTACAATGCTTGGGCATATTAGGTACCCCCAGGGTATCCCCTAGGTGTCCCAGGGGTGGGGGGTCAGGTATCTATAAGGTAGACCCTTATAAAATGAGTTTTATATGCCCTTGGTAAAGTGAAATTGCACATTTCACTCCCCACATTGTGATAAAGTGCTGCCCAAAATCGACTTTGGTGGTAGGAGCACTGTGGAGGGAGGATCTGCAATATATTTACATACTCAGAACCCCTAAAGTCTCCCCTAGGTGTTCCTGGGGTGGGGGTCCTGTAGATATATGTAGCGTACTTATAAAATATGTTTTTATAAGCCCTGGTGCTGGAAAAATGGTCCAAGTCACTTTTCCCATTGCAAATCCCATGCCATAGGTTAACATTGGAAAAGGTTATTAGTTAATAACTGGAGAAAGAAAAGCCATAAAACTAGGATTAAAGGACTCAGCAGAATGGTAATGATAAATCCAACAATATGGTATTGTTGAATTTATTGTAAAATGTACAGACAAGAAGTTATAAGACTTTGTTTTGTCTGTAAGACAAAATTCAACCCTGTACTGCTCTGCCCTGATTGGTCAGAGATAAGTGGGTGAGCCTGGCTGCTTTGAAGAGGTGATAAATGACCCCTGGGGTTAGGAAGCCTCTCGGGGAGGAGAGGTTGCTGGGCATAGGAATGCCAGAGCAGGGGGAGGAGTCGTAAACCATGGACTTCAAGCGAAGGGGAGGACCCCTGTTCACCTCCAGCCAGATGCTAGGATTAAGGAAGGAATGAGCAGATGCAAGGGGGAGAGACTATGGAGATTAGCCATCCTAGGGGTGTGTTTAGCCAGCTCTTCTCTCCCTGCTGAAAATTCTGACATATTGAATTTTGGAAGAATAGTGGTTTCTGGGTTAGCATTTTGCCACACTCTGCAGGAAGTGGTCAGACCTTTGGGTGGAACCCTGCAGCTCATTGGATAGGAGTGCCCTCCTGCTTGACCCCAGAGAATACTGAATAAGTATCTGAGAGGGGCGGTGCCTCTCAGATCTGCTGCTTGAAACTTAAGAGAATCAGAAGGGTCTGCGCTGAAGAGTTTGATGTGCATTTCCAAAGGCCTGGACTCTGAGATTGCGCCTTTTTGCACCATTTGAAACTACAGCCCTGTGGATCAAACCTGCTTCAATGGGGATTTATTTGGTGTGACTATACACTCCATACCAGACACACACAAACACTGTGTCCAACATGTGCATGCACTTCGCATACGCTCTATATGTAATTTTGTAATGTTTTATGTTATGCAACCCTGTGATATCGTTCTATCTGGTTTGGGCATCATGATGCGCCCATCGTTTTAAATATTTTAATATTGTACTGATGCTTTTGTCCCTTCGGGGACAATATAGAACTTAGCTCACGTACTCTAGTTTTACTCTCCTGCTCCCCTCTCTCTCCTCCCCCCCCTTTCTCTGGCATCCTTGCCATGTTTTGATCTTTTAACATCACAACTTCTTTTTCTATTACCCCTCACGTTTCCCCTTCTGCATCACTGTTCTCTTTTCTTGCTCATTGCTCTACCACAAATGTGTTTCTTTGTGTTTTGTATATATGAATGTTTGTTTGTGCACATATATTTATGTGTTTTATATTGATATTTACAGCCTTGAAGAAGTTCATGTTTATGAACGAAACGCGTTGGCTGGTATATTTGTATTTGGACACCGATGAAAATAAAGGATTGTTTAAGACAACTCTAACAAGACCATATTAACTAGTGATTTATTTTTCTAACAACCTTTTTAATATCGAGTGGTGCACCACTCCAAAAATTTGGGTTTAATATTATACATATGTTTGCTACAGGCCCATTGTTGTTGGCGTTTTGGCAGGGAATTAAACACATTTGTAAAGTTCGTCTTGGTTTAAATATAGTATTCACTACGCAAGTTATTATGCTGGGGTATAAGGCCGATCCTAACGCGGCACAAAGAGCTTTGATTGCTATTATTTTAGTTACTGCTAGGCTTGCTATGTCAAAAGCAAGGATTTCTCCAAAACCTAGCAGCAGAGCTGAGTGGTGGGCTATTATGGTGGAGATCTTCGAGAGAGAAAAGGCCTTGGCAAAAACTAGAGGGATACGGTCATTGTCGAAGTTTAAGGCTGTTTGGCATCCAATGATCAAAGAATGATGTTACACGCAGTGTGGCTTTTTGTAAAAATCCTTTTTTTTTTTTTTTTTTTTAACTTTTGTATATCTCTAATCGATGGTGGAAATGTATCTTTATGTCTCGCAATTGGTTTTTAACATCTAGCATTTGAACTCCTATATATTCCAATTGTAAAATCATAACAGTTGTTATTTATCAATGAAATGTGTTGATCTCCCTTGTATCAATAAAAAGTATTAAAAAAAAGAAAAAAGAAACTTACCCAATCTTTTATCCTAGTACTAAAAAGCCAAACAGTGACTGTGCATGCTAAAAAACACAGGTAGACAGCCACTAGTGGTAGGCTATACAGAGAATGGAGCGCTGTGTGTGAGGGATGAACCAGGTTAAATGAAGAAAGTATAGTGTTGTACCGAGTGGACGGCTGAACAATGTGGCGTATTGTGTGGGGAACAGGGTGTAATCAGAGCCATACAAGCATGCACGCCAGATTTAAATGAAAGGCTCTTGATTCTCAGCTAAAATGACATCCTTTTAGCTTTCTCCAACCAAATCCAACACAGTAGTTAATATCCCCCGATTTGTTTCTCTCAAGTCTCCCTCTTACTTGCTGCCAAATATTGACATGTTTGCAGAGTGCAATGCTTGGCAGACAGGGCCAGGTTATGTAAAGGATAAGGGCTGTGCAGAGAAAAGACTAAGGTATGTGCAGGGGTGTCGAAAGTGTGGGTGCTATGCTGAGGATAGACGGGATGGTCCCACAGTAAATGGCTGTTTAGAGGGCACAAAGCTTAGCGTTCATTAGATGCCTATACATGACGGCACAGAGATTGGAAAGCCTGGACTTTGCAGAGTAGTGCATTATGCAGCGGCTGGAGGCTGTGCTAAATGCTTTTTTTTTTTTGCAGATTTATATAGCACGAACTCGACCCGAAGGTATTGGAGCGCTTTACATGCACCGGTTACGTTACACAAGGACACCTTCATTTTTTTTTTTTTTTGGGGTAGGCACGGGGAGATTAAGTGATTTGCCCAGAATCACAGGATGTGGACGCTCGAACCTTGGTTTCCAGCACCAAAGTCGGCAGCTCTAGACGTCAGACCACATCCTCTCTGCAGAGTCGTTGGTTCAGCAGATAATGCACAGGAAGTGGGCTCTCCAGGTCCCAGCAGCAGAGACCACAGGATCACGAATTACATATCGGTGTAGTGCCACTGTTTGTGCCATGGCACTCCCTTATCTAGGCGCACTCAATTACACTACAAAAACAATGACATTTCAAAACTGCGCTTAAGAGAAGTCATTCGCGAAATTCAAGGCTGCGGTTTGAAAAGGTGGTTTTGTCTTTCACTGGAGGGGGACTAGCTCCAGTTTAGAGCAGGGGAAAGGCATACCCAGCTGGCAGGTGCAGTGCTTTAATGCACCCACGCACAAACAGATTCTTAGGGGGGTCTTCTCCCCCTCCCAAGAGATGTCCTCAATCAGTGCACCTCCCAACAACTGTTTGCCTCTGCACACTTGTCTGTAATATGACATGTGAGCAAAGTTAAACATTTCTCTCATTTGCATGAAGCCACACGATAGTTCATATGAGGAAACACCCCCTTGAGATCGCCCAGACGGAAAATACATGCTGGCGCAATCCATATTATTCAAAGAGTTGCACAAGCATCTGTAGCTCCTTGTGAAACCAAAGTGCCCAGGAGAGGCAAGAAAAGGGTGCAATCTCCTTTGCGCCCTTGGGGCGCTTTCTGTACTACATCCTCAGAGCATCCTCATTGGGCTTTGCTCCTCGTCGGGCCGGCGCTGCAATGCCCTACGGGTCCCCCGAAGGGTCTCTTTTTCGGAGATCTTTTGATGCAGCCGTATGGGTGCGTGGGTGTAAGTGGCAGTGAAGTCCTAGAAAGTGTATAAAAAAATGGCTGGAGGGAGAGTGATTAATTTTTAATAAAGTGATCCCTCTGTCATTGTTAAAACAAAGTGTATGGAGCTGCTTTAAGGAGTATTATGTCCCTTGGTAGCTGGGTGATTATATGTCCCTAGTTGGCATATGTTATGGTCAACATGTTTCGCGCTTCAGTGGTCTCAGGGGGAGATCCAGGGCGCTTCGTCAGGACCGAATAAGAAAGTTATATCTACAGTGGCCCGAAAATTTCGGTGCCCCCGGATGAATGAAAGGAGTAGAGATTCTGAAACGACAAGAGTCAAAAAACAAAGACATATAATCACCCAGATACCAAGGGACATAATTACCCCTTAAAGCAGCTCCATACACTTTGTTTTAATAATGACAGAGGGATCACTTTATTAAAAATTAATCACTCTCCCTCCAGCCATTTTTTTAATACACTTTCTAGGACTTCACTGCCACTTACACCCACGCACCCATACGGCTTCATCAAAAGATATCCGAAAAAGAGACCCTTCGGGGGACCCGTAGGGCATTGCAGCGCCGGCCCGACGAGGAGCAAAAGCCCAATGATGAAGCATGACATCCTTCGGGGTGTGTGATGGCATCAAGATGAGGACCCCCTGCCTCCCACAAGCAGTGTAGCACACGACAAGAGTACCCCCTACTTCCCTTCTCTCCATCTCCACTCAGGAACGGTGACTCCCTTTGGTACAAGAAACGCTGCAGCCTGCAGACCCCAGAAGCGCCTCAGATGCGCAGCAGAGCCCAGCAGCAGCACAGAGTCCAGGAGGAACACAGACCCCAGGAGTGCTGTGGAGACCAGAAGAGCTGCAGAAACAAGCAGTGGTGCAGGTAGTGTGGGCTCTAAGGACCACAGCAATGCTGCAGACACCAGGAGCACCATCACCACCAGCAACGCTGCAGATGCCGGGAGCGCTGCTGACTCAAGTAACGCTGCTGACCTAAGCAGTGCAACAGACTTCAGGAGCACTGCAGATCCTTGGATCACTACATAAAAAAAGGATAAGCAAGAGCTCTCTGGATTTGCAAAATATGGTGTAATAGTCAGAGACGCTATCATAATACTTTCATAAGAATAATTTATTGGCTGTTGCATTTTTTAACTATGATGGTGCTGAGTGGTGTACCATACAGCACAAGGCGAGCATGTTTGTATAATTCATTTCTGTCCCGGCATTAACTACAGGCGAGTCCGACTGCTGGATTGTCCTTCATACTACATTCAATAAACTCGGTCATGATGGGCCGGATTCAAAACTGTCGTTCAAGAACAAGCTTGAGGGAGCAATTTATAAAAAGAGCCATGTATAGCGGTGCCCCCCGTCAGTGCCTCTTCGGCATCATGCTTTGTCTCAGGAATTCCATGGCTTCTATGATATTTCTGTTCCGGCACACCTCTGTTTTTTCACACTTATGAAACCTGGCACATGGAGCCTAAAGCAGCCCGTTAACACTTTACTTTATATATAACGTTATTTTTATACCAATTCAAATTATATATATATATATATATATATATATATTCACTGAAAAAACCATAGGTTTTAGGGACAGTTATAGTTAGTTGGACATTTCACTCGTACAAAACCATAGAAATTCCCCCGTTATAGTTAGTTCAGCTAACTATAACTCGCCCCCACAATGCACTGCTGATGACGTCACATATTACATCACTCATGACATGGTCAGTGACATCACTGATGACATCACTGATGACATCTCAAATGACATCACTGATGACATCACTGATGACATCATCCAGTGACTGTGTTTCTGTAAAGTTTAAATATGTTTAATATATATAGGGAAAGGCGTATTGAAGAATGAGTGGGTGTATAAGTGTCTGAATGGATGATTTAGTACGTGAGTGACTGACTCTACAAGTGAGTGATTAAATGTATCTTACTGAATGCATGGGTTAGTGACTAAACTGTGTGAATGTCTGTATCCGTCTGTCTGTTGGTTTGTAAGCGGCTGCATGAGCTTTCTGAATAGCTACATGAGTGTCTACATGGGTTATTGATTGATTGTCTGAGTATCTGTATGGGTGCCTGAGTGTTTGTGTGGGTGGGGTGTGTGTGACTCTGTGCATAGATGTGTGAGTTGGTGATTCACTGGGTGCATGGTTTCAAGAGTGCATCTGTGATGGACTGTATGGGTGGGTGAGTGTGTGTATGGGTGTGTTAGTGATTGAATGTATATCTCAGTGGTACATGTGTGAGTAACTACATATGTGAAAGGCAGTATATATGTGTGTTGGAGTATATAAATGGCTATAAGTGAGAGTGTGTGATTGTGAGAGTGGCTGTATGGATGAGTGTGTACTTGTATCAGTGATTGTATAAGAGCGTAAGAATGTGCTAGTATTTGTATGAGTAAGTGAGCTGGTGTGTGTATAACTGTGTAGGTGAGTAAATGGGTGTGTGATTAAGTTTTTGCATGACTGACTAGGTGTGTGAGTACCTCTATGGATGAGTTGCGGTGTGTTAGTGTTTATATAGGTGTATGAGTGCATATGATAGTCCTGTACTGAGTGACTAAGTATGAGTGACTGTACGGGTGAGTGAGTGGATGTGTGTGTAGACCTAAGAATCAGTGAGTGGGTATGTAGTTTTTGGTGTTGGGAGTGTCTATGGTTTTGAGAATGGCAGTCTGTAATTTAGAGTGGGTGTATCAAAAGTTATATTAGGGTGTGAGAAGATGCATGAAATTATCACATGGATGATGTCATCAGTGATGTCATTTGAGATGTCATCAGTGATGTCATCAGTGATGTCACTGACCATGTCATGAGTGATGTAATATGTGACGTCATCAGCAGTGCATTGCGGGGCGCGAGTTATAGTTAGCTGAACTAACTATAACGGGGGAATTTCTATGGTTTTGTACGAGTGAAATGTCCAACTAACTATAACTGTCCCTAAAACCTATGGTTTTTTCAGTGAATTTCAAAGGTTTTTTAAATGCTAATTTCTAACTATAACGTGTCTGAAACCTATGGTTTTTTCAGTGAATTTCAAAGGTTTTTTAAATGCTAGTTTCTAACTATGCCTACAGAGGTAGGACATGTGAAGAAAGAAGAAAAAACGCACAGAAAGAAGCAAAAGATGTGCAGAAAGAACCAACAGAGGAGCAGAAAGAGGCCTTGTTGCAAAATCATCCTGTGCCCACAACTTTTTCAGACGGGTACTGGTGGTAACTGACTCTGACTAACCAGAGCCAGTGCTATGCTAAAAGACACTTAGAATACAGTGAAAACACCTACATACACTAGGGAACACTATGCGTTGGGGTACCCCTGTGATTAGCATGACCTCCTCTGCAAGTCCCTAGTACATAATAGGGCAGGGGGATTAAAACTACCTCTTAAAACGCGCTACAGGGCGCGTTTGCACAGTGGTGAAGGGAGGGGGGCCTGAGGTGACATGTGTGCAAACGCACCCCGTGGCGCGTTTTAAGTTGCAGGATTAAGTCCCCTTGAATTCTGAGGGTCCCTGGGGCCCAACTAGCCCCCAGGTACCTACAGTTATGACCACAGAGCTGAGTTGCAGAGAGGCGTTCCGAGGCCAAGCACCTTTTTCACCTCTCTGCAACGCAACTCTGTTGTGCTTACTGAAGGTACCTGGTGGGCTAGTTGGCCCCCAGGGTCCCTCAGGATTCAAAGGGAATTAATTCCCCAACTTAAAACGCACCACAGGGCGTGTTTGCGCACATGTCACCTGAGGCCCCGCCCCCTCCCTTCACCACTGTGCAAACGCGCCCCGTGGTGGGTTTTAAGTTGGGGGATTAGGTCACCTTGAATCCTGAGGGTCCCTGGGGCCCAACTAGCCCACTAGGTAATTCCAGTAAGCACCACAGGCCTGCGTTGCAACGCCTGTAACAAATTGTGCAGTTGTGTTTAGGTAGTGAAGAGGGTCGTGCTGGGGGTAGTGTTTTAGGGTTTAGGGTAGTGCAGTGGTGTTTGTGTAGTGTAGGGCTTCAAGCTGGGGGTAGATTTAGGGTTTAGGGTAGTGCAGTGGTGTTTGTGTAGTGTAGGGGGTAGTGTTTTAGGGTTTAGGGTAGTGCAGTGGTGTTTGTGTAGTGTAGGAGGTCGTGTTTTAGGGAATAGGGTACTGCAGTGGTCTTTGGGTAGTGTAGGGAGTCGTGCGGGGGTAGTGTTTTAGGGTTTAGGCTAGTGTAGGGGGTCATGCGGGGGTAGTGTTTTAGGGATTAGGGTAGTGCATTGGTGTTTGGGTAGTGTAGGGGGTCATGCGGGGGGTAGTGTTTTAGGGTTTAGTGCAGTGGTGTTTGGGTAGTGTAGGGGGTCGTGCTGGGGGGAGTGTTTTAGGGTTTAGGGCAGTGCAGTGGTGTTCAGGTAGTGTAGGGGGTCGTGCTGGGGGGAGTGTTTTCGGGTTTAGGGCAGTGCAGTGGTGTTCGGGTAGTGTAGGGGGTCGTGCTGGGGGGAGTGTTTGAGGGTTTAGGGCAGTGCAGTCGTGTTCGGGTAGTGTAGGGGGTTGTGCTGGGGGTAGTATTTTAGGGTTTAGGGTAGTGCAGTGGTGTTCGGGTAGTGTAGGGGGTCGTGCTGGGGGTAGTGTTCTAGGGTTTAGGGCAGTGCAGTGGTGTTTGGGCAGTGTAGGGGGTAATGCTGGGGGTGGTGTTTTAGGGTTTAGGGCAGTGCAGTGGTGTTCGGGCAGTGTAGGGGTCGTGCTGGGGGTGGTGTTTCAGGGTTTAGGGCAGTGCAGTGGTGTTTGGGCAGTGTAGGGGGTGGTGTTTCAGGGTTTAGGGCAGTGCAGTGGTGTTCGGGCAGTGTAGGGGGTCGTGCAGGGGGTGGTGTTTCAGGGTTTAGGGCAGTGGTGTTCGGGCAGTAAAGGGGGTCGTGCTGGGGGTAGTGTTCTAGGGTTTAGGGCAGTGCAGTGGTGTTTGGGCAGTGTAGGGGGTAATGCTGGGGGTGGTGTTTTAGGGTTTAGGGCTGTGCAGTGGTGTTCGGGCAGTGTAGGGGGTCGTGCTGGGGGTGGTGTGTCAGGGTTTAGGGCAGTGCAGTGGTGTTTGGGCAGTGTATGGGGTGGTGTTTCAGGGTTTAGGGCAGTGCAGTGGTGTTCGGGCAGTGTAGGGGGTCGTGCTGGGGGTGGTGTTTCAGGGTTTGGGGCAGTGCAGTGGTGTTCGGGCAGTGTAGGGGGCGGTGCAGGGGGTGGTGTTTCAGGGTTTAGGGCAGTGGTGTTCAGGCAGTGTAGGGGGTCTTACTGGGGTTGATGTTTCAGGGTTCAGTGCAGTGGTGTTCGGGCAGTGTAGGGGTCGTGCTGGGGGTGGTGTTTCAGGGTTTAGGGCAGTGCAGTGGTGTTCCGGCAGTGTAGGAGGTCGTGCAGGGGGTGGTGTTTCAGGGTTTAGGGCAGTGCAGTGGTGTTCGGGCAGTGTAGGGGGTCGTGCTGGGGGTGGTGTTTCAGGGTTTAGGGCAGTGCAGTGGTGTTCGGGCAGTGTAGGGTGTCGTGCTGAGGGGTGGTGTTTCAGGGTTTAGGGCAGTGCAGTGGTGTTCGGGCAGTGTAGGGGGTCGTGCAGGGGTGGTGGTTTAGGGCAGTGCAGTGGTGTTCGGCCAGTGTAGGTGGTCTTGCTGGGGGTGGTGTTTCAGGCTTTAGTGCAGTGGTGTTCGGGCAGTGTAGGGGGTCTTGCTGGGGGTGGTGTTTCAGGGTTTAGGGCAGTGCAGTGGTGTTCGGGCAGTGTATGGGGTCTTGCTGGGGCTGGTGTTTCAGGGTTTAGGGCAGTGCAGTGGTGTTCGGGCAGTGTAGGGGGTCGTGCGGGGGCTGGTGTTTGAGGGTTTAGGGTAGTGCAGTGGTGTTCGGGCAGTGTAGGGGGTCGTGCTGGGGCTGGTGTTTCAGGGTTTAGGGCAGTGCAGTGGTTTTCGGGCAGTGTAGGCGGTCGTGCTGGGGCTGGTGTTTCAGGGTTCAGTGCAGTGGTGTTCGGGCAGTGTAGGGGGTCGTGCTGGGGGTGGTGTTTCAGGGTTTAGGGCAGTGCAGTGGTGTTCGGGCAGTGTAGGGGGTCGTGCTGGGGCTGGTGTTTCATGGTTTAGAGCAGTGCAGTGGTGTTCGGGCAGTGTAGGGGGTCGTGCTGGGGGTGGTGTTTCAGGGTTTAGGGCAGTGCAGTGGTGTTCGGGCAGTGTAGGGGGTCATGCTGGGGGTGGTGTTTCAGGGTTTAGGGCAGTGCAGTGGTGTACGGGCAGTGTAGGGGGTCTTGCTGGGGGTGGTGTTTCAGGGTTTAGGGCAGTGGTGTTCGGGCAGTGTAGGGGGTCTTGCTGGGGTAGTGTTTCGGGGTTTAGGGCAGTGCAGTGGTGTTCGTGCAGTGTAGGGGGTCGTGCTGGGGGTGGTGTTTCAGGGTTTAGGGCAGTGCAGTAGTGTTCGGGCAGTGTAGGGGATCGTGCAGGGGGTGGTGTTTCAGGGTTTAGGGCAGTGCAGTGGTGTTCGGGCAGTGTAGGGGGTCGTGCTGGGGGTGGTGTTTCAGGGTTTAGGGCAGTGCAGTGGTGTTCGGGCAGTGTAGGGGGTCGTGCAGGGGGTGGTGTTTCAGGGTTTAGTGCAGTGGTGTTCGGGCAGTGTAGGGGTCGTGCTGGGGCTGGTGTTTCAGGGTTTAGGGCAGTGCAGTGGTGTTCGGGCAGTGTAGGGGGTCTTGCTGGGGTGGTGTTTCAGGGTTTAGGGCAGTGGTGTTCAGGCAGTGTAGGGGGTCTTGCTGGGGGTGATGTTTCAGGGTTTAGGGCAGTGCAGTGGTGTTCGGGCAGTGTAGGGGGTCTTGCTGGGGGTAGTGTTTCAGGGTTTAGGGCAGTGCAGTGGTGTTCGTGCAGTGTAGGGGGTCGTGCTGGGGATGGTGTTTCAGGGTTTAGGGCAGTGCAGTAGTGTTCGGGCAGTGTAGGGGGTCGTGCAGGGGTGGTGTTTCAGTGTTTAGGGCAGTGCAGTGGTGTTCGGGCAGTGTAGGGGGTCGTGCTGGAGGTGGTGTTTCAGGGTTTAGGGCAGTGCAGTGGTGTTCGGGCAGTGTAGGGGGTCGTGCTGGGGGTGGTGTTTCAGGGTTTAGGGCAGTGGTGTTCGGGCAGTGTAGGGGGTCTTGCTGGGGGTGATGTTTCAGGGTTTAGGGCAGTGCAGTGGTGTTCGGGCAGTGTAGGGGTCATGCTGGGGGTGGTGTTTCAGGGTTTAGGGCAGTGCAGTGGTGTTCGGGCAGTGTAGGGGGTCGTGAAGGGGTGGTGTTTCAGGGTTTAGGGCAGTGCAGTGGTGTTCGGGCAGTGTAGGGGGTCGTGCTAGGGTATGTGTTTCAGGGTTTAGGGCAGTGCAGTGGTGTTCGGGCAGTGTAGGGGGTCATGCAGGGGCTGGTGTTTCAGGGTTTAGGGCAGTGCAGTGGTGTTCGGGCAGTGTAGGGGGTCGTGCTGGGGGTAGTGTTTTAGGATTTAGGGTAGTGCAGTGGTGTTTGGGTAGTGTAGGGGGTCGTGCTGGGGGTGGTGTTTTAGGGTTTAAGGTAGTGCAGTGGTGTTTAGGTCGTGCTGGGGGTAGTGTTTTAGGGTTTAGGGTAGTGCAGTGGTGCTTGTGTAGTGTAGGGGGTCGTGCTGGGGGTAGTGTTTTAGGGTTTAGGGTAGTGCAGTGGTGTTTGTGTAGTGTAGGGGGTCATGTTTTAGGGTAGTGCAGTGGTGTTTGGGTAGTGTAGGGGGTCGTGCTGGGGGTAGTGTTTTAGGATTTAGGTTAGTGCAGTGGTGTTGGGGTAGTGTTTTAGGGTTTAGGGTAGTGCAGTGGTGTTTGTGTAGTGTAGGGGGTCGTCCTGGGGGTAGTGTTTTAGGGTTTAGGATAGTGCAGTGGTGCTTGTGTAGTGTAGGGGGTCGTGCTGGGGTAGTGTTTTAGGGTTTAGGGTAGTGCAGTGGTCTTTTTGTAGTGTAGGGGGGTCATATTTTAAGATGCAACGTTCCAATACCTGACCAGTCTGCACTACATAAAACTGCAAAAAAACTAAAAATAAAAAGTGTTTTGCACACTTTTGTCATTGGGCTATATGTGTGCTACATCTTGGTAATATTTGTGCTACATTTAGGCTCTTTTTTCACTGGTGGCCATCTTGGAAGACTTCTTTGTTATGAAGTGTCCTAATTTCCTCATTTACTGCAGTCTCCTCAGTAGGAAATGCTTTCAGTTTTTTACTTTGATTCCATCAAGAAGGCATTCAGATGTGTCACACATTTGCCATAAATTCAGAATGTTATTACTCTAGTTGTTCATTAGATCACTGTAGTAAAGCTACTGCTCACCAAGGAGTTAACTGGAAGTCTACTGCTGGTATTGAAAGTGATTGTTTCAGTCTGCATGTCAGAATTTTCTAATGAAATAGAAGAGGATTTGAGATCTCACTTAAAACATGCACTAAATTTTCTTTTTGCAGCACTAACCATAATTTCTATGGCAAAATGAACCCCCTCATTTTGTTCCTTTTTAAATTAAATGTTTTAAGTGTTACCAGTTTATTCCAATCAAGATGGCTTCAGGTGTGCCATACTTTTGTCATAAGTAAGGCTGTTAGCACTCTAGTTGTTCTTTAGAACACTCTGGGAAGCTGCAGTAGAACACAAAGGCATCAACTGACAGGCTGCTCCTGTTGAACTATAACAGGAAGATATTTGAGATCACACTTGAAACATGTCCTAATTTTTCTTTCTACAGCACTAACCATAATTTCTATGACAAAATGAACCCCATCATTTTGTTCCTTTTTAAATTAAATGTTTTAAGTGTTACCAGTTTATTCCAATCAAGATGGCTTCAGGTGTGCCATACTTTTGTCATAAGTAAGACTGTTAGCGCTCTAGTTGTTCTTTAGAACACTCTGGGAAGCTGCAGTAGAACACAAAGGAATCAACTGACAGTCTCTGCCCTTGTTGGATGTACATGTTTTACTGAGAATGTCAGACTTCATTCTCACATGACTGAGAAAGATAATGTGAATTTACAGAAAATATGCTCTCATTTTAGCTTCTGGAGCACCTTCCAAAACTGTATGGGACAAGCATGTGAAAATAGTTCTCTCAAACATGATTCATGATATCCCAGCAGAAGGTTTTTCACAGGGTAAAATCACCTTAGAACACACCACAATTCCTGAAATTAGTATGGTACCATCAACAAATGAATTCTAATGTAACTAAAGTCTGTTATCACCCTTTATAGTTCTCCTTTTGGTAACCCTCAAAATCTTCGATTCACTACAATGCATTTATATTGGTCCCAAGATGGCTGCCAGCAATTCCAGGATGAAGTGCTGACAGCCAATCAGATCTCACGATGACATGTGTGGTTAGGCTCCGCCCAGATATATATGTGTTTTTACTTTTGATTTTCTCAGCAACTACTGAACGGATTTACACCATTTAACAAAAGGGTTCTTTTTGAACCAAGAACTACCTCTTTGCCAAATTTGGTGTAATTCCGTTCAGCAGTTCGGGCTGTAGCCTTGCATAAAGTTTCCTATGGGAAATTGATTTTTTGACTCTTATTTTTTTAATTTCTCCGCAACTACTGAACGGATTTACACCATTTAACAAAAAGGGTTCTTTCTGAACCAAGAACTACCTCTTTGCCAAATTTGGTGTAATTCCGTTCAGCAGTTCGGGCTGTAGCCGTGTCTAAAGTTTCCTATGGGAAAATGAATGGGGAAAACACGTTTTGGGACCCCCCTTTTTCTCGGCCCCCGCTTGACGAATCACCCTGAGACTTTCAGGGTAGGAGCGGACCGGAGCGGGCCATGAAGTTTGAAAATTTCGCGAAGATTCGTCAACCGACGCAAGAGTTATTTCAAATAGAATGTCGCGGATTTCCTATGGAAAATAGGTCCTAACTATAACTATCTACTGGCGACCGCCAGTAGATAATATATATATATATATATTTAATGAAAAAAACAAAGGTTAAAGCTTAGTTATAGTTAGGAAAACTTTCTTTTGTTCCCCTATACACACCGAACTTAAACTACACAAACTTTAACAATTCTAAAGTTATAGTTTTAATTTTCAATGTATCCACAACCTTCAAATTATTATAAGTAGTGCACCTCGTTACACACTCTTTTCAGCTCACCAACCAGACAACACTAATTGCAACTCGCCACTCTACCATGCACTGTGTTGTGACAAATGAAGTAATTTGAGAAGTTGCTGTTATGAACGCTGTGATTTCACATGCTATAAGTGATGTAGTGTGCAAGGGTACAACCAGAGCATGGAAAAGGCATGAATTATAGTTAATGTAATGTGGCGAGTGAGGTGACAAGACTGTTTTCAGAGGTGCATGACTCATAGTAATTTGAAGGTCGTGTGTAAATTATAAATTGAAGTTATAATTATAACTTTATCATTTTTAATGTTTGTAGTTTTAAATAACTGTACATTACCCTTAACCTTTGTTTTTTTCATTGTATGTTAACGTTTTTATTTTTTTAATAAAAATGTGTTTCAAATGGTAGTTTGGAGTGTCATTCATAGGAGTGTTGTAAAGGTAAATGTCATACAGTACATTGAAGGAGAGTGTCATATAGTCAATTTCATTTTTTTTAAAAGGGTGTGTCCAAGCACCCACCCTCCCCCAGCCCCTCTGAGCAGCTAGAAGTAACAGGCATAAATGAGCAGATAAATAAATTGAGAAATCAATCGTACTTGCTGGCAAGGAAGTTTAGATGACTACTCCGGTCAGCTGGAGTCTAGTGCCAAGGATGACCATATGGGTATGATCAAAATGGACAGGAAAAAGCATACTATGAGAGAGTAATCAAATGACAGTTCTCCTGTTGGGCTACACTTTACCTTCCCGGATGTGACGGCCACTCAAGCTTAAGTGATTAACAAAATGTGTAAAACAAAAACAGTCGACGTATTAGTGCATTATGAATCGGATAAGTGTTTTCCCAGAATAATTGGTGATAGCAGTCTGGGATTACACTCAGGTGATTCAATCTTTCTGAATATGCCCAGTCACAATCAGCCCACATTGAACACGTTCAGAAATGAAAATCGGCAAGAGGCTATTATTTTGGAGGCTTTAAATGCCCTACATAAAGTTTTGCCCTCCATGCTCCTTTTAATGAAGAAATCATTGGGAGGAACTGACAATACTACATCTCTCTTGACAGCGATACTCCAAACTTTAACAAGTAGTTGGGCTAAAAGTGGCATAGCACTTCAGGCAGATGCTGCAACAAACATGTCTGAGCTCATGTATCTACTTATCTATACAAGTACAATCGTAACAGGAATCAATAATGTGGAAGAGGAGCCACCAACTGATTTGGCTGCTCAAAATCAGCTTGGCAAGGCCAAAGTAGATAGTGGTCAAATCTGCAGCAAAAGAGGGCGAGGCAAAAAGATATACAAAAAGAAGCTATTAAATCATCCTGGAGTAATCAGTCCCCAAGAAACGATAGACACCATTAATGTCAAGGACACTACTGGGGGTCTCTGAGCTCGCTGCAAACAAGGAGGTCGGGAAGGCACAGGAGGAAAGTAAGGGCAAGAGGGAGAACCTCCATGTATGCTCGCTAAAATGGTGGTTTACAGACAAGGGAAAGGAAGAACCAGGGAAGTCCATGAAAGTAATACACGATAGGTAAGAAGCAATGAGCATGAGACGAGCCCTGGGGAACAAAAACAAAAGTAATAATGAAAATAAAACCCACGAAATCAATTCCGAATTAGAGACTGTCCCTATCTACCCTATTTTTTTTAAACAAAAGTGAGTAGGCCAGCAGGGAAAACATGCAACTTGGCTCACTACGATTTCAATCCTGGACAAAAGAAACGGGTGTTGTACTGGATTAGGCTGGTTAGAAATCCAAAAGCTTCCACATACCTACAATCATTGGGGGGTGTGGATAGTTACAGTAGGATGGGGGAAGCAATTAGTTGGAGCATGTAAGAAAATTACTAATTAATTTACAATTGGGGTTTTTATCAACTGATCCAAGTAAGGTCAAACGAGATACATTGGACATTGTTAAAGAGCGCTATCAGATGTGTAAGTGGGAATCCAAGGTTGCCAAGCTAAAACCAGGCAGCATAATGGTTGATTAAATTGATCATAAGAAGGAGCTGCGGTTAAGTATTATTTGGACCAGATCCATCCTGAACAGAAACTCACCCTATACATCAGGGGCCAGATGTACGACCATTCCGTTTTGTGGGTCGCAAATTGCAATTATCTGCAACATCCAATTTGCGACTTGCAAAACGGAATGTACTAATGTGTCTCAGACACATTTAGCGATTCAAAATGGGGTCACAAATTACCTGCCTCATCAATATTCAAGAAGCAGGTCGCAATTTGCGACCCATTGGTAATGGGCTACAAACACAGGCATGGTGGCTTGCTGGGGACAGCAGGCGACCAAGTCTGCGTTTGCTTTTTAAATAAAGCAAAAAAAAAAAACTTTTAATGCAAGGAAAATGGGATGCGTTTAAACGAAAAAAATGAAAAATTCTCTTTTTATTTTTTAAGGGCAAAAAATATTTTCGCTGCTAAACACAAAGGGGAAGGGGTCCCCTTAGGACTTTTGCACTAACTTCGCTAAGAGCTTGCAAAACACTGGCCTATTGCCCATGTTTAGGTCCTATGGGATAAGCTCACCTAGGAGAGTATTAGTCTGCAGTCAGGACAGATGATGAAGTAATTTTTAACTGTTTAGCTTCTTATTTGTGGGCAGTGTGTCCACTAGTAAGACAAACACTGGTCACCTGCAATAACAATTATACCACTGAAGTCATAAACTGACTGATGATAGAGGCTATATCTTCTAGAATAACAGTTGTTATATTTTAATGAAAATTCCCTTTGATATGATGCAAATTCCTGTTGTTTTAATTAGTATAAATATTTCAACTTGATTGAGCTGTTTACACATTGGATTAGTACTGGTCAGCATGTCCTCTGTTTTTATTTTGATGATTAGGACTATACTGTCAGGCCCATTGGAGTGCAATACTAATTGCCTTATTTTATTTTGCTTTAACGAGAACATGATGAGAGAGTATGGATTCATTAACTTGCCAAGTTGCTATATCTTAACGGAAACTATCTTGGATATGTTGAGAACCTCTGGATTTTGCTATTTTGCACTAACTTCAGCACTATATTGAGCTTTTATACACCGGATTAGCACTGGCAAACACTTTTCTATTACTATAAATCCAGGGGAAACTGCTTATAATAGTTTTCTGCTCTTGGTACTAGAATAGTTTTTTTTTTCTATTGCATAATTTTACCTGAATATTGAAAATGTATTGCTCTGTGTTTTTATTTGTAAAACAAAAGAATACAGATTACTATTACTGTATTTATATACAAACATTCAGAGTCAGATTTAAACATCTTAAACAAACACTGCTTTACAATAAAAGATTGCTGCACTAATAAATGTGACTGGCAAGGTGCGATGTTTGTGTGTTTTTCTGTGCCACTTCCTGGCACATTCAGCAGCTGTGGTGGTGGGACACAAGGTGGGGCTAGGACAAATAGCACTGGGACACGGGTCAGTGCACTTTACTCCATACCATTTCCATAAGACTACCGGAAGCACCACAGAGCCAAGCAAGGTGAACTCCTAAAAGCAGGGGCTGGGGGAGGATCCGCAAAGCATCTGGGGAGAGGAAGGGGGTTTGGGGGGCAGCCGAAAGTAGTGATGTCTGCCCCCTGGACAGTTTGGGAGGGGTTTGGGCTGGCCGGATCGGCCATTTTGTGGTTTTGGGCTTTTTTAGGGCGTAGCCCAATTATAGCCCAAGTAGCCCAATGCTTATATAATCCTATGAGGGGATATGCCAGCCACCATTTTAGGTTTTGGTGACCTGGTGGCTGGCAGCAGGGTAGCTAGTAATAGTTTTCTTGGCTGTTTAATTAGCTGTTTTCTTGGTTGTTTAATTAGCTGTGTTTAGCGAGTTCGACATAGTTATGTAGGATTATAAGGTCTTGGAGGTGGTGCGCCTGCTGAGCAAGGCAGGCCGCCTCGATTTATTGATTCCTTCAGCTGCTGAAATTTTGCGCCCTCCTAGGCGCGCTTCTGCGGGGGTGGCGGCTGCCGTCGCGGCCTGCACGTCCCCTAAGCGGGCGAGAGGCAAAGCGGTGAGTCTTAGGGGCCGCTCTTATGCCCGTAGAGCGGCCCCGTTGTCCCCAGACGCCCCGGAGCCTTGTGCGCGTTCCGAGGCTCCGGCGAGAGTGCGCGAGGGAGGGGCCCGTGGGCAGAGGAGCGCGTCTGTCGCTCGCTCCGCTAGGGCCTCGAATGAGGTCTTGCCTGCTCAGGGCCTGGGGCCGAATGAGGCCGAGGCCCCGGCAGAGTTGGTAAAGGACGGGCGGGAGGCGGGGGGAAGGGGGAGGGTGGATGTGGAGGGACAGAAGCCTTTCGGGGGCGTGGTGAGGAGGCTGCCCACAAACATGAGCCGAGACTCTCTGGGACACGGGGAGGCAGCAGACCTGGGTGGTTTTGGTGTTTGAGAGGAAGAGGGGGTATCCCTGGGGTGGGATAGGTGGGGTGAGGGCCTGAGGGAATTAGAAGGGGAACTTGGGCTTGGGGAGTGGAGCGGAGCGGAGAGGAAGATATAGGGAGTCTGGGCAAGGCCAGGGCTCAAATGGATTTTGGGGGGGTGGAGGAGGGGATCCCTGGGGATTGGGAGCCGGCTGGGGCTAGATATTTTCACCTCATGGAATGAGGAGGTGAGGGACCTTAGTAGATTGGGTCAAGTGGATGCTTATCTAGCACAAGGAGGGTCAGCTGGTTTGGAGGGCAAGGGTTTAAATTTGAAAAGAGGGGACAAGGGGGGCAAGGGTGGGAGCAGCAAAAAGCTTGGTGGGGGGTCTCGGGGGACAGGCCTTGACCAGGATCAGCCAGTGTTAGACACGACTGGGCTGGAATGGAATGGAGTGAGGGTGAGGAGGGGGGGTTGAGTGACAGGGAAGTAGGTGATTTATTTAAGGTAGGGCGTCAGTGGGCAGAGAAGACTTTGGGCTTAAATAGGAAAAGGAGAAGGGAGACAGGGGAGGAGTATCAGAGGCCCAGCACACCAGACCAATCATTTATATTGCAGGGCGAGGACTCACGTCCGTCTGCAGACTTGGCAGAGCTAGGAGCGGCTTACTGGTGCCGAGGAGAAGGGAGGGTGGAGCCTCGCGCGGCGTACCCGTTACCATCGGGGGATCGCGGCGCAGGCCAGCACATGTAGGTCCCGAGCGGTCTCGCTGGCCCCAACACCCAACGGACCTCAGCGGTCTGCAGGACGGAAAACCAGCAGAAGGACGCAGCCGAAGGACTCAGCGGTGTACTGGAGGGTGCAGTCGGCACCCCCCGGAGGCGCGGAGTTATGGGCCCATGAGGGTTCACCATGTGGGGTCGTGCGGAGTTAGATTTCGATGAGGAGAGCCTTGAAGAAGGCGAGCTGAGAGATGATTTAGATGGGGTGGGGGGGGGACTAGAGTAATGTCTCTCAGGGTGTTTTTCAGGTTTCCAGAAGGGAGTCAGAACCTACGGCAAGGCCAACCAAGTCGGGATCGACCACGGGGCCACTGGCAAGGCGGACTGCAGCAACACGGGCACCCTCCTTAGAGCCAGGTAAAACATATGGAAAGAGGGAGGGGCGGGTAATGATCTCCGTGGGGACAGGAGGAGAGGGGGCTTCGGGGGGGGGAGGAGTAAGAGGGTAGGTTGCGCAAGGGCAAGTATGTTTTAGATATAGGAGTGGGAACCGAGGAAGAAGGTAAAAAGGATCCGGCTAAGCCAATGATTAAACATAAGGATCCACCTCTAAGGGGGGGTTCTCTTGACAGTTTCTCACTGTGTCAAAAAAGTGTGTTTTCTATCTTGGTTGGACACACACAGTGTTTGCTTAAATACCCCTCACACACCAAAAGGGCCCTTGGTGTCATGCTTCATCATAGGGGTCTTCCCGCCCCGCTGCGGGACGGGCGTGCTACGACCTGCGACTACGCAGGAGCACTGATCTTCCAGTACTATGTGTGGTGTAGGGGTAGTGAGAGGAAGGGTCAAGAGTGAATGCGAAAAGTGAATTTAAAAAGGACCTGGCCTCATGGACTTAAGAAACTTTAATAGGTCATTGAGGCTGGTACTGTTAAAAAATGGTGATTCGGAGATGTCCTGCGTGTAATGTGCGGATACTCCTGATCAAGTCAACATGTTTCGAAGCATCGGGGCTTCTTCATCAGGACTGAAAATGATCCCTTCAGTACTCACTATGTTGCTATCAATTGTGATGAGATTATGTGCAATAAACAAAAAGGAGAAAAATGCAAAATATCATGCACTTTATACAATACCCATTGGTATTTCTAAAATTTTGTCTGCAAGGAGAAAAAACAATTAGTTATACACTTGCGACTCCCAACGCGCAAACACGTGTACCTGTAAATACAAAGCGTCACGATGCGACTGTAGTGTCATTAGCCTTAGTTGTAATTGGAACATAAGTGCCGTGACCTGTGGAAAAAAGGGACGAACAGTACACACACACATAAAACAGAAAGCACACACTCTATACTAGTGACTAGAGTAATTGAAATGAGTGGGTAAGTATGTAATACAAACACACATGGGTAGATACATACTAGGATGAGTAGGAGACAATGCTCCATGAGCGTCTAGAACGGGTGGGAAGGGTGTCGCCACTGTATTCTGTTGGGTGAGAAATGAAAGGAAAAGTTGCTGTCCATTGCTCGCCCCTTAAGGAGATCTGTACATGGCTGTATACCACTGGTTCCCTAAACGGCTATGCCGTACTTACGTAGTAGTCAACACTGCCTCGCTCAAGATAACACCATCCCGCGGCTCCGTGGTATAAATGAGTCCGCGGGAAAGGCTCTATTTATATTGCCGGGAATTGGCACTTGGTAAAAAATCGATTGCACCTGTGAAAATGTTCGTAGTCACCCGGAAGTGAAAGTCCGATCACTTCCGGTGGCCGGGATGTGATACGCACTAGAACGATAAACTGCCACAGGATGTTTCCAACAGAAAGAGGGCGCTCGACCTGATCGGAGACGGTCTGAACGGAAGTGTCTGGGCCCGTCTGTATGCCGAGGTGCCGAATGCCAGAGCGGTAACCTGTGTGTACCGCTGTGATACAGGAAATTGATTTTTTGATGGTACCCATGTACCAAAAGAGACTTAAATAAAGTTCTTATGTTACCTTCTGGCTGCAGTTTCTTAGTGGTTTAAAAATAAAAAAAATTAAATTATAAACTACGCTGCGGTTAATTCGTATGGATAGTGCTAAGGCAGTTGTTAGGTGCATGTTTCGTGGGGCGGTATGCACAGATGGTCCTGCTACCGAACCCATTAGTAAAGGTTGAGATCATCTAGGTTATACTAAAAAGGCCACCGACTGGGAAGATTATATTTAGAGCGCGAAGGGCTCGTGGCGTAGTGGTCCTCTCGGAGGCTTACCCCTTCAGGTATGGGGTGGTTTTTTGGGAAAATAGTGGCGTGTCTCAGAATTTTCTAGGTTTTATTCCAAAGTCACAGACTGGGAAGATTATCTTTAGAGCACGATTGGCTTATGGTGTGATGGTACTCATGGAGGCTTACCCCTTCTGGTATGGGGTGGTTATCACGAGAAAATAGTGGCGTGTCTCAGAACCAGTGATCGACTGGCTTACACGGAGGGTCATTATTACATAAATTCGTAGAGTTTCCAAGATCCGTAGGGATCAAAGAGCAGTATGCCATAAGGTCAAAGTTGTTAATATAATGGGGTTGTACTAAGATAGAACCTCAGAAGTTATTACTTCAGGTTTTAAGACAGTTGAGCCCAAGGTATGTCGTCGTTAAGACCAGTCAAGTGGGTGCCCAGACGGAACACCCATCGTTGTTCTTTTTCCAGCAGGCCATTCTCATTGTGGAGTTGCTCAATTACGGTCCACTTCAAATCGTCCACGTTGTGGGCCATAGTTAGGTAGTGACTTGTCATCTTGGTAGTACTCTTTTTACAGCGAACATTACTCTTGTGTTCGCCGATACGGATCCTCACTGGTCTTGACGTCATGCCGATGTACTCTAGTCTGCACGGACATGTGATCATATATATCACGTTTCTGCTATTGCAGTTTGTGAATCTTCTTTGTTCCCAGACTGAGCCGTTCATGAACGTGATGTTCTTACTCCTCTTTGTGAGGTTGCATGTGCTACAATTACCACATGGGTAGTGACCCTGTACAGGTGGAAGGGTAGTGGTAGGAACTGGCCGTAGGGGAGGTTGTCCCGAAGGTGTCGGGGGTGAAAACTGTTGTATAGTAGTAGGCAATTCTTTGCCGTTGGTTTGAAATGTGTGGTTGTTTTGAGCTTGCCACCATCTGGATAGATATTCAGATCAAGGAACACCAGATTTGTGTTGGAGGATGTATGAGTGAGTTTCAGAAATGTGTTTTGTTGGTTGAGCCATACCATGAAAGCTCCTTCGGGACAACCTCCCCTATGGCCAGTTCTTCCGCCTACGGAGAAACTGTTCCGAGCTCACAGATTTCAAAAAACAAGCCTCCGATTTGGAGAATAAGTTACTAAAACGCAACTATCCAGAACGAATCGTAAGGAGAGGATTGAAACGGGCAAGGAACAACAACAGAGACGCTCTCTTGGAAAACCGCATTCCCAAAGAACAGGAAACAAGACCCATTTGCGTAACCACTTTTAACACTCACTCCCATCCAGTGTCAAAAATAGTGAATAAACACTGGAGAATTCTCAATTGCGGAAGTCTCAATTTTCCAAAACCCATGTTCTCCCACAAGAGAGGCAGGAACCTGAAGGACATCTTGATCCACACTAGACCACGCGTGACACCTGTAAGGGACATTACTACCACTACCCTTCCACCTGTACAGGGTCACTACCCATGTGGTAATTGTAGCACATGCAACCTCACAAAGAGGAGTAAGAACATCACGTTCATGAACGGCTCAGTCTGGGAACAAAGAAGATTCACAAACTGCAATAGCAGAAACGTGATATATATGATCACATGTCCGTGCAGACTAGAGTACGTCGGCATGACGTCAAGACCAGTGAGGATCCGTATCGGCGAACACAAGAGTAATGTTCGCTGTAAAAAGAGTACTGCCAAGATGGCAAGTCACTACCCAACTATGGCCCACAACGTGGGCGATTTGAAGTGGACCGTAATTGAGCAACTCCACAATGAGAATGGCCTGCTGGAAAAAGAACAACGATGGGTGTTCCGTCTGGGCACCCACTTGACTGGTCTTAACGACGACATACCTTGGGCTCAACTGTCTTAAAACCTGAAGTAATAACTTCTGAGGTTCTGTTCTTAGTACAACCCCATTATATTAACAACTTTGACCTTATGGCATACTGCTCTTTGATCCCTACGGATCTTGGAAACTCTACGAATTTATGTAATAATGACCCTCCGTGTAAGCCAGTCGATCACTGGTTCTGAGACACGTCACTATTTTCTCGTAATAACCACCCCATACCAGAAGGGGTAAGCCTCCATGAGTACCATCACACCATAAGCCAATCGTGCTCTAAAGATAATCTTCCCAGTCTGTGACTTTGGAATAAAACCTAGAAAATTCTGAGACACGCCACTATTTTCCCAAAACACCACCCCATACCTGAAGGGGTAAGCCTCCGAGAGGACCACTACGCCACGAGCCCTTCGCGCTCTAAATATAATCTTCCCAGTCGGTGGCCTTTTTAATATCACCTAGATGATCTCAACCTTTCCTAATGGGTTCGGTAGCAGGACCATCTGTGCATACCGCCCCACGAAACATGCACCTAACAACTGCCTTAGCACTATCCATACGAATTAACCGCAGCGTAGTTTATAATTTAATTTTTTTATTTTTAAACCACTAAGAAACTGCAGCCAGAAGGTAACATAAGAACTTTATTTAAGTCTCTTTTGGTACATCGGTACCATCAAAAAATCCATTTCCTGCATCACAGCGGTACACACAGGTTACCGCTCTAGCATTCGGCACCTCAGCATACAGACGGGCCCAGTCACTTCCGTTCAGACCGCCTCCGATCAGGTCGAGCGCCCTCTTCCTGTTGAACAAATCCTGTGGCAGTTTATCGTTCTAGTGCGTATCACATCCCGGCCACCGGAAGTGATCGGACTTTCACTTCCAGGTGACCACAAACATTTTCACAGGTGCAATCGATTTTTTACCAAGTGCCAATTACCGGCAATATAAATAGAGCCTTTCCCGCGGACTCATTTATACCACGGAGCCGCGGGATGGTGTTATCTTGAGCAAGGCAGTGTTGACTACTACGCAAGTACGGCATAGCCGTTTAGGGAACCAGTGGTACACAGCCATGTACAGATCTCCTTAAGGGGCGAGCAATGGACAGCAACTTTTCCTTTTATTTCTCACCCAACAGAATACAGTGGCGACACCCTTCCCACCCGTTCTAGAGGCTCATGGAGCATTGTCTCCTACTCATCCTAGTATGTATCTACCCATGTGTGTTTGTATTACATACTTACCCACTCATTTCAATTACTCTAGTCACTAGTATAGAGTGTGTGCTTTCTGTTTTATGTGTGTGTGTCCTGTTCGTCCCTTTTTTCCACAGGTCACGGCACTTATGTTCCAATTACAACTAAGGCTAATGACACTACAGTCACATCGTGACGCTTTGTATTTACAGGTACACGTGTTTGCGCGTTGGGAGTCGCAAGTGTATAACTAATTGTTTTTTCTCCTTTCAGTCAAAATTTTAGAAATACCAATGGGTATTGTATAAAGTGCATGATATTTTGCATTTTTCACCTTTTTGTTTATAGCACATAATCTCATCACAATTGATAGCAACAGAGTGAGTACTGAAGGGATCATTTTCAGTCCTGATGAAGAAGCCCCGATGCTTCGAAACATGTTGACTTGATCAGGAGTATCCGCACATTACACGCAGGACATCTCCGAACCACCATTTTTCAACAGTACCAGCCTCAATGACCTATTAAAGTTTCTTAAGTCCATGAGGCCAGGTCCTTTTTAAATTCACTTTTCGCATTCACTCTTGACCCTTCCTCTCACTACCCCTACACCACACATAGTACTGGAAGATAAGTGCTCCCGCGTAGTCGCAGGTCGTAGCACGCCCCGTCCCGCAGCGGGGCGGGAAGACCCCTATGATGAAGCATGACACCAAGGGCCCTTTTGGTGTGTGAGGGGTATTTAAGCAAACACTGTGTGTGTCCAACCAAGATAGAAAACACACTTTTTTGACACAGTGAGAAACTCTGTCAAGAGAACCCCCCCTTAGAGGTGGATCCTTATGTTTAGTTATAGATTCTTAGAGGAGGACGTATCCACCTCCAGTGTCCACGCAGGACACTACCTCTTCACTCCCTAATCTTGTTTTTTGTAGCTAAGCCAATGATTAGCAAAGGCACAGACAAATCTGAGATAAGGGAAGAAACCAGCGGAGATAATAAAGATAAGTTTTAAAGTAAAGAGTTGAAGATTAAGAAACTCCCTTATATGGGAGTGACTAAGCCATTGGGGGCACATTTGATGCTGGTGACTAATGAACGCATATGGAAAGGTAAATATGTTGAAATGCAGAAATTATTGCACAGGGAAGTGCGCGCAAAAGAAGGGTCTAAAGAAGAGGAATACGAGCTGGCCAAGCGGCCAAGGGTTCCTCTGACCATAGAGAACTGGACAGCGGCTTTCTTGATTTATGCTAGTGTTTACTGTGAGAAATTCCCAGAACGCTGCGTAGCACTATTCAAGTATATGAATGTCATTCGCAAAGCACAGATCACAGGGGGTGGTTATGCGTGGGCACAATACGATGAGGAATTCCGGGCCCTTATGGCCTGGGATACCGAGGCAAAATGGGTGGAACTTGACACGGATTTATGGCAGCACACGATGGGGGCTTCCAGAGCGGGTAAGACTATTTTTACAGCCAGTGGACTCCTGATTGTATACCGGCCCTTTCAGGGGAAGCCCACCCGGGGAGGGGTGGGTAATACCGGAAGGGGACAGACAGGGGCAGGGGGGTCCTGCTGGGATTTCAATAAAGGGCTGTGCACGTGCGTATTTTGCAGATTTCGCCATGAGTGCTCAAAATACGGGGGTAAACATCCCTTGGTCAAGTGTTTCGGGCGGGGGGGTTTCAGCAAGGGGGACAGCAGGGGGGGGCAACACAGGGGGACAGCAGCAGCAGCTTTTTTTGGGGACAAGGGGAGCTAAGGGTTTTTACGGGTCTGGGCCAAAAGGCTCATACGCCAGTTAAGACAGACAAATTGAAGGCAGCCTTACAGAGTTATGACGACCAGAAGGCTGCAGAAGTACTAAGGGAAGGTTTCAAAGTGGGTTTTCGTTTGGGTTATACAGGCCCTAGACATAGGCGTTGGTCAGAAAACTTGAAGTCAGCAAAAGAACATTCACAGGTTGTACAAGAGAAATTAGACAAAGAGGTGAGGGAAGGGAGAATGGCGGGCCCTTTCACAGATTGGCCTCTGGACAACTTGATTGTGTCACCAATTGGGGTGGTGCCCAAGAAAGAACCTGGACAATTCCGGCTTATTCAGCATTTATCATGGCCAGAAGGATGCTCGGTGAATGATTTTATCGATAAAAATGAAGCTACTGTTTCTTACTCGTCAGTTGACGTGGCTATGTCACTGGTAGTGACAGCGGGCGCAACGGCGGGACTGGCAAAATGCTACATAAAATCGGCTTTCCGTTTGCTTCCAGTCCATCCAGATGATTGGGATCTTCTGGGTATCCATTTCAATGGTAAATGGTACGTGGACAAAGCATTACCGATGGGCTGTTCTATGTCATGCGGTTTGTTTGAGTGTTTTAGCACCTTTCTACAGTGGTTGTTTTCAAAAAGGACGGGGCACATGTTAGTGACCCATTCCTTGGATGATTTTTCTTTGTGGGAACCTCCGGCTCCACAGAGTGCCAGGTGGCCCTGGAAAACTTCAAAGAGCTGACGGAGGAGTTAGGAGTGCCATTGGCACCAGAAAAGACGATGGGCCCCAGCACAGCATGTCTTTTCTTGGAATTGAGATTGACTACAGAAAAATGCAAGCCCGGTTGCCGGATGATAAGAGGGATAAAATGCTGGAATTGCTTAACGCCATGCTGGCACGGGAAAAAGTAACGGTCAAAGAGATATAGGCCTTGCTAGGGTGTTAGACCTGGCACCATTGGCATGGGTCTCCCTTCCATTTTTTGCCTTTACCTCCTGTGCTTTGCTGTGTGTTGGACTCCATTTTTTGCAGGTCTAGATGCTTTGGGCACTTTGCCACTGCTGTTCAGTGCAAAGGTTTAAGTGCTCCCTTTGTAAATTATTGTTATGGATTAGTGATTCCATGATTGGCTTATTTGATTTACTTGTCAGACCCTAGTACAGTGCACTATGTGTGCCCAGGGCCTGTAAATAAAATGCTGCTGGTGGGCTTGCAGCACTGATTGTGCCACCCACAGAAGCAGCTTGTAAAATGTGACTCAGGCCTGCCATTGCAGAGTCTGTGTGCCGTCTGGGACTGCCATGTCGACTTGGCAAGTGCACACACTTGCCAGTACCTAAACCTTCCCTTTTCTACATATTAGTCACCCCTAAGGTAGGCCCAATGTACCCCTGTGGGCAGGGTGCATTGTATGTGAAAGGTAGGACATGCCCTGATTTGTGTGGCATATCCGGATAGTAAAATACTGCCAATTTATTTTTTCACTATTGCAAGGCTATCTGTTCCCATAGGACAGACTGGGGAGTTTGTTTATAACATCTTATAAACATAACTGACCCTAGGAACAAGATAGAAAAGTAAAGTTTAGTATGCCTGAACTCAGAATGTTAAAGTGCATCTTTTAGTGAGGGTGATTTTTACATTCTGTGTTTGAAAATACCACTTTTAGAAAGTAGGTATTTTCTTGCCTAACCATCCAGCGTGCCTCCGCTAGGTTTGTGTATTGTATGTCTGGCTTTTGGATGACAGGGGCTGGAGAGGGGCAGCAGCTCCAGAAGTCTGATGAGTCAGGGCTGGGCTGAATAGGCTTGGTCTGCATTTGGAGTGGTGGGAGGAGTAGCACCATCACCGGATAGGGCTGTGCCTGCCTTCCACAATGACGGCTCCGCCCCCCTTTGGTGTGTCTGGAGCCATGGCTCACACTGACAATGGAGGTTGTTGTGCACTTGCAAAGTGCCCCACAGAACTGGTTTTGGCTGGGTACAGACACTCTCTGCCTTCAGAGAACAAAGGATTTTGGTGTATAAAAAGAGGGGCCCAGACCCCAGACTTTTAGATCACTTCAGGGAAATCAAGAGAAAACTTTGCCAAGGAGAAGAGCCTGATAAGCTGAGGAGGAATACTGCCCTGGTGCTGTTTGCTGTTTGGGGTTGGCCTGCAGTGGCTGCTTGCTGCCAAGGAAAGGAGAAAAATGACTTTGTTGTTTGCTTTGTCACCTGTTTGAAGAAAAGATCTCCAAGGGCTTGAAACTGAGCTTGCCTCCTGTTCTGAAGTCTCAGGGACACAAAGACTTCACCACCAGCTCCCCTGAATTTCCTTGCTGGGAATTCCAACCTGCAAAGAGGTGCCTGCTGCTGTTTAGGACCTCTAGAGACTGTTTGTCACTGGGAGCTGGAAAATCGACGCAACATCAAAGAAGCGTGTCGCATCCGCATCCGTTTCCGATGCATCGCTGAAGAAACAGTAGCAGCGCCTGCCGCGGCTCGAGAAATCGCAGCACGACGCATCGGGTGCAACGATCTCTGAAGTCCGAGATCACCGCACCGATCCCGACGCAAGCCTGCTGTGCGCCTGCACGAAACCACGCATTGTACCGGATCAACACATCGCATTGAGGCGCCAAGACTGTCGCATCGTTGGGGGACGCAGTAAGAAACCGACGCACCACCTCCCCACGCAGTAAGAAACCGACGCATCACCTCCTCTCCAGTAAGGAACCGACGCATCATCTCCCCTGTGCTGCAGTAAGGAACCGACGTATCACCTCCCCCGAAGCAAGGAACCGATGCATCACCTTCCCTGCGTGAAAGGAACCGACGCATCACCTTCCCTGCGTGAAAGGAACCGACGCATCACCTTCCCTGCAGCCATTTTGTTTGTTTTGCGTGACGCATCTAAGATACTTTTGAGAAAAGTGTTGCATTTACAACTTGCATTGAACTGAACTATTTCTACCCTTTGAAAGCTTTATTTTTAATACTGTATTGTGGATTTTTGTCATTTGGTCTTGTTTTGGTTTAGATAAAGATTACTTATATTTTTTTCTAAACTGGTGTAGTGTCCATTTGTAGTGTTTTCACTGTGTTACTGTATGTGTTCACAAATGCTTTACACACTGCCTCTGAGATAAGCCTGTCTGCTCGTGCCAAGCTACCAAGGGGGTGAGCAGGGGTTATTTTAGGAGTGTATCCCCCTTACCCTGACTAGAAGCAAGGGTCCCTATTTGGACAAAGGTTCCTACCTCTGCCAACTAGAGACCCCCATTTCTAACACTGGTGGTCAGCAGTGAGGATCCTGGACTTGCAATTATGATTTACATACAGTGACTGATGTACACTACTAGTGAGTGCAGACCATTACGTGACCACATACATTTTGGAAGAATTTTTTTTTCCTTGGAATCTTTTTGCATCTTGAGGACTGCCAATTGTCACCATGAGTAAACAAGCATCACTTGCATCTGTGGATATCGAATTTGAAGAGGAAAGGATTGATACCTACACTGTGCCACAACTGAAATCAATCTGCAAAAAAATTTAAATCTCCATGAAAGGCCTCACCAAAAAGGAGGAATTCCAAAAGGCGCTGAGGGCCTGGTTGGAAGCAAGGAATGCCAGTGGGCAGACCGAGGAGCCTATGGTGGAGGGGGAGAATTTAGAAGGGCAGCAGGATGGGCTAGTGGGCCTAACTGGAGGGGGGTGCCTCCCAGGGAAGGCAGCAGTGTGTCTTCAAGGGGTCTGTCTCCAGAAGAGTTGGAGGACAGGGAGAAAAGCAGAGTGCATGAATTGGAGCTTGCTAAGCTCAAGCTGGGGAGCCAGTCTGACAGAGAATAAGAAATTGGAGATGGAGAATAAGAGGTTAGCCATGGAAGAGAAAAAGATGCTTTTAGAGCATGAAAGAGTGTTGAGGGAGTTGGAGCTGAAAGCAAAGAGTCTAGAGATCACTCCCTCTGGTGGCAGCACACCATCCAGGTCTGTAGAAGGGAAAGTATACATCCCCAAGGACGTTATTAAGGATTTCACAAAGCAGGAGGACATTGGTCAGTGGTTCAAGGCCTATGAGGTAGTAATAAGGTTCCACAGAGTCCCTGAGAGAGAATGGGGAGCGGGGTTGTGGGGCCGCTGTGTCAGTGAAGGAAGGGAGACATTGCAGCTTTACCCACTGAGGATCAGATGTCCTATGCACCCATGAAGGAAGTCTTGACAGCCAGGTATGGGTTGACCCCAGAGCTTTATAGGCAGAAATTTAGAAACTGTAAGAAGCTGGAGTCCAGTACTTGGGTTGAATATGTATCTTATTTTTGTAGAGCACTGGCTGGATGGGTGAAGGGTAGCAAGGTAACTGATTTGCAGGGGCTCTATGATTTGGTTGCATGGGAGCACTTGTCAAGTAGTTGTTTTCCAGAGCTACGCCAGCACCGTATTGATAGTAAGCTGACTGACCCCAGGAAGCTTGCTGTGGAGGCGGACCGCTGGGTCACTACCAGGGTCCACAAAGGTCATGTGGGAGACTCCGCCAAAGGTGGGCAGGGTCCCCAGCAGAAGAGTGGGGGGGACAAGGGTAAACAAAAGGAGTTCCAAAAAGGGACCAAAAGTAATCCCCAAGGGAACCAAGGTAAGGGTTCCCTGCCTCCCACTGAAAAGAAACCATGGGTCCCGACAGGTAAGCCTGTTCAGAGGTGTCCCAAGACCTGTTTTAGTTGGGGTCAGATGGGCCACTTCCGGGGGGATCCTAAGTGTCCCAAACCGGTTACCACCGCACCCACTGGTGTACCGCCCTGGAAACTGGCTAGTGTAGCCTTGGGGGAGGAGTCGGGTACCGCAGAGATGTCCTTGGTCTCTTTAGGAGACAGTGAGATGGTCCCAAGGACTCATCTGCCAGATAACACTAAAAAGTACAGGCAGTGGGTGACCATCAATGGCCATAGTGTGGAGGCTCTGAGAGACACCGGAGCCAGTGTGACAGCTGTCAGTTGTCGGCTGGTGTCTGAAGAGCAGGTGGTCCCCAACACATTCTACCCAGTAGTTGCCGCTGACAATTCAGAGTGCCTCTGCAAAGTGGCACAGGTTCCCTTTGAGTGGGGGGGGGGCGGGTCTCAGGTACCTTGAAAGTAGCTGTAAGGCCAGCCATTCCTGTTGACTGTCTGCTAGGCAATGATTTTGAGAGCTCCCCTTGGGCGAAGGTGGAGTGGAGGTCTCATTTGGAGATGTTGGGTCTGCCTGAGTGGGCGTGTGTGACCACTCGGTCAATGGCAACCGGTAAGGGCATTCAAGAGGACCTAGAGCCTGAAAGAGTTGCCCAGGTGCCTGCCGGGAAGAGAAGAGGCAGGGGGCGCGGGAAACAGGCCCCCGAAGTTCCCGCGGTCCAGGAGGAGGTAGACCCTGAGTTGGATGCCCTGGAGTCTACAGGGGAACAAATAGCTGAACTGGGGGACCTGCCTAAGCTGACCCATTGGCAGCAAGAAGGAGGGCCCCACCAGGGAGAAGTTCTGTCAGGAGCAGCAGACATGCCCTTCTCTCATTGGTTTGCGGCAGCAGGCTGCAAACCAGGCAGCAGGTGATCAGTCCAGATCACATTGGATATACTGGGAGAATGGTCTCCTGTATAGCAAGCCTAAGGTTGCTGAGCCTGGGTCAGCCCGTGTGCTGGTGGTACCCCAGCGCTTCAGAGCCTTCCTACTGGGTCTGGCTCATGATGTGCCTTTGGCGGGGCATTTGGGGCAAGACAAGACCTTTGAGAGGCTTGTCACCCACTGTTACTGGCCCCAAATGCGCAAGCATTCTGATGCTCACTGTAGGTCTTGTCAGACTTGCCAGGCAAGTCTGACAAGTGGTAAGAGTGGGAGGAAGTGTAAGGCTCCTCTCCAACCTCTCCAACCTTTCCCTGTAGTCAGCACCCCCTTTGAGAGGGTGGGTATTGACATTTCTGGGGCCTCTGGATCCCAAGACAGCCATGGGCAACAGGTTTATCCTGGTCTTGGTGGACCATGCCACCCGGTACCCAGAAGCCATGCCTCTCCGGACTGTTACGGCCTCCGTGGTGGGCCGTGCGTTGATGGGGATTGTCTCCCGTGTGGGGTTCCCTAGAGAGGTGGTGTCCGACCAGGGTACCAACTTCATATCTAAGTATATTAAGTCCCTGTGGCAGGAGTGCGGTGTAACCAATAAGTTCACCACTCCTTACCACCCCCAAGGTAATGGGCTGGTTGAGAGATTCAACCGGACCTTGAAAGGCATGATTATGGGTCTTGGTGAGCCCATGAGGCCTAAGTGGGACGTCCTCTTACCATGCCTTCTGTTTGCTTACAGAGAGGTGCCCCAGAAGTCCTTAGGGTTCAGTCCCTTTGAGCTGCTGTACGGCCATCCTGTAAGAGGACCTCTGAGTCTGGTGAAAGAAGGCTGAGAGAAAGCTCCCAGTCAACCTCCCCAGGATGTATATAGCTACATGCTGGCCTTCAGAAACCAGACTAAGCGCTTCAGGCAACTCGCTCAGGCGAACCTGGAAGCCAGCCAGGAGGAAATGATACGCTGGTATGATCAGAATGCCACTCTGATCGAGTTTCAACCTGGACAGAAGGTGTGCGCTCCAGGATAAGTGGACCGGACCATTTGAGGTGGTGGAACGCAAGAGTGACGTCACTTACTTGGTGGACTTGCAGTCTCCTAGGAACCCTTTGCGGGTCCTGCATGTGAACCGCCTGAAGCCCCACTTGGAGAGGTCCGAAGTGGGCATGCTCCCAGCAACAGATGCTGGGATGGAAGAGGAGACTGAGCCTCTTCCTGACCTCCTGTCTGCAAAGGAGCAAGATGGGTCAGTGGACGGTGTGAACCTCTCTCCCGCCCTGACCCCTGAACAGCAGAGTGACTGACCCCCCGGTGTCACTCAGTGGTGCATCCATGATGTGTACACTGGGGACAGTCCTCCAGTAAAACATAAGATTTACTGAGTGACTGACAGGGTCAGAGCTTGCATCAAGGAGGAGGTCTCCAAGATGTTAGCGCTAGGGCTGATTGAGCCCTCAAACAGCCCTTGGGCCAGCCCAGTGGTCTTGGTCCCGAAGGCTGCCGCACCCAGTGCCACACCAGAACTCCGGTTCTGTGTGGACTACCGAGGGCTCAATTCAGTCACCAGGACTGACGCGCACCCCATCCCCAGAGCTGATGAGCTCATCGATCGGTTGGGGGCTGCTCTGTACCTAACGTCTGGGTACTGGCAGATCGCCTTAACTGATGGGGCAAGAGAGAGGTCAGCATTCTCCACACCAGATGGGCACTACCAATTCCGGGTGATGCCCTCTGGGATGAAGAATGCCCTGCCACCTTTCAGAGGTTGGTCAACCAGGTTTTGGTTGGGCTGGAAGACTTCAGTGCCGCCTACTTGGACGACATTGCAGCGTTCAGTGCCACTTGGGAGGAACATCTGCACCACCTCTGGGAAGTGTTGAAGGCGCTACGGAGGGCAGGCCTCACGATCAAGGCAAGCAAGTGCCAGATCGGGCATGGTTCAGTGGTGTACTTGGGACACCAGGTGGGGAGCGGCCAGGTGGCGCCCCTACAGCCCAAGATTCATACCATTCTGGCTTGGGAACCCCCCCAAGACTCAGACAGAGGTGAGAGCCTTTTTAGGACTCACAGGGTATTACAGGAGATTTGTCAAGGGGTATGGCACCATTGTTGCCCCCTTGACAGAGCTGACTTCCAGGAAGCAGCCCAGGTAAGTGAATTGGACTGACGCCTGCCAGAAGGCTTTTGATGCCCTGAAATCTGCCATGTGCACAGCGCCCGTGCTTAAGGCAGCCAACTTCTCGGAAGAGTTCATTGTACAGACAGATGCTTCAGAGCATGGTGTGGGGGCTGTGCTCTCACAGCTAAATGAGGAGGGCCTGGCTCAACCTGTAGCCTTCATTAGTAGGCGGTTACTTCCACAGGAACAGAGGTGGAGTGCGATTGAGTGTGAGGCATTTGCTGTGGTCTGGGCGCTGAAGAAGCTGAGACCATACTTGTTTGGGACTCACTTTTGGGTTCAGACAGACCACAGGCCCCTCAGATGGTTGATGCAAATGAGGGGTGAGAATCCAAAGCTGTTGAGGTGGTCCATTTCCCTACAGGGGATAGACTTTACGGTGGAACACCGCCCTGGTACAGAACACGCCAATGCTGATGGTCTGTCCAGATTTTTCTGCCTTAGTGAAGAGAACTCCCAAGAGGGTGGGTAGTTCTCCCTACATTTCTGCTGGAGGGGACACGTGTTAGACCTGGCACCATTGGCGTGGGTCTCCCTTCCATTTTTTTGCCTTTACCTCCTGTGTTTTGCTGTGTGTTGGACTCCATTTTTTGCTGGTCTAGATGCTTTGGGCACTTTGCCACTGCTGTTCAGTGCCAAAGTGTAAGTGCCCCCTTTGTAAATTTATTGTTATGGATTAGTGATTCCATGATTGGCTTATGTGATTTACTTGTCAGACCCTAGTACAGTGCACTATATGTGCCCAGGGCCTGTAAATCAAATGCTGCTGGTGGGCTTGCAGCACTGATTGTGCCACCCACAGAAGCAGCTTGTAAAATGTGACTCAGGCCTGCCTTTTCAGAGCCTGTGTGCAGTCAGGGACTGCCATGTCGACTTGGCAAGTGCACACACTTGCCAGTCCCTAAACCTTCCCTTTTCTACATATTAGTCACCCTTAAGGTAGGCCCAATGTACCCCTGTGGGCAGGGTACATTGTATGTGAAAGGTAGGACATGCCCTGATGTGTGTGGCATGTCCTGATAGTGAAATACTGCCAATTTCGTTTTTCACTATTGCAAGGCTATCTGTTCCCATAGGACAGAATGGGGAGTTGTTTATAACATCTTATAAACATAACTGACCCTAGGAACAAGATAGAAAAGTAAAGTTTAGTATGCCTGAAAGAATGTTAAAGTGCATCTTTTAGTGAGGGTGATTCTTACATTCTGTGTTTGAAAATACCACTTTTAGAAAGTAGGTATTTTCTTGCCTAACCATCCAGTGTGCCTCTGCTAGGTTTGTGTATTGTATGTCTGGCTTTTGGCTGACAGGGGCTGGAGAGGGGCAGCGGCTCCAGAAGTCTGATGAGTCAGGGCTGGGCTGAATAGGCTTGGACTGCATTTGGAGTGGTGGGAGGAGTAGCACCTTCACCTGAATAGGGCTGTGCCTGCCTTCCACAATGTCGGCTCCGCCCCCTGTGGTGTGTCTGGAGCCAGGGCTCACACTGACAATGGAGGTTGTTGTGCACTTGCAAAGTGCCCCACAGAACTGGTTTTGGCTGGGTACAGACACTCTCTGCCTTCAGAGAACAAAGGATTTTGGTGTATAAAAAGAGGGGCCCAGACCCCAGACTTTTAGATCACTTCTGGGAAATCAAGGGAAAACTTTGCCAAGGAGAAGAGCCTGATAAGCTGAGGAGGAATACTGCCCCTGTGCTGTTTGCTGTTTGGGGTTGGCCTGCAGTGGCTGCTTGCTGCCAAGGAAAGGAGAAAAATAACTTTGCTGTTTGCTTTGTCACCTGCTTGAAGAAAAGATCTCCAAGGGCTTTAAACTGAGCTTGCCTCCTGTTCTGAAGTCTCAGGGACACAAAGACTTCACCACCAGCTCCCCTGAATTTCCTTGCTGGGAATTCCAACCTGCAAAGAGGTGCCTGCTGCGGTTTAGGACCTCTAGAGACTGTTTGTCGCTGGGAGATGGAAAATCGACGCAACATCGAAGAAGCGTGTCGCATCCGCACCTATTTCCGACGCATCGCTTAAGAAACCGTCGCAGCGCCTGCTACGGCTCGAGAAATCGCGGCACGACGCATCGGGTGCAACGTTCTCTGAAGTCCGAGATCACCGCACCGATACCGACGCAAGCCTGCTGTGCGGCTGCACGAAACCACACATCGTACCGGATCAACGCATCGCATCGAGGCGCCAAGACTGTCGCATCGTTGGGGGACGCAGTAAGAAACCGACGCATCACCTCCCCATGCAGTAAGAAACCGACGCATCACCTCCTCTCCAGTAAGGAACTGACGCATCACCTCCCCTGTGCTGCAGTAAGGAACCGACGCATCACCGCCCCTGAAGCAAGGAACCAACGCATCACCTTCCCTGCGTGTAAGGAACCGACGCATCACCTTCCCTGCGGCCATTTTGTTTGTTTTGCGTGATGCATCTAAGGTACCTTTGAGAAAAGTGTTGCATTTACAACTTACATTGAACTGAACTATTTCTACCATTTGAAAGCCTTATTTTTAATACTGTATTGTGGATTTTTGTCGTCTGGTCTTGTTTTGGTTTGGATAAAGATTACTTATATTTTTTCTAAACTGGTGTGGTGTCCATTTGTAGTGTTTTCACTGTGTTACTGTATGTGTTCACAAATGCTTTACACACTGCCTCTGAGATAAGCCTGTCTGCTCGTGCCAAGCTACCAAGGGGGTGAGCAGGGGTTATTTTAGGAGTGTATCCCCCTTACCCTGACTAGAATCAAAGGTCCCTATTTGGACAAAGGTACCTATCTCTGCCAACTTGAGACCCCCATTTCTAACATAGGGCATCTCAATTTTGCATGTAGGGTAGTGAGAGTAGGGAGAACCTTTTGCAGGAGGCTAGGAAGGGCATTAGCAGGGAACAGATTGCCTCATCACCATGTGCGTCTCTCTGCAGGCGTAAAAGAAGATTTGAGAATGTGGCGAGTTTTTCAGCAAACTTTCAATGGCATTCCACTGGCACGGGAGGGGGATCTCATTTGGGATGTGCAGATATTTTCAGATGCAGCAGGCAGCAAAGGTTTTGGACTTTACTGGCAGGGGAAGTGGTGTTCTGAGCAGTGGCCGACAGAATGGAAGGAAGGGGGTAGGTCCATTGCATTTCTGGAGTTCTTCCCCTTAGTTGTGGCAGTGACACTATGGGGTAGTCAGCTCGCACATAGGAAGGTGACTTTTAGAGTTGACAATATGGCGGTTGTAGAGATTGTGAACCGTCAGTCAGCAAGGGACGAACAAGTGTTAAAGTTGCTGAGGGTTTTTGTCCTAGGTTGTTTGCACCATGATATAGCGTTTAGAGCACTACACGTCCCAGGTTTGGACAATGACATAGCGGATGCTTTGTCTCGTTCGCAGTGGGGGAGATTCCGTGGGTTGGCCAAGGATGCCGACAGGATCCCGATGCCCATGCCGCAGCAGTTGTGGTACGTAGGCAACACAGGATGCTACAACTGGTGGTAGGATCACTGGCTAAGTCTACTAGGATATCCTATAACCTGGCATGGAAGGAGGTTTTGCTGTCAGGCACCCAACGGTGCTCGAATAAGTTACAGCGAGGGGACAATGTGATTCAGTTTATCCTGGATATGATTGAAAAAGGCTTGTCCAGGGTGTCAATTGCAGGGAAATTAGCAGGAATTGCATTCATGGGTAAATTGCTCTGGGGTTACACGCCTTCAGCGGGTGAACTGGGCGCAAGGATGCTAGAAGGGTGGACCAGGGAGTGTGGCCAGCTGAATCCGGTCAGGAGACCCGTGTCGTGGCAGTTGCTGAGCAGAGTAATACAGATTTTGCCAAGGATTTGCACGGATGGTTTAGAGTCATGCCTGTTTTCCACATTGATGGTGTGGATGTTTTTTGGTGCATTTAGAGTGTCTGAGTTGTTAGGGGAGAGGAGGGGTGGGGGGATCGGGTGGGGAAAATGTGGTCTTGCGCGATGCGGGATACATATATGGTTAAAAAAGTCCAAAACGGATCAAAAGTGCAAGGGAAAATGGGTGTTGTTGCGGGCTCCATTGCCTAAGCTTACTTGCCCTTATAGATGGGGGCGTCGCTGGCAAGCAGCATCCAAAGATATCGGGGAGTCAGTTTTTGTGCATGCAAATGGGAAAAGGGTTACAGCCTTCCAACTGCTAGCGGTGCTGAGGAAGGCACTAAAGGAATTGGGCATAGATGGTTCAGGTTTTGGGGGACACTCTTTCCGGATCGGGGCAGCATCTGAAGCAAGCAATAGAGGGTGGGGACAGGGTGAGATCATGCGCTTGGGGAGGTGGTCCTCAGATTGTTATAAGCGATACTTACGCAGCAGGGATAAGAAATTTAGCGTGGTTGTTAACAATGCATAAGTTCACGCAATGTTTCTCGTTTCAGGTTCGGTGGCTGGCCCCCTCTCGTTGAAAATGTCAATCTGGGTTGTGGGACACTCCTTCGTGAAGTGGTCTCACGTACAAGCACGAGAGAGTTATTTCGGACAGAATCTTGGTTTTAATGAGAAACTGTTTAAAGTGTTATGGAAAGGAAAAGGGGGCATGTTGTGGAAGGAGCTGATTCCGTGTCTTAACGGTCTGCTAGTTGGGGGTCGGTGTCCGGACATTTTGGTCATACATTTGGGTGAAAACGATTTGTGTAGAGAGAAGGGCATAGTTCTGATGAGAAGCATGAAGAGGGACTTAGCACTTATTAAACAACAGTGGTCAGGATGTTTTGTGATATGGACTGAGTTTGTGCCCCGCTGGGTCTGGCGGGGGGCAGTTAATCCAGGAGCAGTGGACAGAGCCAGGAGGAAGCTTAATACGGAGAGGTCTTGTTTTGCAGGGAATTGAGTTTTGGTAGAATTGTACACAGGGACATTCGTTTTGATTCAGGGGAATTTTTTAGGAGACGGGGTCCACTTGTCAAGGCTGGGGATGGACCTTTATTTGTTGGAAATTAGGGAGGTGTTAGCCAGGACGTTAAATGTTCAGAGCCACCATAGACAGTAAGAGGCCTACAGGACAGGGGGGCAGAAAAAAGGGGGCTAGGCAGTAGTGGCCGTCCCCCCCTTTTTCCTGGGTGGCGGGGTTTTGAAAACTTGGCTAGGGTTGGCACAGGTTTTTGGTTAAGTATTGGAAGCTTGTGAGCAGGGGCAGGAAAAGGGTAGGCAGGTAGTCTAAGCTTCAGGATAGACGTTTGTTAGTTACAATTGCAGGAAGGCAGGTAGGGAACGGGGTGTCATTGGGGGAAAAAGTTTTAACTGCAATACTGTGTAATGTTGTTGTTATGTTAATGCCAGGGTGGGGGAACTTTTGAGGGGATCGTAGGGGCGGGGGGGGGGGATCAGGGGTCAGTTATTCGATGTATAGCGAGGCTTTAGTTTTGTAAGGCAGTTGCCAGTTGGTTATTTTGTAATATGCACCTGTTTCAATAAAGCTGCCTTTTTCACACACAAAATGGGTCTCGATTTGGCTTGCCTCCCTCCCTCCCAAGGGGGATTGGGGGGCAGCCAAACGTAGTGAGGTCTGCCCCCGGGCAGTTTGGGAGGGGTTTGGGCTGGCCGGATCGGCCATTTTGTGGTTTTGGGCTTTTTTAGGGCGTAGCCCAATGCTTATATAATCCTATGAGGGGATATGCCAGCCACCATTTTAGGTTTTGGTGACCTGGTGGCTGGCAGCAGGGTAGCTAGTAATAGTTTTCTTGGCCCCGCCCTCCCATCCCTCTTTTTAAGAATTTTAGTTGGGTGGAGTCTTTGGGGTTTGTTCTTTGGTTTAGGCCAGGTTTGTGGAAACAGGTGCATAAGGGATCTTATGGATGTTGTCGCTTGGAACAGCTGCTTGCGGGGTTTTGAAAAGTTGGCCAGGGTTGGCACAGGTTTTTGGTTAAGTATTGGGAGCTTGTGAGCAGGGGCAGGAAAAGGGTAGGCAGGTAGTCTAAATTCCGGGTAGACGTTTGTTAGTTACAGTTGCAGGAAGGCAGGTAGGGAACGGGGTGTCATTGGGGGAAAAAGTTTTAACTGCAATACTGTGTAATGTTGTTGTTATGTTAATGCCAGGGTGGGGGAACTTTTGAGGGGATCGTAGGGGCGGGGGGATCAGGGTCAGTTATTCGATGTATAGCGAGGCTTTAGTTTTGTAAGGCAGTTGCCAGTTAGTTATTTTGTAATATGCACCTGTTTCAATAAAGCGGCCTTTTTCACAAACAAAATGGTCATCGGTTTGGCTTGCCCCCCTCCCTCCCAAAGGACTTTCAGCTGCTTGACGCTAATTTCTCTGATTGTGAAGGAAGCCTTCTTGGATTCAACCTCACAACAGACTGTAGGGACAGTATGGTGGTGGTTTTCGGAGCACGAATGGACCTCAGCATGCAGCTGTTACCGTTTCAGACTGCTAAGGACATGGCGCACAATGAATATATCAATAGCTAATGGTACACATAAAATAAAAGTACTACTTTTGCATCATCTTCACGTCAAGCTAAAGCTCCAAAAAAGGAGTTCCTCCGTAAAATGCCCAGGGACCAGACCTGGTGGACAGCCACGCAAGCCAATGAGTAAAGGCAGCTGAAGCCATCAGACCCAGTGATGACCCAAAGCCCCATTATGTATATGATGTTTGTTGTATGTTATGTATGGTGTGTAGTGTGTTGTGGAGGCTGTCTAGTAGCGACCTGAGGTTTTTACAAACAGCAGACACTGTCTGCTGCCAAGCCTAACAAGCATTTGCAATGCAATAGGTCTTGCAGTACTGAAAGTTTGAGCTATTGGCATTCCATTATTATTTGCAACTCCAATTGCTCAAACTTTCAGTAATGCGAGACCTACTGCATTGCAAATGCTTGTTATTTTTAGTATTTTTCACCTTTTTTTCCTCTCTGCCCAGACGCTGCACTTTGGAATAGAAAAATGACTGAAAAAGACGACATTTGCAGCCTAAGTTTTTTTTTTGTTGTTTGTTTTTGGGTTCCATTTCACAGGGGAACAAATAAAGGAAAGGAGAGGAAAGGAAAGAGATGGTAAGAGTCATTTGCTTAAGTATTGGTTTCCGCAAGTGAGGAGGAGCGTGACAGAGAAAGTGAATAAGAGGAAGAAAGAGAGGGGGAGGGCCAGCAGAGCAGGTGAAGCGAACATTGTTGTTTAAAGAAAGAAGAGAAAACAAAAGTAGCACTTCACTGGCAAACTCTGTAAAGTGAAGCTAATGTGTCTGGTTGTGAATAAAACCACCATTAAAAGCCTACACAGCTCCCATCAAACACCACGCTTCACCCATCATACTCAAAAACACAAATACATGAACTAATGCCCAGACACCTACAATTAAGTCACCTTTGAGGAGGGAGGTACATGTACGAACTGGGTTGCACATTGAGACAACATAGTGGAAAGCACCGGGTGCTACAGTATAGTTTAGAGGGCTGACCCCAGAAATGGAACTAGCTAAGTATGGCTGGCAACACCACAGGTTAAGGCATTGGTGAAGTGGCTGGAACTAGGCTCCGAAAGAAAGCGGCAGATCAAGCAGAGCTGCACGGCTTGTATTTTGACAGGGAAGGAGGGCATAGCTAAGCGGCAAAAATAGTTCAGCTGCTCCACAAGGCAGTACACATTAACTCCATTTAAAAAGCCCAAGCATATACTATGCAAAACATATAATAACCTTAGCATGTCCTTACTCTAAAACAATTTTTTAAAAACACTTACATTCCCCCAAAAAAACCTCAAGTTAAAAGGGCACGCACGTTGACTTAAACACTCACAGTGTCTGCGTCACAAAAAACGAAGACAATAAACTAGGGTAAATTCAGTCTAGTCACTTCTGGCCCTGTTTTTGCAATGTTCATCCTGTAATGAAAGTTTATTCATCACATATGTCTTAGAAAGGGAGGATGAGGGAGGACAGCGATGTAACATGCCAGATACGAATGGTAAAGCCTGGTGGTAAAAAAAAGCCCTTAGCATCGCCCAGTGCTCACTTGATAACACCACTGGAGGGAGTGAGGGAGTGTGGTATGTGGCGGTGACTGACAAATTCAAGTGAAGCCCCACAAATGATGAGGAGAGCAGTCAGGCACAGACAAAGCGTATACAATGTGGCAACCCTGAGACAGCGGCCTGCGTGATTGAACTCATGCAGCAAGACAGTCAGGATATCCAGTGGGTCGCAGTAGCAGAGAAGGACTGTGAAGATTTTGCAGGAATAGGGGCGATGTTTCACTCGGAAGAAGGGTATTAGAGGGGCAGCAATGTCTGCCTTTTCAAGTGAAGGAGGAATCAAGGACGCAGAAGCTGAGATCGTAGCACTCGCAGAAACAAGGCACGCAGGTGCTATTGTTAAAGCGTGCCACGCTGCAAAAAAATTAAGTTTTATAAATCAACAGGTTTTGTTGGGGAAGCCGCGCATTTTGAAAAGAACACGCGCAGCCGCCATTGTTAAAAATGAAGCGGGCGTGCCGCACTGGGTAAAAACATGCAGTGTTGCAAAATAGAGTTGGGCGAGCCCTGTGCAACAAAAGAAAAGTCACGCGGCGCCATTGTTAAAGTCCAAGCACGGCGTGCTACGCTGCAAAAAAAAGTCATTACGTTGTGGGAGAGCGTGTTGTACCTGCATCAGCAGGCAGGAGAAAGTCATTTAAGAAAATAGTGCTCACAGACTGTAAATAGTAACAACACATGTAAGAGGGGCAGTCCTCATGGGAGGTTACAACATGAGAAAACGAGGTACTAAGGAGGCACTACCAAGCCTATTCACAAATCAAAGGCCACCATTTACAAAGGACAGTAACAGAAGCCAATTGAAAAGATGGGCGGAGCTTAAAGTTCATACCTGAATACAGCATGTCTCGAAGAGACAGCGCAAGCACTGCCTAGGCGAGACCTAAAAAAGAAGGTGGTGATCTTGAATGATCCTCTAAATGATAACTCACAAATACGCCTCCACAAAAAAATCAAAATCGTTTAAAGGATAAAATCATATAATACTACATATTCCCCTACAGACACAGGTCAGCTAAGCGATTCCCAATGTATGTTCCCCAATCACCACTGTCTTCCAAAGATAAGCATGGTTTCCAAAATACCTCCACTGATTCGGATTAACCTTTTAGCAGACCTCATCAAGCAAACTGACCGCATATTTAAAAAAAAAAACTGCATTTCTATCTGGACTAAATAAATAAGTTTGGCCCTCCACTTTATCAAATCAAACATGCAGATTATTAGAACTTACAGACGACTGAAACAGCTGCATAAATTATGCATGTTTAAAAAGTCACGTCACAGCAGTACCCTCTTAAATCGCTCATTTTTGACCCAGTGGTAGAGGATTTGATAGCTCGGATTCATGTTTTCCATTTTTACACAGGTTTTTCATGGTTCTCTTGATTCACATTTATGAGATGCGTGACAAATGCTAGAGATGGAGAAAGGAGGGAAAGGATTTTGGTTCACAGGTCAGCCACACAGGTCCTTTACACAGGAGAAGTGGGCTTTGAGGGAGGACTTGCATGTATGTGGGGGTGGGGCATGGAGCTTGATGTTGCGCAAGGTAGTGAAGAAAGGGATTTGAGGTCCATGGAATTCAGCACTCGCGGTGAGATGCAGCAGTAGTTCTTGAAAAGATTGGGGGCCATGTTCCAGGTACGGCCCTGAAACTAAGGAGAAGGAGAAGTTTAAAGAATGTTCAGTGTTTAGCAGAAGACTTGGTGGTGGTAGGAAGAAGTGGGTGTGTATCTTTTAGCAACAGTTAAATAATGGTGGCTAACAAAGAGTATAATTTTGCTGAGGCAAGAGAAGCAGGAATGAGGAGCCCAACTGAGAGGCTGCTGAATTAGTATAACTTCCTTATGATCACAGATTTGACAAGGTAGAATGAAGGGTGTGGGTTAATCCTCTCAAAGGTAAGTAGTTAGACACCAGCCTTCTGCTAGAGTTAATTCCATGCCATTATGCCAAGATTCCTGATGCAGGGTGTGAGTTTATCAAAAGAGGAGGAAAGCAAGGGTGTCAAAATGGTGGGTGCAGAATATGCTTGGAAGTAAAACATTCCTTTGTGGAGGTGTAAAGCATGAGGATGCAGAGTGGGTGATAGATGTAAGACTACAATTGTAAATAAAGGTGGGAGCTGAGAAATAATGATAAGAAAACCAATGAAAAGCATAATACAGAGCTAAATGTCTTATGAGTATTTAGATCCCAGGGTAAACCCATTACGTTAGCGCTTAGCGACATATGGTCCCTATTGTGATAAGGGGGCCTTGACAACCCCATCCCACCCACCCCCGCGTAACTGTAAAAAAAAAAAAATTTTTTGTTATGGTCCCAATATGTTTACCGGTCTCATTTTTGTTGGCTTAGAACTCTGTGTGATATGCCACTGCTAAACAGTGGCGTAGTGTGTGTGCTTTCCCCCTAAAACACACACAGTACATTGGTTTCCCTTAATTGTCTTATTTAACTTTCCTGTAATGCCATAGCAAATGGCACAATAAATTCACCAATAGTGTGGAAGTTAGTGTCATACTGGGCTACAGCTGGTTTTTACACTCATGGCCACGTTCTTTTATGATAAAATCAAAAATATTCAGGACACTTTTTCCACCACTTGCTTCCCTCTAGCACTAGACACCGAACCTCTTCTTTCTTCTCCCCGATCTAGGGCCCCTCTATTTACTGAGTTCCCCCTCCTTCCTTTGGCCACTTCACTCGAAATTATGAGATCTCTGAAGTCGGGGGCCCCCTCCGACCCATGCCGAGCCCATATCCTAGCGTCAATAGCTGAGACCATCAATCCAGCGGTAAACCAGATCTTGAATATGTCTCTGCAGCAGGGGCTGGTCCCTGCCAGTTGGAAGAAGGCGCTAGTGCTCCCCCTTCTGAAAAAACCTTCCCTAGATCCGGAGATAGCTTCTAACTATAGATCAATTTCTCTCTTATCTTTTTTCTCCAAAACTTTGGAAAGGTATGCTAATTCGATCACCACTTCTTTTGTTGAAACCAACCATATACTGCATCAGAGCCAATCTGGTTTCAGGTCTAACTTTAGCACAGAAACGGCACTCCTCGAGATCTCAGAAACCATCAATGACGTTCTCGACAGAGGCGGCAAAGCCGTTCTGATATTGCTGGACTTGTCGGCGGCTTTTGATACCGTCCCCCACGATCGCCTCTTGTCGAGGCTCCATGACTCTGGTTTCGGGGGGACGGTACTAAAGTGGTTTGCCTCCTTTCTGTCAGATCGCCAACAAACAGTTTGGGCTCCGCCTTTTTCGGCTCCTATTCCCTCCTTAAAGGTGGGAGTCCCACAGGGCTCTATTCTCAGCCCCACACTGTTTAATATTTATTTGTCCCCTTTAGCACACCTGGCCGAGACCGACGGAGCAAAAATAGTGTCATATGCAGATGACATGCAGTTGCTCTTTACCTGCGATAGGGACATGGATTTTAATGGTGAAATGATCAACTCATGCTTATCGGCAGTATTTACTTGGCTCCTGCGGAACCAACTGAAATGTAATTCCGAAAAATTGGAGATAATTTTCTTTGGTCTGCCCCCTAACAATATGTGGCACAGCTGGTGGCCACAAGATATGCATCCCCCGCTAAACTCGGTCAGAGAAGTTAAAAATTTGGGGGTGAAAATGGATGACACCCTCAACATGAAATCTCAAATCCAAGCGGTAACGGGAAAATGTTTCGGCCTCCTAAGAATGCTGAAGCAGTTTCTACCTCTTCTTTCGGTTCCCCACAGGAAAACAGTGGTTCAGGCCCTGATCGGATCCAGACTGGATTATGTAAACATTCTTTACTTAGGTCTACCAGAGTATTTACTTACTCGTCTTCAGGTGGTTCAAAACGCCGCAGCCAGGGCGATACTCCTACTTGGCCCAAGAACGCGGATGTCTTTCCACCTTAAATCTCTCCACTGGCTCCCGATCCGCAAGAGGATCCTTTTCAAAGCCTTGTTCTGGCCTTTAAGGCACTTCACGACTCTGGAGCGCCTTACTTAAGAAAGAGAGTCCAATTCTATCTTCCTCGGCGCTCCTTAAGATCCGCATCTCAGTCGTTGGCACTGACCCCTGTGTTCCACCGATCTCGAATAGGCGGTCGATCATACCAGGTTCAAGTCGCCAAATTGTGGAACTGTCTGCCGTTTAAGCTACGACAGATGCAAGAGCTCCTTCCTTTTAGGAGATCTCTGAAAACTTGGCTGTTCCAGCAGTAGCCTTTGCGCCAGCACTTGCAATTCAGCCGCTACACTAAACTAGCGCCGGGACACTCTGTCGAGTAGCTGTGCGCTCTATAAATACTCTTATAACATAACTGCTAAACAGTGGCGTAGTGTGTGTGCTTTCCCCCTAAAACACACACAGTACATTGGTTTCCCTTAATTGTCTTATTTAACTTTCCTGTAATGCCATAGCAAATGGCACAATAAATTCACCAATAGTGTGGAAGTTAGTGCCATACTGGTCTACAGCTGGTTTTTACACTACTCACATAAATGACAAAATAGAAGGATTCAGTGACCACTGGCTGGCAGCAATCTAAAAGCACTGCAGTAACACATGGTAAGGAAAAGTGTCTATGTCATGTAGAAAATCTATTTTAATATATTAGGTAAGTCATCCATAAAGCATGTCTTGTAAGCCCACAGGACTGTGCATTTAACAGATACAAATATGGCATGCTATACACTGGGAATAGTATGCCATCACAAACAATAAGTGCCCAAAACCTGTTTTCAATATGAAGTAAAGTTTCATTTTCCAGGAACAGACCTAGATCTGATTCAAATCATTATTTTACATCTCTGTGTGGGAAAAATGCAAGAGAAATGTTTAAAGTTATTTCTTATTTAGGTTAGAAAATGTAATGCGATGGAGAAAGTAGATTTTTGACAAGTTCAGTGAAAAAGTAGGGAAGTTTATTTTTGCCTGCCTGAGAGAAATCCAGTTTAGAAATGGTTTGCCTCTCAACATTGCTTCAAAGGCCCAATACATATCCTTGGCTGGCTACTTATGAACCTGCCTGGGTGTTTGAGCCCAGTTGGGTCGGGGAGTTGTCCACAGGTGTCACTTAATGATTAGCCATCCGGGAGAGGACAGGAACATAGGTCAGAACAAAGGGCAGCTTTCACTGTTTTGCCTTTCACTTGGCGATCCCAAACGGGGATGGCAGGAACTGTTCCCAGCACCATCTGAGACTTTCTGGCTCCAACCACAGCAGGATGGAAAACAGTTCTGGCCCTGAGAAGAGGGGAGCATGCATCACATCCATAGGGAAGTGGCTAGGGGAAGGAAAAGAGCTCTTCTGGTGGAGCATCGCAGGAACAGTCTTGTTTTAGAGCTAATCTGAAGGTGTGCTGAAAAAAGAGGTGGGAACAGCAGGAAAGAAGGGATCAGATGTGTTGAATGCTCCAATCACTGGCTAGTTCACAGGATAATATACACCACCACATCCTCAGAACACTCTGAACCCGGGAAGAAAACATATTGAAGAAAAAAACTCAAATAATCCTAACTCCTGCTGGCACCAAGGGTTTCGAACTGCCCTCTAAGAGGTGGTTCTCCTGCTACAGGGACACAAAAAGCAGGACTCCTACCTCCCATGAGTCTCAGTTCACCAATGAAACCTGAAGGGGCCCTAGTTGGAAAGACTCTGGGGGCCATATTATACATACGATGCACTTCCCCTGTTTGCGCCACGGCGCATCTTTCAAAAGGTTTTGTGGATCCCTGTCCATTGAAAGCTTCAAGCCTTAACCCTCTGAAGGATTTTGAGACCCCAAAAAGTCTAAAGGTAAAACCAGCAGCGAAGAGGCTTTAGTGGCCATGAAATCCAGCTCTGTCTCACTCTGAGATTTTGGCACCAAAACCAATGGCTTCAGCAGGAGACCAACGACAATGTATCCAACTTCAAGGTACATTTGCCAGCTTCAGCTTTAGGCCTTGTCCTACTGGGACACTTGAGCTCCAAAAAGGAAACTAAGTCTAAAAGTAAACATTTTTAACTGTGTGACCCTCTTGGTATACCCAATTTCTGCTCCATTGCGGTTTGCCTTAGGTGAGGCCTATGTTCCTGTCTACCACGAATTAACATTTGTGATCGACCCTTTGTGTTTTCTTGGTGCCTTTTGTCTTAAAATGTAAAAAATTCACTTTGCAGCCCATTATTTGATTTGAATCCCTTTGGTTTCCTTTTACTCTATACACTTTTCTCTACTATTCTAAGCTGGTTTTGGAATTGTATTATTTTTTGCCTTTGACATTGTTGGTACTGCTTGAACTTAACCCACGATATCTGCTGCTTTTGCCACAGCTACCATGGAATTAGCAGGGTTTCTCTTTGAACTGAGTTGAAACCAAGCTAGGGCATGTTTGTTAAGATGGTAAAGGACCCCCCTTTCTAAATTAATAATCCGCCTTCTGACAGTAACCATGCATGATAAATATCTTTTCACCACTTGGAAATAAAAGAAACATGTTTTTGGTCAGCTCTCCAAAACGTTTTAAAAAATGACATGACATACATTTTAGCTGAATCATAATGATCCAGCTAAAACCAATCAAGTTAGACAGAAGGCAGCACTTGCTGTGCTCACTCACTGGATGATAACATAGTGGAAGCACTTGATGTCATTCTAGTGTGAAAATTGTATACCCTCATGGTCACAATGACTAGGATGGATGAGGCTCGGGTGCAGCACTCTTCCTAACTATCCCACACCGCTACGGCATTGCTCTTGTTCAAATACCTTTTCGAGTGGGGGTAGGAGTGGTAGTGATGTTGAAATGGGCAGTGAAAGTCCATGTTTGAAAAAGCAGTCCACAAGCATAATATTTACACATGGAGGTATAGGGGGCCCTTGGCGCAATCAACACCATGATAATTAGGTTATAATTATTGTCTCCTAAAAACTCAGCGTCCTTTGATAATGACCTGAAAGAGGTCAGCCTATATTTTATGTTGCCCAGTTCCCAAGCTGATTTTGATGTTTGGGAGCCTGACAAAGATGATGGTATGGGCAATAAAATAAGGTTGGCTTTCAAGACCTATGTTTTAAGTAAGAATCTCTAGCCCCAACACATCTTAAGGTCATACCCTAAATTGGATGTTAAGATGAAGAATTGAGTTGAAAAGGGTAGTTGCACAATGTGTGGATTGGTCTGAGCACACCTTGATATATTGTTGGTCAAAAGGACATACCCTACTGATAAGCCAAGAGTAATATAAAAGATTATCTGCAAGTACCAAAAAGGATTAACTCAAACTGATGTCTAACATTGAAATGGAAAGTTGGTAGGTGTCACTGCCAACTTAGAAGGCTAGTATAACTCCAAGATCTCCGCCTTTGGGGAAAACTTTGCCCCATTGTTAATTATTAAAAGCGAGAGAGTTAAAAAACAGTGAATTGTTCTTTTAGATATCTGTAATAAAACATTAAATTCAATTTGGAGGGGTTATAGGAAAGCTATTCTGAAATCAAAATAAGAGTATGTTACCAATAAAACTGAGAGAGACATGAATTCTACTACAGAGTTGTCTAAATCACCTAAGGTAAATTGAGTATCCAATTCTCAAGGAAAACTTGAAATGGTTTCTGCCAGATAGACTACTTTAAAAAACAGTACAGCAGATCAAACTACATCCGACAAATTAAGGGCAGCATTATGAGAAAGAAGAGCTAGGCATGAATATTAGCATGGTTCATTAAGAATGGTACTATCTACAGAATTACTCCAGGTGTGACTATCTCCATCATCAAGTTGCCAAATCTCATCTCATAACCATGAAAACCTTGTCCATTCAAGTTGGATGCAAACTGTTTGGACTTGACTCCCTATATAAAAGAGATAATTAACATCTCCTTTCAACCTAAAATTCAAAAGAAACCATGGGTCATGCCACTCAAAAAATACACTTGTTGGTCCATTAGAAGTTAACACCTACAGCTTGAGCGAAACTATTATGTTGTTGCTCATAATTCTTGAGAATGCCACCACAATCCAACTCCATTAAAGTTTGGAGAAAACTAGTATCAGGGCTGATTAGAAATTGAGATTTTACACCAAAAGGGGAACACAGATGGCCCTCATTAATGTACAAATCACAACTCTGAATATCATAGCCACAGATGAATTGGCTTTGTTAATGTTGCTAGATCTCTCTACAGAATTCAACACCACTGGCCACACCACCATTTTAAAAACAGTGGAGTAAGAGATTGTGTGTGAGAACTGCCCAGTAAATGCTTTATTAATTTTAAAGCAACAGGAAAATAAGGTCTGCATTGGTGGAGGTAGCGCTCTGTAAGCACTCTGTCCAGGATTGAGTACCCTATGAGCCCTCTCATCTCCATGGCTGTTCAATATTTATGTGCAGTCTCTTTATCAGCTCCACAAGAATTTGAAGGTAGATTTCTAGGAGTATGCCTACAATATGCAGATAACTATTCACCTGGCAAAAACCCCATGAGAAATCCCAAAAGTTGAAAGAAGTATTTTTAAAGATCCGCATTTGGACACATGTTCAGCCTTAATGAGTCCAAAATAGAATTCCTATTAAAAGGGATATAAGTTTATCTAAGAAAAGGTAGGGTCCAGGCTAGTTTTAAAAAAAATTTTTTTTACAGGGGTTGAATCAGAGTTAGAACTTACGGAACACGTTCAAATGTTTGGAGTAGCCTTTGACACTCGCCTTTCAATGAATATGCCATTGTTGGCTCTACAAATTACCATCCTGAATCATGATCAAGCCAAGGTAGTAATAGGTATCCTTGTGGGCCAAATTGGATTATGTAAATTCATTTTTGCAAAGTACTTCCAAAGCTAATGAGCAAACATTGCAACTTTTTACAAAATTCACCTGCAAAGGCAATAATTACCTTGTCAGAGATCACACATGTCTCCAGCACTTAGGAGTATACCCGTGCTCCCAGCCCTGATCAGAATAGAATTCAAAACCAAGCCCTGCCTGAAACACAGATTGCAGATTTATCAAATGACATAGACTTCAAAATGGTATTTGTGCATGAATATGGTATGTTTATAGTACCAACCTAGTTGAAACAGAATGGTCTTCAGATCCTTTTGCTAAACTTAAGAAGGGTAGCAGTGATTCTGAGCATACCGATGGATAAGGCCTGTTGCTTAGCAAATGTCTTTCTTGCACTTGTTCATCTGTAACCTGAGGTTGACGTGGCTGAAGGTGTGCCAAGAGCCACTGGAGAGAGAGACTTGTCAGCCACCTAGGTAGGGATACCGGTCGCGCCTGCTTCAAGATGGCCTTAAGGGCAGGCAGTGTGGAATCTGGAATGCTGTGTAGCATGGGTATAGTACCATAATATTGTTGATGGAATATTGATTGGCATACATATTGTGGCAAAATACTGTATATAAAAATATTGCCCCATTTAATTTAATAACAAAAAATCTAGGACCAGTGAGACAATATTTTTGTAAACAATATTTAGGATATAATGTTTATGCCAGATGCTATTTTGGTAAACTGCATTCTGAAAAACAACCATAGCAAGGGGTTGCCACCATCCGGATGTACAAGCAAACATGAGAACTTAAAAGGCAGTTATCAAGTAGCTTTTTGAAAAGGAAAAGTTTCATTTTCTTTAGCAGAGAAAGACGGTACCAAACACCTTTGGTTTTCTTGGCAATGTGTTCTTTAACTATACAGTCGGTGTCAAGGATGAATAAGAGTGACTTGGAATTGTCATAAAGCTGGGAATTGAATCTCTCCAGGTCAATGACATTGAGACATGTTAGGACTAGTTGTTTTTTATTGTTGTTGGTGGTTACATAAGTTGTGTACCTTTAACTACAGTTACCCTGCATGGTGCTCTTACATAAGTCTGCAAGGTTGAATTATTCTGGTTTTTCAGGCTGGGGAATGAATCCTTAATAGTTTAAAAGGACAATAAACATTGGTAAAATGGTAGTAGGCCCACAAATTGTGTTCGTTTAGCATTCACCTCATTTAAATGCACCACACTTGAATCAAGGACACCGTCAGTTCCCCTAGTGGCCGCCACAGTTCAGAACTACAAAGCGTAGGAGTAAAAAGGAATAAGCCTCTGGCCGGGGAAGATGGCAGGTCGCATATAACTCTTTGAATGATACCAAAGCTTGAGAACTGTCGGTACAGGTAAGTAGCCTGTTTCTTCTCCAGCACTGGGTCTTTCATGAATCCCTATGTTTGAATTAGAGTAGTCTGCTATTCATTGTACATGAAAAAGTGGGAAGTAGGTCCAAGTTATCTAGAGAGGTTGAACAGACCAGCTTGTTCCACCGAAGAGTCTGATGCTGCATCCATATCTAGGTAATAGTGTTTGGTAAATGTGTGCCTGTTCTTCCATGTTGTAGCATGACTGATGTCATGCAGAGGCACTCCAACATATGCCTTTGAGGAAATACTTCCAATATATTTAACTGTCACTCGTTCTTTCTGATCTCAATTTTCTTTCTTGTGACAGAACAACATAGAGGCTGGAAGATTTCATGACTGGTCTTGCTTTAAAAGGGGGCGACCCCACCTATGTTGTCCATAGGCCATTACAGTCTGATCAATAATCTTTTCTATGTTCAATCTAAGGCACTTGCACACATTAAGAGAGTGCATGGATCTCTTAGCACTGGATGCAAGATTTAGGAAGAATGAGCAGAGGACCACCTGTCCATAGAGGAAGAAATTCAAACTTTAATTCAGCTATGTGTAAAGGCTCAAAAGGTTGTGCCACGAGCTGCCTCACTGCGAGAAAGACCCAAAACAATCTTTTCTGTTTGACCACTCTTTGAGAGAAGAATAACAGTCAATGAGCTGAGTTCTGTACCTGGAAACAGGCATTAGGTGGACCATAACAGAGGCATACTTGAGACCAGATTTGGAAAGGTGCAACAAGTACATCAGTATCTAATGGGGTTATAGGTAGCACCGGCGGTACAGGATCTTGGCATCAGGACAAGGGGGCTCTCGTGAGTCGGGTGGCAACCTTCATTGACTGCCTGCTGGCTTAAGCAAACAGTTATCTGGCGAAAAGCTCCCTGGTGGTGGCGTCCCGCGAATCCAAGATAGAGGCCGCGAACAGAGACGTGGGGCTGCCTGGCTCGGGTGGCCTCTTTTCTAGGGAAAAGATAGTCACTGGTCAGCTATGACTTGTTATGGGCCCTTAGAAAATCACTGGTGCCCTTCAAATGAGGTAGGAACTGTTCAGGCCTCGATTGTTGCACATACACAGAGCTGAGAGTGGAGGGGTGGAGGCCTACCACAAGCTTTGGAATCATTGGGCCCACTCGGCAAGGATAGTTTGTATCAAGACACACCTATACCATTGGAGCCGTGCTCCGGAGCACCAATTTGCTGTCTCCGTCCTCACAATTCAACTGCCAGGGTGGGCTTCAGTTCCGCGAGCCTGCCCTTCCCCCTGCTGCACCTCCTCCACTTGGGCCTACGCGCCATTCTCACCCCACTGTTTCAGGCGACAGAACAAACACATGGCTGCAATGTGCCCAGGTCCTGCCGCCAGCAGCTGAACCGGTCTCCCTGCAGCCTCAGACGCAATTAAGATTTCACAAGTGCAGACCTACTTCAGCATACCATGGCTGCTGCAGAAATGAAAGCAGCCAAAGCCTACGTCATTCACAATATGCTGCATTTCCAGCAGGTGGAAAAGGGGCTGGGTTAGGTGTCTGCATAAACAGCACGCATGATCTACCTAAGCGAATAATTCATGGGCTCCTGGCTGTATTTGGCAAGGATATCTCAGCGTGGCACCAGGACATTAAAAGGGCATTAATTGAGCCATCATGGATCTGGATCACACCATCCAGAGAGCAGAGTTGCGTCTTGATCAAGTCGAAAATGACGCTGCGACCACTTCACATGAGCAGGATGAACTCGTACAGAGGCTGACCACCATGGAAGCTGACCATAAGGATCTCATTGATAAGATGGATAATATCAAAAATCGCTCTAGGAATAATATCTGCATCTGTGATATTGCCAAAAAGATTCTCTAACAAAGACGTCGAAGAGTAGGAGTCTGCCTTATTTCATCAACTCCTCCTTCACCAGACCGGCTTTGTCTTAATCGCACACACAAGGTGCTCTCAGCTTACCAGCAAAAAAGGAACCTGGCACCAGATGTGCCCATGAGAGTGCACTTCTTCAAAGATAAAGAAGCCATCTTATGCACCACTCGTCGTCAGGAGCCCATACTCTTTCATGATGCCATATTATCTCTCTTCTAGGATGTCTCACTCATGCTGGCACGATGCAGTGAGTTTGCACAGGTTATCACTTACCCGCGTCAAGAGAACATATGTTACAGATAGGGATTCTATTTTTGCCTTTTCTTCACCTTCAAGGGAAGACAATATCCATGAGGTGGCTGAAGAGAAGAACATTCTAGGCCTGGCAAGCACAAATGACCTTGCCAACAAGACTGCTGAGACTCCTATGGCGGATGTCCAAGGTGCCTGGCACACCCCTAACACCAATAAAGTATATATAGAACAGAAAAAAGTGAAAAACTAAGAGATAGGACAGACCGGCTACTTCGTAAGATGATTAACTGGTTTTTTTTTGTTTGTTTTTTTATTTATTGATTTTCAATGACATGGAGTTGCAACATTAGAATCAATCATAGACAGACATATCAGCGTGAATCATAATGCAATAGTCAGTACATTCAGAAGCATTGCATAGTGAAAAAGAAATGTCCCCCCGGTCATGCTGTTTTCTCTGGGCCTCCCCAAATATATTAAACATTGCAGCCATCAAACCTCCATTATCAGCAACCCCTGGGTAAATAAAAAGGAGGCAGGTAGTGCCAACACAGTAAGGTTCCTTGACCCTATATTCACACATCAACCCCAGTACATTCGAAAATAAGCATGAGGAAAACAAGGAAGAAGTATTGTTACGACATGTGCCAAGAGGCATCAAATGCGCATTGAGTCCCTAGATACATATGCCACTGTTTCATCGCCAGTGACTGCAGGATCTGCCGAGGGCAAGGCGGCAAGGTAGGTTTTTTGGGGATCCCAGATATCCCTGGGTCGAGAGGACAAAGGGAGTAATTCGGCATAATTACACAATTTTTCTTGACAATATGTTAGATCGGAGAGCCAATCCTTAAACTTCGGCGCTCTGCCTCTGCCCCATCTGCAGGCAATACGGCGTTTAGCCATAAACAAAGCAAGTGACAGGAAGCGATGGTGGGAATTCGCTATCAATGCAGTGTTACCCAGTAGGGCCACTAGTGGAGTGGGCTCTAAAGGAAGTGCTGTCATCTGTGCTAGAGCCGCAAAGACCTGCACCCAATACTCATTCCCAACGGAGCAGTCCCAGGCCAGATGAAGAAAATCTGCGCCAGCATATCCACATCTATCACAACAATCCGACTCCCTCAGTTTGTACTTATACATTTTGACAGGGGTATAATATAATCGGTGCAAAAATTTAAAGTGTGTAATACGTAGTCGGCTACTGGCCGAGATCTGCTCCGTTTGTAAACAGCAGTAATCCCAGTGTTCGTCTGTGAGCTCTGAGCCTAACTCTGTGTTCCAGTGTGCTCGAGAGGAACAAGGAGCCACTTCCTGTTGTGTATGGATGGTGTGATAGAGTCTGGAGACGACATGTCCCGGTGAAGTAGCCTGCAAAACAATATGCAGCGGGGCCAATGTGGGGGGCTCCTGAGGGAATGCTGGAGAGATGTGTCGCACACCCTGCCGGAGCCGCAAATAAAGGAATACGTCTAATGGAGAGGGCGGAGTATCAAGAAACATCTGCTCCCGCGATCTGAACGTCCCATTGAAGTAAAGGTCCCCCCAATTTACATTTTTTGTTCTTACAAGTAGTTTAAGAAATCCCGTCTCCTGCAGCAGTGGCAATTGGGGGTCATATGACAGGGGGAGTAATGGTGAGTAAAGCAATGTTCCACCTTGTAGTGCAAGAATGCGGTGCCAGGCCTCTACCGTGCATGTGATCGTTGTGGGTGTTTTGTCTCTTGGCTGGGGGGCGGAGCAAATCATGCCAGTGAGGGGGATAGGGTCCGCCAGCCAGTGTTCTGCAGCTACCTGTGGCATGTACGCAGGTGGGTGAAACCAAAAGTAAGCATAGTGTGCCTGAGCGCAAGTGTGGTACAATTCGAAATTAGGGACGTCGAAGCCCCCCGCGGCATAGGGCCTAGTGAGTATATTCCATTGTGAGCGCCTCTGTTTGCCCCCTCAAGTTAATCTGATCATTTCTGACCGCAGCGCTTTAAAGAAGTGCCTCCCTGGGTGGTATTGGATATTAAGAAACAAATATAGCAGCTGTGGGAGAACAACCATTTTTATTAGGGAGACGCGCCCCGCCAGGGAAAGCGGCAATAAGATCCAACGGGTCACGCAGCTAGCAATACGGTCGAGGGCCGTGCCGTAATTGAGTCGCATTAATTCCTCTCGATCTCTGGAGATGCGTATCGCAAATCTGAGCTGCACCATTCCAGTGGAAAGTCCATGGGGAATTGTGTGGCAGCAGGTGTGAGAGGAAAGACCACCGACTTTCCCCAGTTGATATGAATCCCGGAGAGTTTCCCAAACACAATAAATTCACGCAGGAGTGGGTTTAGGTTGTACTGTGGGTCCCGAACATATAGGGTGACATCGTCAGCATAGAGCGATATAACTATTTGGCGCAGGTTGCAGCGTATCGCCTTGTCCTGGTGGTGTTGACGAAGCTTAGCCGCCAGGGGTTCGATCGCAAGGGCAAAAAGAAGGGGGGAAAGTGGGCACCCCTGTCTGGTTCCCCTGGTTACGGGGAAAGCCGGAGATAGGTGGCCATTGATCATGACTCTGGCGGAGGGGAGGCTATATAACAAACGGATCCACAAGAGAAACAGTGGAGGGAAGCCCATACGCTGCAGAACCTCTAGTAGATAGTCCCATTCGACCGAATCAAACGCCTTGGTGGCGTCTAGGAAGACGGCCGCCAGGGCCAGATCGGGATCAACGTTATGTAATATGGAGAAAAGCGTTCGTAAGTTATGTGTGGTCGAGCGCCCAGGGATAAATCCTAATTGATCGGGGAGAACAAGCTTCTCCATGAGCAGGTTCAGTCGATTGGCAAGGACCTTAGCGAGAATTTTGGAGTCGCAATTGATAAGGGACAGGGGTCTGTACGAGTCGCAAAGGACGGGCGACTTCCCAGGTTTAAGTAGGGAGATGATGAGGGCCTCTCTCATGGAAGGGGGGAGCATACCTTGCTCTAGGGAATCCTCATATACCTCCCTGAGAATGGGAGCTAGGAGATCAATGTACGCTTTGTAGAAGTCGATGGGGAGTCCATCTAAGCCAGGGGCCTTCCCAGACTTCATTTGCATAATTGCTTCCCTGATTTCATCTAGTTCAAATGGAGCGCACAAAAACTCCCTCTGCGAGTCCCCCAACCATCCCAGGGCGACATCAGCAAGGTAGGTGTCGAGGTCAAGAGCATCACGTCTGCCCGAGGTGTACAACGTGGAATAGTGAGTCGTAAATATGTTAAGGATGTCCGCCGTATCTCTGTATAACACCTCCCCAGGTCCCTCAACTTCCAGGACATAATTGGAAAAGCGCGGCTTTCGTATAGTCTCCGCCAGTGCCCTGCCTGGTCGTTCTCCCTCGCCGTAGCGTCGGGCTACCCAATACTTCCCTCTGAATTTTGCCTCCCGATCTGCTGTGTTAGCGTAATCCGAGAGCTTATCTCGAAGTTCACTCTGGGCTCTTCCATCGGCGCCCTGGGAAAGTCTAGTCTCTATACCCTTGAGATCCTTCTCTAATGTCTGCAGGGTACGTTGAATGTCCCGTAAGACGCCAAAACTCTTTGAGATACAAAACCCCCGAATTGTAACTTTGAAGGCCTCCCAAACTGTTTCGACGCTCTCAACAGAGCCTTGATTCCTCTGCAAAAGATCAGCGATTTCTTGACCCAATTAGTCATGAAACACCGCATCAAGCAGCGTGAGGGGCGATAGTCTCCAGTTGCTGCGTGGTAGTTCACATCCCGGGGGGAAATCGCCATATTTACAGGAGAGTGGTCAGAGAATGTGCGTGCTAACTGCGTGACGGACAGTATCGACGGAGCAAGGCCTCGGGAGATGAGACAATAATCTAATCTAGCCCATGAAGCAGATTGTGCTGTAAAATGTGTACCTTCCGCAGTGTGGGGATGTATGTGACGCCAGGCATCTATCAGCTCATTGTCGGTCATTATATCTTGCAGCACTCTTTGCGCTCTAGTGTAATGATGTGGCGCGGAGTTGGACCTATCCGCAGCGGGATTAAGGGCAACATTGAAGTCCCCGCCCCATATTATGTAGGTAGAACCGATTTCTATGATTTTCCCCCACAGCGTGGTAAAGAACTCTGGAGAGTCGATATTAGGGCCATAACAGCACGCCAAGGTGACCGATTCGGAGCCTATTCTACCCCATACAATGCAGTAGCGTCCTTGCTGGTCGTGTGTTGTGCCGGCTACCACAAAGGGAGTGTTCCTTTTTATGAGTATCGCCGTCCCTCTAGAGTATGAGGAATAGGATGAAAATGTTCGGTGATCCGCCCATTTGGACCCAAATGTGTTGTTGTGGTGGGGATTGAGATGGGTTTCTTGGAGCATCACAACTTGTGTCTGATGGCGATCTAAGTATGACAAAACCCTCCGCCTCTTCCTCGGGTCACCTAACCGCCTAACGTTCCAGGTGAGGACATTTAGACCTTGGGGATGTGATGAATTAGCCATCTGAGAAGGCAAAAACTAATGCTCGTTGTTTTGATTTCCGTACTTCTGTACTGAGGTTTGAGGATCTCAACCTCGTCTGTCTGTCACAGCATGTCACATATGCTAAGAAAACACCCATAAACAGCCCCATTCCCACCCCCTCCCACTGAAGCATCCCAAACATGCCAGAAAGTACATTCCCTCCCGCCCCCCAAAACCCCATGAACAGCAAGAAACATCTGCAGACTAGTCTGCAACAAGAGTCAAAGGGGGTACGCCCTCTGGGGGGGAACTTCTAGGCGCAAGCACGGTTCCTCCCCGCCCTCAGAGTGGCAGGGCGATGGAAAGATCATGCCTCTCGAGGGCCCGGTGCTCGGTACTTAAAGTAACATGTCCTTGTGCAATATTGGCCTGGCAAGTACCATCAGGCGTCCAAAAATCTTCCGGATCTGTTCGTCGAGTTCATCTGCTGCGGCGATGGTACGCCCCCACGAGCGCCATTGTGACTGTGGCGACGTAGCGCTCCTGACAGTCTGTGTCTGCAGGATTTTTACTAGGAGATGTGTCCGGCGTAGAGGAAATGTTATTCTGGCGCTTCAACCGTTTCAGGAAATCATCCACCTGCTGCGGGTTGGTAAAAAAGGATTGCTTGCCCTGGTGTGTGACTCTCAGCTTCGCAGGGTAGAGGAGGGCGTAGTCTATCTGGGCCTGGCGTAGCTTCTGCTTGGCGGGGTTGAACTTGCGCCGTTCTTCCTGCACCGCATTTGTGTAATCCGGGTAGAGTGTAAACTGTTGCCTTCGTAGACGAGTTGGCGTTTCTCCCGAGCTATCTTGAGAGCCACATCGCGGTCGCGATAATTTAGAAGGCATGCAATTATAGGGCGCGGCGTGCCTCCCGGGGGCGGTCTGGGGCCGAGGGTGCGGTGCGCCCTTTTGACTATAAATTGGGAGGAAAAGGATGCGGCCACAATAGTGTCATTCAGCAGTCTTTCAATGTATTCTTCCATTCTGCCTGTGTTGGTACTCTCTGGAATACCAAGAACGCGTATGCTATTCCTGCGACTGCGCGCTTCAAGATCCTCGTTCTTTGCGGCTATGATCTTGAGCAACTTGTCCATCTGCGCCACATGAGTCTGAATGTTGGAGGTGCTGTCTTCCACTTCCGAAACCCGGCGCTCAGTTTCTTTGATGCGCTCGTCGTGACCGTCCAGCTTGTGGACGATGGCGTCCATTCGATTGTTCATGGAGTCCATTTTTTCAGCAATGGAGGTGAGGCTCTGTCGCACCTCTAAAAGTAAAGATTTCATATTGTCCTCCTGTAGGGGGGCGATTTCTGTGTGGCATCCTCCCTGGTTCCCCCGGCATCCTCCTGCTGAGTGCGACCAACTTTCTTAGACTCGAAAGTCAGTCGGGGCTGCCTGATGTCCGCCTTCCCCATGATTTATGTGGAATACCTTCCGGCTCAGTGTTGATAATTGCAGGAATGAGGATGAGTCCAAGGCGGGGTGCAGGGAGCGTGTGCGACTGTCCAGCTCACCCCAAGCAGTGACAGTAGGCTTTCGTGTAGCTCCTCACCAGAGCCACAGTGCTGGGCCCGTCTCCGCCAGTGAAGAGTAGTGTAATCAGGCCACCAGTCGTCCGGGAGGTGCGGCGCCACTGGGACAGCGCCGCCCAGCAATATGGGCTGTGGCAGTACCTGAGGGAACAGTGGGTAGGTCGCTCAGCATGTGGCTTGTGCGCCTTCATAGATACGAGCGATACAAAAGGGGATGATGGACGGAACGTTTGAGCCAATCAAACACTCACCCCCAGTCAACTGATCTGGGTTTAATCCATCATCATTCTTTAGCTCACTCCACCACCCCAGTTCAGACATGGCCATATGCAAATCAGTCTGACCCTGTGCCTCATGGGAACAGTACAGCCCGAACTGCCAAGCCATGTCTTCCCTGGACCGGAAACAAGCATCCTAGGACCGGTTTCTGGCATTCCAGCCGTCATCAGCCAGGCTTGCTTGAATCCAGTGGCAAAGTGAGCAAGGGACCCACGTCTGGGCATACCCCCGCCAACTTAGGGCGAACAAGCCTGAGCTAAAGAATGATGATGGATTAAACCCAGATCAGTTGACTGGGAGTGAGTGTTTGATTGGCTCAAACGTTCCGTCCATCATCCCCCCTTTTTGTATCGCTTCATAGATACGAGGGCAGGCTATGTATTTAAGGAGAACCCAGCGTAGTGCAAACTAACGAGGAGATCGCGGGCTGCAGCGCCAACCAACCGCGCAGCACAAAAGAGGGCAGAGTCACGACTTTACAGAGGCCATGAGCCCACCGAGGCTCTACAATGCTGACAGCGAAGAGGCAAGCCCAAGCTGCGTTCGCTGGCAGTCCGGTAGAGTGGAAGCGCAGTGGAGTAAGCAAGAGCTAGGCCCAGCCCCAGGTCGGCAATGCGGGCAGATATTGGTGACTTTATTCTGTGCAGGCATTGGCAGATTGAGGTTATGCACGCGCAGCAGGGTAGGTCGCACCGCACCGCAAGTACTCCTCCAGGGGTATCTGTGAAGGGCTATGACTGCAGCGGCATGTCGTTCCCCCGCAGCGCTCGTATCGCTTCCCGGGAGAGAGGATGGCGGGACCAGAAAGTGCCTCAGGCGCCACAGGTTGTTGGAAGCCGATGTCCCCCGCTATCCGGCAGCCGCAGTTCACACAGTCTGTCACTCCTTTACACCAACGGCAGGATCGGCCAACGCACAGGCTTGTAACGCGCAACCTTCAATGTCGTGCGGAAGGCCTGGAGTCGATGGAGGAGGCCACCTTCAAGTATGCGGGCGTTGCGACAGTGGTTATTCCCCCGCAGGTGCAGGACAATGCTGGCTTAGAAGCGCGCTGGGGGCAGTTTGAGGATCACTCACCACTGGTGTGTTGCAGCGACGCGGGGTTCAGCCGCGGCCAGGATGCGGCCCAGACGCCACGTGGGCGCCACAGGATTCGAGTGGCAGGTCAAGCCCGACAAGGGCACCAGGCCGTGCAGGTCTCTCCAGCGGCGCCGCCAAAGGTATCGCAGCAGTGTGGTTTGGCAGCGCGCTATCAGCCCCAGATTCGCTACCCCAGGGCACCGGATCTCAGGCGCCCCACCGCCGCAGCAAGGAGCAGATTAAGGTCCAAGGAGCAGGATAACGGTGCCGAGCTGCAAGAGCCTCACACCAGTGCGGCCATTTTGCTTGTGCGCCACCTAGCGCCATAAGATGATTAACTGTACACATTGCAGAACCAGCAATGTGCATGCTAATTTCCCGCTCCGACGGCACTAGAACTTTTGAAGTCCTGCTTGCCTCCTCCATGTGGTCCAAAACTGGTCCTTTCCTGTCCAGTTCGCGGATTGGGCCTTCTGCCTTCAGATAATGCTTCATTCCCACTTCCATGTAAGGCAAGAGCTTGCTCTGTAGGTCCTGGAGCTAGACCCACAAATTCTGCAGGCCATGCCCATGCTGACAGCCCACAGACAAGTTCGTAAGACATTTTCCACAAATTTGATTAAAGTTCTTCTGTTTACGGTTATTTTGCTGCAAGATTGTTTTTCATTTGTTACATAACAACTGTGCACATGTTCCATTGTACATGACTCATGGGGTATCCGCTTTGCATTGACCTCAAGCCAAGGTATCACACGGGGGAAGGGGTGATGGTGGGAATGTGGCTCTTGTGGTTCACTCTCTTGTGTATTTGAAATTGAAGGGGACTAATGGGTCTCAACCGTCGTTACCTTGAACGTGCAAATCTAGATTCGCCTAGTCAAGCTTCCGGCCTTGTTGCAATGGCTCAGATTCAAAGATGGTGAAATAGTCCAGCTTTGGGAGACCCACCTGCTTCTAAAAGATATCCCTAAACTTCGCTCCTACTGGTTTCCAGCTCAATACCATGCTGTTACCACCACAAATCTAAAGGGGTTGCCTTATTGCTCAGACAAGGCTTGCCATTCGAGCTAAAATCTAAATTCTCAGATAAAATGGACAGACTTGTGGGAGTCCAGAGAAGATTTTTTGGCCTCCACCAAACTATCTATTCACTATACGCCCCTAATGAGAGGGAACAGTTTTCGGACACATAATCATTGTAGGGGGCCTAATACCATCCTCCACCCTGAGATTGATAGATCACTGGCACGCTTGACTTATGCAAAAGGCCTCACCCTTTCTGATTCATGGCCAACGAATTTAGTTTGAGGATATTTGGAGATTGCAACACCAAGGGTACAGGGATTTTACTTTTATGTTCACAGTTCCCACACGCGCATTGAGCTATTCCTTACTCCCACAGCCCTACAGCCTCAGATTATCACAACTAATATAGTCCCCAAAACCCTCTCTGACCATGCTGCAGTGTGGCTGAACCTTGCTAGTGTAACACCCTATCCCTGCATTCATAACCCATGCCTGCTTAACAAAGTGGCATTGAGAGACCCTTTAGTGTAGGTTCGTATAAGAGATATGATTGAACATTTCTTTCACAAAAACAATAACCAGAGGTGAGCCAGAGCATCCTATGGGACACCACGAAAGCAGTAACAAGTGCAAACTCATTTCCCACACTACAGCATTTGAAAGGCTGCGAAAACTAAAGAAGTTTGAGTCAGAGGGAGCCTAGAAGAACTACACAGACAAGACAATTTGCTCCGCACACACAGAAAGTTGTGCAAGGTACGTAGTGAACTAGAACACATACTGTTGCGAGATGCTGCAAAAAAGCTACTCTTTTTAAAACGCAGATTTTATGCAAAAGGCAACAAGGCTGGTAGATTGTTAGCTTACAAGCTCAAACAAGCACACACCAAGAATCACATACATTGAATCCATGATGAGCAAGGCGCTCTACATTCAGGCACTGGGAGCATATCTGAATGCTTCACCACCTACTGCAAATCACTCTTCTCAGGAGACATTTTATTGTCAGACACACAAGATACTTATTTGTCATCATATTATTACACACTAGTACGTGAGGGTTAACCACCCCTCAGAGCAAGAGATATACACAGAAGAGGTCAGAACAGCAATTTGCAATCTACCTGGCCAGAAGGAGCTGGCCCCATTTAACTTTCAATTAATTTACAAAAACCACCGTGACAGTCGTTCCTGGAAATGCAAGAGATATCTGCTGTGCCAGCAGACTTCTCTAAATTTGATGGGCAGAGTAGCCTCGTCATGGCGGGAGTAAAGTACTTCGACATGGCGACAGTACTTAATCCATCTGCCAAAGTATAAATCAGGCCCTATGTCTCGTGTAGCGGATGTTGTTTGGCTATGGTGAATGCGAAGATCATGCAAGTTACCTGGAACAAATCGGACTCTTTCCTCATGAAAGACACTTGTTCTTACTAGGAACCAGGACATACATTTACTTACATACCATAAAACAAATGGGTACAGATGTCATTAGAGTTGTAAAGAGGCGACACAGACTTTGTGCAGCTCACTTAGTGTCCAAAACAGATAATATAATCACGAGATGATTACAATTACAAAGATTCAAATAGCACATCAGATTCCTCCTTAAAATGACTAAATTAGCAAAATCACTACTCATATTTTGGAATATCAAGATTGTGCTACCTTGATTTTATGTTAATAAATTTCTGAGGATTGTATGTAATTGATATGGGAATGAAACGGCTGCCTGGAACAGATGGAAACATTAATTTTGGATACATAACAAAAAAAACTGGCTATTTTGGAAATTAAATAATTTTACTTAACAGCAAGAGCTCTCCCCCATACTGGCAATAGCTTAATGTAAACTACCACAACTACAGGTTGAAAAGTGCAATGGTTATCAATGTTTTTCTGAACATTTGCAGCTAATCGAGGTTTAAAGCAGATGTGGCACATACACAAGAACCAAAAATTACTGATCTAAATGAGTAAACTTCACCCTTCCAAAAACACTTTTTTTACAGCACAATTCCCCGGAAAAGTAGACAAAAAAATAAAAGGATATCTATGCTGTTCACGTAATACATGCATGTAATTTGACATAACCACCTAGAATTTTTCAGTCTGTCTAAAACGTCTTCTTTTACTTGTACATTTCTCTTCCTTTCATTTTCCATCCTGACACTTTTACATAGACGGTAAGCCAAGCAATATGACTAGGAATCGACGCCCAAGGGGCAGGACTGGAAAACGATAGATACAACAGATCTCAAAATCTTAGACCATAGACAGCCTAATCATTTCTAAACATAAGAAAGTTAGAAATAATCAGATACCACAACTAACAAAGTTAGACACTAGACATAGCCATAAGATTCAACAGATTGCACAGGCTTAGGCATCAGGCAGAACATACTGATAAGATCATAAATGCTATTAATATTATCCATGATTTGAAGCCATAACAAGAGTAAGAAGAGCCAGCAAATCAACATGAATTGTCACTTGAATATCAGCTTGATATAGAGTGAAACTGAAATAATATTATCACCAAATATCAGTTTTAGATCTGCCGTCCTTATGATGGTCTTCCCCACAACGTTTTGCCTCCTTACCTCCACTTTTTGCTGTATCTTTTTGTTGGCCTTCAGACTCTGAGCACTTTACCACTGCTAACTAGTGCTAAAGTGCATGTGCTTCTCCCCTGAATACGGTGACATTGGTATATACCTGATTGGCATATTTAGTTTACTTATAAGTCCCTTGTAAAGTGGGATACCATATACCTAGGGCCGGTAATCTAAATGGTACTAGTGGGCCGGCAGCACTGGTTGTGTCACACACACAAGTAGCCTTTAAAACCAGTCTCAGCCCTGCCATTGCAGTGCCTGTCCGTGCAGTTTACTGCCACTTCGACTTGGCATTTAAAACCACTTGCCAAGCATTAAACTCCCCTTTTACTTAGACAAAGGTCTCCCCTAAAATAGGCCCTAGGTACCCCTAAAAGCAGGGTGCTGTGCAAATAAAAGGCAGGACATGTACTTCTACGTTTTACATGTCCTGGTAGTGACAAACAGCTAAGTTAGGTTTGCACTGCTGTGAGGCCTACTATCTCATAGGCTAACATTGGGAATTCCTTAAAACACTTTCAAGCTGTATTTCCCGATTAGAAAAGTTTCAGAATATTAATGAGAAATCCTCTTTAGTAGTAAAGTTGGATTTAACATTACTATTCTAGAAATGCCACTTTTAGAAAGTACAAAAAGAACAGATGATGGATGGAACGCTGAACAAATCAAACATTCACCCTCAGTCACAGATCTGGGTTAAATACATAATTGTTTTGATTGCCATGCCATTCCAGTTTGGACCCATCCATATGCAAATCATTCTTGACCCATTTATATAGACAGTGCACTGTCTTTTTCTGGATCAGTGGAGCACTAGTCACGGACGTCCTAGAACGAATGCTGTGTTCAACATACAGCTCTGCTGATGCTGATCTTCCATCCTGCAGGGAAGGATTGCCAATTCTAGTCCAGGCCAACTTCATGGCCAAGTTATCCAGGAATGGGGGCTCAGGCTAACCTAAGAGATCAGGTAGAGGGTACACCCACTATGCTCTAAGAGTAGGGGTAGTGATAGGTAGGCATATATAGAAATAAGACTGCCATTGTTGGACTGTTTATTCTTTACACCGTGTTCATAATGCTTGTTACATTGCTTTGTTTTACCTGTCTAATAATCGCAGCTCATTCATTCTATGCAAGATTATGATTGTTTCAATAAAGGTATTGAAAACTTCATTCATATCTTTCTCGTGTTCACCATGGGCATGCATAAGTAAACAACAAAAAGGGTAAGATCTGTTTCCACGATTCCCTTGGGGATCAGAGTGTCATCTTCACAGGTTGCCAAAATCACCTGCCACCCCAACGAAGGTTAGGGGTTTAGGTGAGGCACTGTGAGCTAGACAGGAATTGGGCCGACACTCTCTGATGGTGTAGATGGACTAGTTCCCTACATTCTGAAATTCTGTCTTCCTAATACGCAGTCCTACCTTTTTTAGTGGGAACCGTATAACAAAACTAGAAGCCTGCGGGTGATTTAGGGATGTACATCTAAGTTAGACACCAGATGCTGTAAAAATTATTTCATTTCAAGAGATGTGAACTGAACAGTATTTTTACTAATTGTTACAGGAAATCCTTCCCCAATAAATGTTTCATTCATAAATTTGATGACGGTTTGACTATTAACGTCCTATATGAATTTCCAATAAAACCATTTTGAACAATTATTGTTTATCATCATTAAATACTTATTCTCAGTCATAAAACTGGACACATAAAATCTATCTCTAAGGTATCCCATTGGTAATTTGGAGTTAATATAGGATCAAATGTGGGCCTCGTGTGTTTTTTTGGACATATCCACATTGTAACAAACACATTACTGAACAAGGTTCCTTCATCTGTGTCTGTGCCAAGCCACTAAAAAGGATGACCTCAACCTCTATTTTTGTAAGGGTTCTCACTAAGTGCCCACATGTACTCGGCCAGTTAACTTATTCCTTATCTAGAATAGAGGTATTAACTTTAAATTTCTAAATTTCACTTCAGTCTTTGTTATTTTAAAGAAACCCTATTTCCTTATATCTTACTGGCATCCGATAGTCCTTATACTTTATTAGCACTCACACATACACATAATTAATTGTTGTGGCACTGTGTTTCCTGCTCTGTAATGTAATTCAATTCTTTACATGGAATATATAGAAAAGTCCATAATTAAGGCCACAACTTCTTGATTTAGAACTTCTCACTCTACCTAGCTGTGAGAGTGCAGAAATCAGTCTCTTTATGCCTTCTGACTATCCAAGAACTTAGAAAAAGCATTTGAGGTTGATGAGCTTTCTTGTTTCAGTGAACTATGCTTTGTTGTGCATAACTCTGCTTCGAAGCTGACAATACATATGCTGTCTATGGATCATCCATAGCGGAGTAAGACCTATGTCTTTTTTGTGTAGTACACAGTAGTGGATGATTGCATGTTGTGATACTGTCTTCTAGACCAAGAGGCCATGCTTGTGTTGAATGTTGTGCACAGGATTAACTTATACACATACACATTCCATCACTGCAACCCACCCTATTTCTTTTGGCCCTTCACTGAGTTTTGACAAGGTGTTCCAAGCTTTAGGTTAGCCAGAGCAAATCTGCAGATCCTTAGGTACAAGTATCATTCTTTGTGTTATGAAAATTAGCATCTTGCTTCTGGCATGTCTTCATATGCATGTCTTCATCTTCTTTGTTCTATCCCTCTAATTCCGAAACACTGTCATGAAATCCTAGCTTGAGCTTCCACTCTATAACTATAAAAAAATTGCCTATCAAAAGTATGTAGACCAGACACTAGTGTGTGAAGAATCTCAAGGCAGAATTCATCTTAGGCAAAACTATTTTGTTGTCCAACTCTAGGGTGCCATTACTAGGGTCAGAGAGCTTTATGACAAAGGTACTTTTGAAAATGAAGACAGAGTGGAGAAAATGGGGGTCCATCCTAATTATATAGCAGCATATGAATCCTGAATCCTTGACATAAGAGTATTCATCGCAGGTTTCCATCGAACTTTATTCATCTCTTCATGATACAAGCATTTTCTGGATGAGTGTAACAAACCTACTTCCAGGTTTTTAGGCAGTCTGACGATTTTCTTGAAACCTCAGCTGTGTTTATAGCATATTATAAAGATATGCAGGTTGTAAACGGATACTTTCCCAGGGTAAATGTGTGGAAGAGGTGTGGCGCAGCGGCCAGGGTGCCTGACTCCGGACCACAGGGTTCACGGTTCGATCCCTGGTGCCGGCGGCAGGTTAGCCCAGCACCATGTGACTCTGGGCAATAGCTCACTTAATCTTCCCGAGGGCCCCCAGCGCCGGGACACCTCTCCGGAGGTAGATGTGCGCTTTACAAATGCTGGCATTTCATTTCATTTAATTAAATAGTTGAGATTTAAGATCTTCTAGGAGTCTCAGCCTCCAGACGTAAAAAAACTCTAGTTGGTATATCATGGTTTATTTTAGCTGCGGTATAAGACTAACAAGCACCATTAATGGATTTCTGTAGCAAGCTGGCTCTGCATATACTATACGGTATAGTGTGCACAGAGTCCAGTGGAACCTCAAAGGTAGGCAGAGGTAAAAGTAGATAATTCCTTACGCTCTATTTGTGGTAGTGTGGGCGAGCGGTAAGGCTTTATAAGAGGGTAGTATTAAGCATTTATTGTACACACTCAGGCAAGAAATAATTTCACACACTCAAAGACGGAACTCTGACCAATTTGTTTTGTATAAAAATATTATTTAGTTGTATTTTATTTCTAGAATCAAGCCAGGCCTGGTACAGGTAAGTGTAATAGTACTTTGAAAGAAATGCAGTTAAATACACTTTGAATGCAGCTGAATGGAATTGGATTGGTTACAGGTAAGTCACTTATTCATCAAACAGATGGAATTACTTTTCAGTTACTAATGAGATTACTTTGTAAGTTACTTTTCAGATTACTTTTTAAGCTACTTTTTCTACTCAGTATGATATGCCAAGATATCACACTGGGACATTTCCTAGATAAAAGGTGAGTAAATCAGTTTTGGTAAATATACAATTTCTTATGTTTCATACAATTCTCCAATTCCACACTTAAAACATTTTTCACAGAAAAGCAGTCAATGCAATCCTATGGGAGGAAATGGAGTTAACGGTTTACAGGTAAGGACTTCATTTTGGGAATTGGTTTTCTTAGGTTAGAACAAGGGTTCCCCCAGGGTCAAGGATGCACTCCAAGAGCACCCTCAGCGGCACTGGGGTGGCCGGGTGCAGAGTGCTGGGGCCCAATGTTATCTAATTGGGGATAGGTGGCTTCCGGTTGGTGGCTGCTCATGGGCACACCACTTAGATGTGGGAGCAAAGCTCCTAGGATTTACCTCATAGCAAAGGGGGATCCGAGTTAGCACACAAGGTGCACCCACATCAGCACAGGGGCGGCCGGGTGCAGGGTGCTGATTTGGCGTCAGGTGCCCTGTTGTTTTCAATGGGAGTTGCTGGTTTGGATTTTGGCTGCAGGCTCAGTCCAGGAAGTCCTCCGGACCAACAGCTGGGTAGGTAAGTTGGAGGGCTCGGGGACGTAGGTGCACCTCAGGTCCTCTTCTCCAGGGCGGATTTCACCTTACCGGGTTACTCACGGTTGGGGGTGTCTCCGTGCAAAGGCTGCAGGCAACGTCGGCAGTCGTGGAGGGGTCAACCCACGGTGGACTCTGACTCTAGAGCGCTGGGGAACCTTGCTGGGACTGATGGGCCACTCGGACTCGGGCCGTAGGCTTCGGGTGCAGTGGTGGTTCCAGGCATCGGGTTTCTTTGTTCTCAGTAGGCTCGGAGTCTTTCTTTGGTGATTCTTTTGAACAGAGCTGCTGTTAACAGGAGATCCGGTCTTTGTTGAAGGCAGTCAGTCCTCCCAGGGGTTCCGAAGGTCGCTGGCTGCAGGACAAGGCGATTTTTGGTGCAGGATCTCTGGAACCTGCAGACGGGCCGGTAGGGCTGGGGTCAAGTCAGTTCTTCTCTGTAGTCTCCTCTGCTGGGCGCCTTCTTTCATCCTTCTTCTTCGTAGGTTGTGGGAATCTGTCTTCTCAGGACTGCCCCTAAATACTGTATTTAGGGGCCGTTTTAGGGTCTCGAGATCAGTAGCTACTGACCTTAGGGTGACTACACCCTTGGTGTGCTCACCCCACGTGGGGGAGTGGGCACAATCCCTAATCCTGATTGGAGAGTGCCTGCATCTGCAAGATGGCAGGCACTGAAGAGTGGGCTTCACCTTGCCTTCCCCACCTGAGGGGTGGGGATGGCAGAGGTGGGCACACCTTCTGGGCTGTTCTAATTTTTCCCGCCTGTCTTCCTGCCGAAAAGGAGGAGAGACAGGAAGGGGGCCTGCTCCTGATAGCAGGAGAGGCTGGGGTCGTGTTAAGAAGGCAGCTAGGCCTTTGAAGCTTCCCTGACACAGATGGCTCTTCCTGACCTGGGGGGGATGTGACCACCTCTGCCCAGGAAATGCTTTGTTTCTGGGCTCAGGGAGCGAAGGCTCCCCCCCCAGGGGTCCAGAAACATGTCTCGTGGTGGCAGGCTGGTGTTTACTAGTCAGGGAACCCACCAGAGGCTGGTCGTTTTTCAGGGGGCATCTCTAAGATGCCCTCTGAGTGCATTGTATAATAAATCCCACACTGGCATCAGTGTGGGTTTATTATGCTGAGAGGTTTGATACCAAACTTCGCAGAATTCAGTAAAGCCATTATGGGGCTGTGGAGTTCGTAATGACAAACTCCCAGACCATATACTCTTTATGGCTTTACTTCACTTATAATGTTTAAGAATGGATTTAGACACTGTAGGGGTACAGGGCTCATGCAACTGTACCCTCAACAGACCCAGCTAGAGGGGTGTTTTACCTATACCATAGGCAGTGGGTGGCAGGCAGGCATGGCACACAGGTCGACTCTTCACTCTTCTCTGCACTAAAACACTCAGCCTGCAATGGCAGTGTGTTTGTGTTAAGGTACAAGACCTCTAAGGGTGGCACAATATGTGCTGCAGCCCTTAGAGGCCTTCCCTGGTCACTGTGCCCTTGGTAACCATGGTACCTTTTACAAGGGACTTACATATGGCCAGAGAGGTGCCAATTGGGGGTACAAATGTAGTTCTGGGAAAGAACACAGGTCCTGGGAACCTGATTGGCAGGGACCCAGGGCACATCAAGTCAAAGTGCATCAGAAATCTGGCAAAAAGTGTAGGGGGGGGGGGGTTACTACAACAGAAACCTAGCTTCATACAATTTCTCATTTACACAACTGAAAAATTAACAAGGGAAATGGTGAGCAAGTTTAGGACAAGGTCATTTAGACCCTGGTGGGCATCCAGCCAACCTGCAAGATCAACGGAAACTGCTTCTATGGCTGAGAACTGTCTGTCCTATATAGAGATCCCCAGCTGCCTGGCAGGAAGCTCTAAGTCTTCACAGCAACCGCTGATGCAAAGGTTGCTCTGAAGGCTGACGAGCTTGCTGAGCGGGCACCATGTTATTCTGGTCCTAATTGGCAAACATTTTTATTTTTTTAGAATAAACTCTCAAAGAAGGAGTTTTTGAAAAACACAAAAAAAATCAATGGTACTAATGTGCAGGACATCTTATCTAGACATGAGGGGGCTTTTGCTGGATTTCCATGCAGTGGTCCTAGGCACAGAAATCTAGTGACTATACCCTTGTTCTATGATTTGCCAGCTAAGTGGAGGTAGCAGAGGATTTGCTGGTGGAAACCTTGTGCTTCGCCCACCTCTAAATGGGGAGGGCGAACAGAGATTTACAGCAAGGCTCCCACTCCACCAAACTCTAAATGGGGCCCACGCTATTTTCCACGTATAACTCATATAGCTCCATTTTCTGGTAACTGAAGATGATGAGTCCGGTGTACAGCTCAGTACAGGAGTTTAATGTTGAATTACCAGTAGCCCCTAAAACCCGCTCACAGTCTTTGATGGGCAGGAGAGTGGGTTGAATGTTTTGTTTAAATGAGCATATAATTAGAGAGATGCCATTCAGGGTTGGTTAGACAAGGTTCAAACACTAAACAGCTGTTGTTAATTTAACCTTGAGGTTATAAGTTCTCACTTTTCCAACGCATAAGAGCTCTATGATCTGCATCTCCATGGCTTTTCACGATCTCAGAAATAAGAACAAGCATTGGCATAGCCAATAGGTCTCGCCTTTGGGGCCTTATAAGTGTTTAGCCAGAGCTATTGACTTTGCCAATGTCTTCAAGCTGTGCTGTAGAGAAGTGTGGCTGCTGTGCAGCATGCTGAAAAGTTATAATAAAAAAGTGTCAGAAGCATTTTTGTTACTTTATATATGACCAAGAAGGCATTATGTAAAACTGAACGACCATATTAAAAAAGTATTTACAATAAAAAATTCTCAGTTTTCTTTTGTTCTTGCAATGCTGGCAACTTGTTTCTGCCTATTGCAATGGTTGTTTGTTAAAGCTTTTTTTTGTGGGGGCATAAACAATCGGAGGGTGAAGGTTGGGAACTAGTACCTGTATTATAACACTAGCAGCGGCCAGACGCTAGGGGAGAATCAATGCTGAGGTGGTAGTGGTGGTGGTGGTGACTGTTGAGGAGACGATGCTGAGGTGATGCTGAATGATACTCAGGTGTTGCTGAGTGATACTGCTGTGGTGCTGAGTGATGCTGTAGTGGTGCTGAGTGATATTGTCTTGGCGCTGAGTGATGCTGTGGTGGTGCTGAGTGATATTGTCTTGGCGCTGAGTGATGCTGTGGCGGGGCTGAGTGATGCTGTGGCGGCGCTGAGTGATGCTCTGGCGGCGCTGAGCGATGCTGTGGCGGCGCTGAGCGATGCTGTGGCGGTGCTGAGCGATGCTGTGGCGGCGCGGAGTGATGCTGTGGTGGCGCTGAGCGATGCTGTGGTGGCGCTGAGCGATGCTGTGGTGGCGCTGAGCGATGCTGTGGTGGCGCTGAGTGATGCTGTGGTGGCGCTGAGTGATGCTGTGGTGGTGCTGAGCGATGCTGTGGTGGTGCTGAGTCATCCTGTGGTGGTGCTGAGTCATCCTGTGGTGGTGCTGAGTGATGCAGTGTTGGCCCTGAGTGATGATGTGGTGTCGCTGAGTAAAGCTATGGTGGTGCTGAGTGATGCTGTGGTGGCGCGGAGTGATGTTGTGGTGGCGCTGAGTGATGCTGTTGTGGCGCTGAGTGATGCTGTTGTGGCGCTAAGTGATGCTGTGGTTGTGCTGAGTAATGCTGTGGTTGTGCTGAGTGATGCTGTGGTTGTGCTGAGTGATGCTGTGGTTGCACTGAGTGATGCTGTGGTTGCACTGAGTGATGCTGTGATGGCGTTGAGTGATGCTGTGATGGCGTTGAGAGATGTTGTGTTGGTGCTGAGTGATGCTGTGCTGGCTCTGATTGATGCTGTGCTGGCTCTGATTGATGCTGTGGTTGCGCTGAGTGATGCTATGGTGTTGAAAAGTGAGAGATAGAGTGAAGATATAATGCCCAATTAGAGAGGGTGGTGAGAGAGAAAGAGAGAGAAAGGGTGTACATAAAATAAAGAATGGAGCGGGATAGAGAGAGAGAAAGAAGGGGAGAGAGAGTGAATGAAGGAGTTTGAAAGAGAAACAGATAAAGGGGTGAGAGAGAATGAAAGGCTAAAAAAGATAGAGAGGGGGAGTTAATTAAGTATAGAGACAATTAGAGAGGTGAGAGAGAGAGAAGGAGAGAGACAATAAGAGTGGGGGTGTGGAGTTTAAATAGAGTGAAGAAGTGACGCGAAAAAGTAACCTTAAATATAGCTTTGTGCTTTGCACGAATAAATATTTTTAAAAAAACAGTGAGAGACAAAAATTCTGGTAATTAGGCTGTGACTCCCAATATAAAACAAATAGCGATATACGGTGAAATCAACCGACCGAAGCAATATTTCTAACTTGACAAAAAAGCTTGCATTTCAATGCTAATCGCTGTTGTTTTTCATGTGACTGTAGTCCAGGGCCCTCAGTTGGTAATGTGAGCTGCTGCTGCGATTGAAACATCAGAGTCCAGAGAGTTAATGAGCCATGACGAGGAAATGAGGAAGAGATAGGAAACATCAGATGGCAGCTGCGCGTGCACGCCATCGTGAACTCAAGCTGGTCGCCAGCCGAAAGCCAGTGTTTGCACTTCCAAAACCCGCTTACTAAAACTCTCGGCCAGACCAGCGCAAGCGCTGATGCAGGCCGAGACCTAAAAAGCAAGTCAAGTGGATCCGTTTCTAGGTCCTAGCAGCATTGCTCTGTAACACCCACATCTACATCTATCAATGGAGTAAATTCCATAGTAGATTTACTCTGAATTTGCAGTACTAATAACATACATCTTATACAGGAGATTCAGTGGAATTTTTTTTAGCCAATTGAAGGAAATTTTCCAATGCAAGTTTTAATTCCTAATGAAAGATCCTTTTCACAAACAATGCAATCACTGTGGGCTTTGAGTTGGTATGCGATGCGAATGAGAACATGGAAATATTTCACTGTAAAATTGACACATCAAACGCTCCCTGACAGTATTGCGAGTATTCGAGTTTTGCTATCTGAAAAGACATTCTTTTGAAATTTTATGAGGAGTTTTACACTCAAATGTAAAATGTTTGAAAAAATAAAACAAATAAAACCTTCAAGATCGTTTTGCAGCCATCTACAGACTATGAAGTCCTATACTGCTTAAAAGAAGCCAGTCCTTTGATTGCCACTTGAAACATGTTAACATGACATGAGCATCGCCTGTTTCATTTCTTTGCTGAGTCCGGTGAATGAAACTCGAAATCAATCAAACATTTCCCAATTTATTTTTCGCACAGAATAAGCCTTTATAAGATTATGCCCTTAAGATCTCAGCATTACCGAACGACGATTTGCAATGAAGCTGTGAAGTGGACTGTGGTGAAATCAAATTATACTTGAAAGGAAAATGCAGTACTAGGCTTGACATATTGCATGCCTGTTAGCTGTGCATTTCGGTTTGCCAGTCCATGAAAATTACTTGCTCCAGGAGAAATTGCTTTAATCAGAACTCTTTGCAGTTCCACCAGATCATTTGATGCAATGTCTGGGATTAGGGCTCATAAGGATCAACAAAGTTACAGATTGCTCACACCATACTTTGAACCCCACCAAACTCAACCACCGCACCGCAGGTCGCCTCCTCTGGTAAACAATGTGCTCCATTCCTTGGTCCCTAGAAAGGAACCGCGTGCCCCACAAAGGAGCTTCTTGTAACTTTATTTTGTTAAATGTATGGTATTTATTTCTCTTTGGTCACAACCAAATGGGCCAAAATGTCAAGTACACAAAAAAACCAGTCAACAAGATAGGACTGGACATGGTCACCTTACCAGTCCACATCCCTGGCTAGTCCGTACTAAAGGTCCCTTGCAAGCACTGTCAAGTTGCTGCAACATGCACTTACAGACACTGTCTTTTTTCAATCTACGACAGTGGCGGCTCCTCCGCTAAGGCGGAGTAGCATCGCCCCACTAACTTCAATAGGAAAAATAAAATGATAATAACAAATCGTTATTACCATTTTATTTTTCCTATTGAAGTAAGTGGCTCTCGGGCGGGCTGGACAGAGCAGGGAGAGGAGTGGTTTGCACTCCTTAGGTGCGCATGACTGCTTGGCCGGCCCTGTCGGGCCGGACAGACAGTCCTGTACACTTTGCATCTTTCCCACCAGGCTTGCTTTACACAGCCTGGTGAGGAACATGCAAAGCCTCCCAGTTCCCGCCTGAGCGCCGTGGTTCGGCGCTCAGACCAGTCAAAATGCTGCATTGCAGCGTTGTGATTGGCTATGGGGAGCCTGGGTGCTTCCTGCAACCGGAGCAGACAGGAAGAAGAGGATGGAGAAGAGGCGGCTGCCGGCCGACCCAGGTAAGTGTTTTTTTTCTTCTTTTTTTTGTTCTGTCCCCCCCCCTTCCGCACCCGCCCACCACTCCCGATTGGTAGCAGCCGCTACTAATCTACAGTACATTGCCCCATTGTAGCTGGATTCTGAACCAAGGTTTTTAACTATATATCAAAATGATGATTAGTTAATTGTTCCATGCATCTTGCTGTTTTTGCGCTCGGTAGAAAACATATATAAATTCCCTCCTTTTATATTTTTGGTGCCATTGCAGCAAGGCCTTTGTATGAACTTGAAAAAGACATGTCTCTGAAGTATGGAATTTGGCGAGGTGCAATTGGCCGTAATTTCTACAAGAAGGAGGCAATTTTGTATTTTTAAAGGTGCTGATTAAAGTGAAAGATATGCGGATGGGCTGGATGGGTCCAGGAACGAAAAGTTATTTTTAAACACGGCTATGGTTGTGGCCAAGCGAGACATAGCCGCCAATTGGAAACGCCCTGAGCCACCTAGCCTCCGGAAATGGCGGAGGGGGGTAGACTGGTGTGCTACACAAGAAAAACCTATGTACGAAGCACGGGGATGTCCCAAAAAATACCGTAGGGTGTGGGGTAAATGGCTGGGTGGTATGGTTTGAATTTGGGTCGCACGCCGACTGTCGATATCTTGTAAGATTTCGTGGGGTTGTGTGACATGCGACTAATCATGTAACTGGTCGGGAATTGCTGGTCCTATTGTAATGTGCTGCATAGCTGGCTTTTGTCGTTTGTTGACTAAAATCAATAAAATTGTTTATAAAAAAAAGTGAAAGATATGATAAAGTCTAGTCGTGAACAAAGTGGTTTTATGAAAGTTCATATGTGACTGCTTGAAACGTGCACTGCTACCTTGTCTCATAATCATTATGTAATAATAAACTGGGTTGCCATTTGTAGTGTTTTAATTGTGTTTAGTTAAAGTAATACAATTTTTATAATAATAATAATTATGACAAAATGATGACGATGTTAGGAACAACCTCTTGGCTGTAGTAGCGATTCTACTGGTGCCAAAGGATGATAAGGAAAACAAAAAAGTGACGGGAAAAACACTTAAATTAGTCTCAGTCACTGGTAATTGCTCACAGCTGCATCCCAGCCCATCTTTTTTTGTCCACCACGCCACCTCAGACAGGAACCAGTCATATGCAAATCAGCCCTGGTGCTGCTCCAGTAACAAAAGTCCAGCGCGGACTTGCAAGCCAGGTCTTCTTTGAGTAGGAACACAAGCAACCCCTGACCGGTTAATGGCTTATTTAGGCCTTGTCAATGAGGTACAGCTTGAGTCCCATGGCACAGTGTGCATGTACTCACATTTGTGCATACCAGTTGCAAGATGATGGCTTTGATGCGTATCATTGCGGCATATACTTCTGCAACTGGTGTTTCTCACAAAGAGAGGTGTCCTGCCTTTTCATTTGACTCTTCACTTCCAAGCAGACTCAAAAGCCACCGCCCAGCAATGTCTTGCCAAAAATCTTGCCTACTGCTCCCTGAAGTATTTAAAATACATTTGACAGCATAAGGAACATGCCTCAGATTCCTGACTGAGCCTCATGCTCAACATTCACTAATTTTTGTGTGTCCGGCCACATGGCCACAATCCAATACAAGAACAGCAGAACCAATAATCAGAATATCATGGTTCGCGGAGATCAGGGCCAACTTTAGCGCTGGTGGCACTCAGTGGGACAATGTTTGTTGGCGCCCCCCAATGACCACTTCCGCCACAAATTCCCTCACTTCCATCCTTTAACAATGCCCCTCAAGTCTTCATACCACTCTCTCTCAGATGCATTTAATTAGTTTTATAGCGCCACTCATACCAGTGTAGTCTGTCACAGCACTTTACATCATAAGACAGAGGACTACAAGGTGTACGAGTCACATGTCATCCACACTGGTAGGTAGTATATTTTAAGAGTGCTTGGTCTGGAGAAGCGCAAGCTCAGAATTTAAAACGTACCACCATGGATGAGGGTTCTCTTTCATAATAATAATTGATTTCTACCCAAATGAACCCTTTTTGCAACATTAGGATAATGAAACACTGGAAAAATCATAATGCTCTAATCTATTCCTTGCAGTATTCATGCAGCTCTTTGATGACATTTAATAGATCACTGTTCTATATTAGGATTTTAACCTATAAACTGTAAGTAACAAAAAAATCTCTCAGACACAAGCTGTAACCCACTGACCTATTTACATTATATGCACCTTGTGATTTGCTTGGTACACTCTTTGCGGCAGTTAAAACTTCCACTAGACGAAACTTCGATCCCTCTCCAGGAAGAACACTAATCACCGGAGTTACCTTGACATTTTTATTGTTGCCTGAAAATTGCTGGGCGCAAGGAACAAGGCAGCAGATGCTTTTAAAGCCATAGTCTAGTTGCAAACAGGGCGCCCCTAACCAAAGTCAGCACTTGGTGCTGTGGCACCGGTTGCATTGCCCTAGAGCCGGCCGTAGTTGAGATTATAATGCCTGTATAGTGATGAAAAAAGGTACTGATGACATGGGTGGCAGGTAGTGCTTGATTCACCCAAGCTGTTGAAACAAATGCTGTTGGGACAGGTCTGCCATCAGTCAACAGGCTTTTATCTAGCTGGCGTTGTAAGTTTACCCTGGTTCGGTGTGACAGGAATAGATAGGAAAATAAATCCATTAGAAAACGATTGTAATAATGTCTCATCCACAAACTATACAACTCACTTGCTGCTGGTGGTGGTTGAGTTTGAGGCTATATCAACCCATACTCTCTGACTCAACCATTTCATACCAGGGGTCTTGACTACCTGACAGCTTGTGTAACATTTCATTGCCACTCATTCACTGAGCTTCCTGGTGCAGACTAGACTACAGCGACTAAAACATCATGATGAACAACAAAAGACCTTGGTAAAAAGCTACTTAAAAAGGTGGCTATTTATTAAAAAGCCAGGTCTTCAACAATTTACTAAAATTCATCATATTGGTCTCTAAAGTAGATTTAAGTGTGGGTAATTCCAAAATTTAGATGCGTAGACAGAGAATGAAATTTCGCTGCAGGTCACAGATTTCGCTTTGTGGACCACAAGAAGAAATTGAATGGAAAACAGCAATGATCGAGTTAGAGGGTACCACTCAAATTAAATGTCAAACACACGAAGGGGTCTTTTTGTGCATAGCACTATGTGCACGTCATAGTTTTGAAACAGAATCCCGATGTGACTGGGGAGCTAGGTACATTGAATTTGCATAGTATAACTTGCACTAGATCAGGGCATTTAACACAGGAATGTGTAGATATGTTTCAATAAACGAGGTACTCTTATTACGTCAGCTGAGGGTAGAACTTATGTAGATGGCAGGACTATGCACTGACTTGGCAGATGTGGTGGTGGAATTTGATCTTGCGGCCAGACGTGGCTTAAATCAGAAACATCCAAGGGCTAAGCAGGAGTTCTATTTTGATGGGATTAAGCTTGGGAAAATTGGTGAACTTCACTCATCGGGCAAGGGCTCGATACAAAAGAAAACATTAATCTACTAAACACACTGGGGAGAGATGCTGACAATAAACAGGACATTATACATTCATGCAGTTGAGCATATTAACAGACAGTTACCAGAGATTGTTCCATAATTGCTTTCAATTGGCAAACCCAAATACCAAAGTTATTAACCAATAAACTGTGTTTAATGCCCCTTTATAAAACTTTTGCTTACAGTGATCTTCATGTTCCACACTTTCTTCATTAGGAAAATTCATACAGATGTGTTTCCTTAACTGACGAGAGTTTGAGAATTTACGACTACATTTTCGGCACTCCAAGCTGACAGGCAGGGAGTCAAGCAACCCTTCTACCTTCTCCGTTTCAAGTTGGTGTGCGTCCACAGAATCAATAACAATATTTTCTGCTGCATCCTCATCTGGGTAGAATTTTTTTGTTGAGCCTTTGGGCCTACCACGTTTTCTCTTTACTCCTACAAAATCTGAAGAAAAAATATAATCAAAGGAAAGGTTGTCATTGCAAGATGATGAACCTACGTAAATCATGCCATTTGTACTTGAATAAAAGTAGTTAAAACATTACAGAACAGTCCAATAGCAGAAGAAATTGGTAGATTCACTGCTAAGAATGAAGACCTCGAAGCATCGTCATGCAGAAACAACATATGTATTACTGGCGTCCCTGAGTCAACCAATCTTGGCAAGCCAGAAATCTATTTAGAAACCACTGGAGAAAAGGAATTAATACAGTAGATCAGATACGGAAAGACTATATTGTATAGTGCACTTAATACCTGTGTGATTGCAGGGGAATGAGTCATAAATGCCACTGGGCTAATGGAAAAAATCCTCTACAATGGCTGAATAGCTCTACTGAAAGGTGCTGTGTGCAATGATCTACATAGATTGTAGTTACGAGCTTCAAAGATGACTAATATAAACCATTTTTGTTAATGTTTGCCACAGTTAACTTTATCAGACACTAAAATCGTGAAGCGTGTGGAGGATTGTGACGGCCCCCTCTTATGCAATGTGCTTAAAGATGTTTATAACGCGGGGCTGGGATAGGGGATTGCTACACTAAAAGTTGGGGTAGTCAGAGTGGGGAAGGGGGGGATCAAGTTTTTATTTTTGCAAGTACAGGCCTAAGACTAGCTCTCACTTGCACAGCTGTTTCAATTTGATACCACACACCAAATGAAACTGCTGGTGGATTACATTTCACCTCTCTCCATATAAGGGCAATTAAAACGTTGACATGGAATATCATACTTGCTTCATGTCTCTCAAACAGGATTCCGTCCTCAGCTCGGAACTGAGACGGCCCTTCTGGCTGTAACAGAGGAGGCAAGGAGACTTCTGGACCAGGGCGGCTCAGCAGCAATCATTCTTTTAGACCTCAGTGCCGCCTTCGACACTGTTGATCATAATATCTTGCTTGAGCGCTTAAAAATCTTGGAGTGACAAACTTGGCACTTACCTGGTTTCAGTACTTTCTAAAGGATCGGTTCTTTCAAGTCTTTGAAGGAACTGCCACATCAAACCGGCGGCCTCTTAGCTGTGGGGTCCCCCAGGGTTCTTCCCTGAGCCCCACGCTTTTAACACCTATATGGCCCCATTGGCAGAGATAGTCCTTCCATTCGGCATAAAGATCATTACATACGCAGATGATACCCAATTGGTTGTGGCATTAAACCACCCTGAGGGATCATCCTGCGCCCTAGGTACCTGCCTAGAGGCGGTAGCCGAATGGATGGATCACTCCCACCTCAAGCTAAATGGGGACAAGACCGAATTGATGTTTCTGGGCAATTCTCCATCACCCTCCTCGGCACTTATATGGCCGACCTGTCTTGGCCCTATTTCCACCCCAAAGCAGCAGATTAAGAGCCTAGGCATGTGGCTTGACAGTTCTCTCTGTTTTAATTATCAAGCCACTAAGCTCTCTGCTACATGTTTCGGTCTAATGAGAATGTTAAGAAAGATCCTCCCCCTGCTCCCTTTCCAGGCGAGGAGGATTATGGTGCAAGCCCTCATACTATCCCGCCTGGACTACGGGAACGCGTTGTACTTGGGCGCCCCTCAGTCCACAATCCAGAGATTACAAGTCATCCAGAATTGTGCGGCTCGCCAACTTCTCCAGATTCCTCGGAGACAATCAGCAAAACCTGCCTTGAGGAATCTTCACTGGCTTCCAATTTGGTCCAGGATACATTTCAAGGCCATGTGCCTGGCCCATAGAGCTATGTGGAAATCAGGCCCAGCCATCATTCAGTCCCTGGTCACCCCCCATCAACCCCCTAGGAGTCTTCGTTCCAGCTCCGCTTTTCTTGCCACCCCAAGGAAAGTACGAAGATCCAGATGGGGTGGACGCTCTTTCTCCCTGAATGCCTCCAATCTTTGGAATTCTCTCCCCCCTACCCTTCGAGGGGAACCAAACATACTGGCCTTCCGAAAACTTCTCAAAACTCATCTTTTCAGTACTTCACGTTAGCATGACATACCTATCTGTCTGTTTGCTCCACAAGCGCTAGGAGGCCTCAGGGTAGCTACGCGCTATAGAAATCCAATTTCATACATTCAATATACAGGGCCTATGCAACCCTAAGAAGCAGCTGCTGATTGCTGATAATGAGATGCATGGCGTAGAGGGGGGCGTCACGAGATGCATTTGGACCCAGGCTAGGTTAGTTCCTTTGCATCTAGCTGGAGGCAATTTTGATATTTTGCCTCATACAGCATCTACTTCATGGGGTGGCACTGCTGGATTTCTAACCCTCTACATGTACACAATGATCCCCAAGGTCACTCTCCCTTTGTGATGGGTGTTCTGCACGATGCTCCGGTTAATTTCGTGAATATCTATGGTCCGAATGTTGAATCCCCGGAGTTTTTTGCAGAGGTAATGGCACTGTAGAGGCAACATGGGGCAAAAACAATCTGGGGTGGCAGTTACAACCTGACCACTCCGTTGTCCACAATACCCAGTCCAGAATCTGGACTTCTAGTTAACCTCAACAGAAACATCGTTATGGGTCACTGGAATTGATTACCTCCCTCATACACTCTCTGGCCACTCCTCAGTACTTTAACGATTAGAGATCCCGCATGCCCTGAATGACCGGGCCTTCAGAAGCGATTTACAAAAAGTCATTATAAGAGTTTCTTTTATATAAATATAGGATAAGTCGCCAAATTCTCCATATTGAGGAGGCTATCAATACGTACATTTGGGGATTCAAGCTGGACAAATAGGTGGGAGTGCTACATTCCATCCATACTCAATTGAGCTGGCAGAAAAGGTTATTTCGAGGCTAGAAGCTAAATTCCAGGGGGACCACTGCTCTAAAACTCCTACAGGCACAAATATGGCCTTGATGACACATAGGGAGGTGGCTGATGGGGAATGCTTCTTTTTGGGTAGATATGCTCGAGCCTGTAGATACGGAGAGGGTCCAAGCAAGACTGTCTCATGGTTACTAAAATAGGCCCATCTACATAATGTAATTCATTTAATTAAGCGCCCCTCCAGGGATATTATTGGAAGAAGTAAGAATATTTTGCATGAGTTTTGCACTTATTATGAGCAACTATAAGGGAGTAGTTTGATGGCTGATCCTGTACAAATAGAGGTATATTGGGATGGAAAAACACTGGCATGGATTGAGGGTAGAGCGAGAACATTTCTTCTAGAACCAATAGATGCACAAGAAATAATCCTACCTATCAAAGGACTGGAGGGTGGTAACTCACCTGATTTGGATGGTCTGACCGCTGGATTTTATAAGGCCTTTAAGGCGATTCTAGCCCCTTGATTCGCTGATCTTTACCAAGATTCGATTGAGGTAGAGAAGACTGCTCCCTACAGTTGGAGATCTTTATATTACAGAAGTAACCCTCTAGGCCTTGGGCAAACTAATATAAACAAAATGAAAGGTTGCCAACAAGGGATGAATTATATGTACTATTAAATCAACAATAGTTTCTTAATTAGCATTGGAATATCTGAGAAACTTCACCTATGAGTTCAAAAGGTTGTATCAAAAACTACTCAAGATAGCTGCAAATCTGGTTTTTTCTTTAGTTTTAGTTTTCCTTACTGCAAAATAGCAACCATCTCTAACAGTCATCAAATATTGAACTATTACATAAATTGTCACAGTCAAAGATACAGAAAGTGTTTAGCTATTACAGGAAATATACACTCTTTCCTCATATGTTTTTCAAATAACACTGATGTCCCATGTCTTTTTTTTATATATGCTGGGTCCGTTTTGAAGGTCGTCCACATATATATCCAATTACCACCCAATCTAATGTCCAAACCCTATATGTTATTATACTTAGATAGGTGTTTTTGTAACTATTCCTTTTCATTTCTTGTGGACTCCTTTTAAGAAAAAGTTGGCACGTTTCGGCCTGTAAAGTTTCTGGCCTCCTCAGGACTATACAAGGCGAGAGTTACCTTCAAATAAAACATAAAAATCAACAAATATCCTCTGTCATTATAGGTCTCACTAAACATATATGTGATAACACAGTTAATTCTTAATTGTGAGGACAGTGAAAGCAAGGTGCCAAAAACCAAGAAATGTTTTTCTTCTTTAAATAACAAATCATCCATTGTGTGCATTTAAAACAGAAGAAACCTGCTGCTCTATTATGTGGCCCAAACATCGATATCCACATGGTTCTATTCGTTGTGGCTCAGCTTAAAAGAAACGACCCGGTGACTGCATGCCTTTCCTGCATCAATGGAGTGGAAAACATATAGCCGTTATTTAAAGTGCTCTCACTTGATCAGAACAGAGCGGGCCAGTGACCACATGCCAACCATACATTTTGCTGCAAAACATGTTAGTGGGACCCAACTCATTCAAATGGGGGTACCACTTTGTAGGAATATTATAACAAAGGTGCATGATTGATTACCGGAGTTGTTTGATCAATTGTACATATGGGTGGATCGCTCTTTTCCCAAAGACACTCCCTTCTGTTTAAGGGATGTGTCTCAGACCTGTTGTCATCCAAGGAAAAGAAGAATTTTATTATTTATGTCTCGTGCATTCCCTTTCTGGAAATGCACCATTCCGACAGTGCTCAAAAATGTACCAATTTGGTAAAAGGCGATCCATCTTCCCGATGTGCTTCTGGTGTGGGCAAGGGTGTCTCGTATCTACTCCCTCCGTTTAAACCTTTTCCCATGGAAGTGAATGCATTCATTCTACTCTAATCGCGTGATAGGGATGGGGAACAACTGAAGCGTAACTCGCATTTGGCTTATCATGCGGTTATTGCGGCCATAGTTTAGCAGTAAATCAAGTTCCTGATCATTAGTTTATAGCTTTTTTTTTTACACATCACTCCCCTCAACTGCACACAGGCCCGATCTGCTTCTATTTCTGATGAATTTATTGAGCCTTGTGGTAATGTAAATATAAAAAGTTCAAAGAAGGGGCACATGGCCGTCAATTACTTGTTTCCTATCATGAGGCATGCGCTATGGAGAGAACAATACTGTCAGACCTTACCTATCCATTCTGCAACAAGCCACCTCACATTGTAACTCATATACAAATGTACATACATCCATATAGATTGTGTTAAATCATTTTTCATTATCAATTTTACTTTTAGCCTTCTCACTGTGCAACTAATATACATATAAGCATATATAGATTGTGTTAAATCATTTTTCCATGATCAACAGAGTCCATCATTCTGTGGAACACAGGATTATCAAAAACATAATAGGTGCATTGTCACATTCAGCAGGTCACTCACCGCCAGCCTTTGTATACATCATATAAAAGGTCTTAACCGTCATATCACTTGATCAATAACTCAATGATTGAATTTACATCAGTGTCTTGTTCATGCATCCTTATCTATTAAGGCAACATCATACATTAATCAAAGACCAGATCTCATCATGTTCATTTAGACCTTGTGTAGCAGTATGGAATCTTTCATTCAGGCGGGCTCCTGTTCTAAAAAGTAGGTTCTCATGAGATTCCCCTTCAGTTGCTTTAGGTGTTAATGTGTTACATATAGAACTGACCATTATATATCATTTTCTGTGTGTCCTGTTGTCTCATAATGTGAGACCAATGGGGCTTTCTGTGTTTTGCATCTTATTCTAGATTGATGTTGTAAGATCCTGTTTTTTTACAGCCTGAGTAGTTTGGCCAATATAGGTCATTTAGCAGGGGCACATGATGTAATAAACAAAATTTTTGGTGTTGCAATTGGACAGTGCAGCCTGGTACCACTTTTTCCCATTAATCATTATACAATTGCTGTTTTTAGTGAATTTGCATGCTGTACAATTACTGCACTTGTAGTGTCCCATTAGCGGCGGAGGTCCTAGCATCTGCGTTAAGGATCTATCTTCTATTTTTCTGACTGCCTTAACCAGATGCGGCTGGAGATTTTTATCCTTCTTGAATGCAAATAACGGTCTTAGAATATTAATAGAATTCTGTAATTTCAGATTCGAATTTACGAATTTCTTTATTTTGCTAGCCATTGGAGAAAATGTAAGCCCATGTCAGTGGTGTGGTTTCCTGTCTTACTTTTGGAGTAAGTAGACTCTCTGGGGGTGAACCAAGTCTGTTTCACATAGTTTTTCAAGAGTTTTCTAGAGTATCCCCTCTCCATTAATATTGTGCATAATATTTCTCCATTCACAAAGTAGTCTTCTTTTTTTTAACAATTTCTTCGGATTCTTAAGAATTGCCCATATAGCAAATTCTCTTCAGTGTTTTTGGATGACTACTCTCAAGGTGCAATAGAGTGTTTTTGTCCATAGGTTTCAGATATCGATTGACTAGACCTTTGTGGTTTTCCACAAAAATTCACATATCCAAAAAATGCAATCTCTATTGTGTATCATAGTAAATGTAAGATCAGCCAACCTACCATTTAGCCATTCATGGAATTCTGTAAGGGTGCTCTCAGGGCCATTCCAACTAAAGAACACATCGTCAATATATTGATGCCAAGATGTAATATGTTTCTTAAACATGTTTGCGTCCCCATAAATCCATTTGTCCTTAAAAGACGAGTTCCATAAATCTTACCCCTTAAATACCAAAAACGTTCCACCTTATGCTAGGTCCAGATGACAATTTAGCAGAATGTCATATGCATAGAGCGATATTTTATCTTTCCAGTGGTCAGTCCATTGCAGACCACATACCAGTGAGTCCCATCTGATCCAGGCTGCCAGATGTTCTTATGTGAGAGAGAACATTAATGGTGAGAGCGGGTATCCCTGCCTGGTACCACGTTGGAATCGGAATATCCGGGATATTCCTCCATTCACTGTCACCTGGGCCAAGGGGTCGGTGTAAAGGAGCTTTATCCAAGCTGTAAAACACGGGCCGACCCCATCCTGGCCAACACTTCAAACATGTATGGCCATTTGACTATGTCAAATGCTATTCTGGCATCGAGCAAGAGCATTAGGGCTCTTGAAGTGTTAGTGTGACAGCTCAGTCAGATATCTGAGCATACAAGTAAACAGAAATAAATTGAGGGTTGCACATGATAATTACGAGCAGGTGATGAACAGGTTGAGCGAATAGGTAGAGCGATGCATCGCATTACCATTATCTATGGCAGAGTGAATAGCCATTAATAAAATGCTGGTACTTCCCCAACAGCTCTATTTATTCAACAACATACCGATGTGCCTGGGCATACCCTTCTTTGCAAAGCTACAATCACTACTCAGAAGACTGGTCTGAAGGGGTAAATGTCGAGACTTAAATGAGAAACCCATGCCTTTTCCGTTTGTCAGGGGTGGGTATGAGAGTGCCAGATATGGTATGAAATTATCAAGCCTCCCAGTCACACTATGCAGTCTGTTGGTTCCACCCGAAAGCAGAGCACCACACTTGCCGACAGAAAAAGATAAGCTGGAAGAAGGTACACTAAAAACTAATGTAGCAGTCCCTTGCCAAGACTCACACAGCAGACTATGTGTTGCACTAACTGTTCACTAGGTACACTGAGAAGCTATCTGTATACTCCCAGAGATACTCTCCAGAGATATCACTAATTCATAATCCTGCCCTTCCACCCACGCTGGATAGGGGAGTGAAGACTATAAAGACTATAAAAAGCTGGTATGCTGACAGTGACACAGCTCCATGTGGCTAATAAGTTTATAATCATGGAACTGTTCCCTGGTGAGAGAGAGAAGACTCCCATAGACATGTTGGATTACTTTAGACTGAGACATGCAGTGCTCAGAAGATGGCCTTCATTCCCTGATGAACTACCAGAATTTACCCCGATCACGCAGACGCTCAGGGAAACACATGGTAAAGGTTTGATAGACCAATTATATGGAATATATGCTGATAACCTTACCCGTGTATCCCGTGAACTCAGATCTCCCCCCACAAGTGATAAAGGTCGGAGACTCGAACATCGCCTGGAATGCCTGCGCCCCGCGATACCTTCGACTCCACCATCGCCCCACGAAATTATTTGAGGGCAATCACCATAGAGCCCTCGCCGGAGCAAGGACCCGGGTGAACCTTTGGAAGACTCTGCCGCTGGCCCCAATCGGCAGGATAGCCTTAGCAAAGATGATCTTAGTGCCACAATTTCTCTACTACTTTTCTAATATCCCTGTCATCCCCCCTCACTCTTTCTTTCGTGAGCTAGACACCCTATTGGGCTTCCTTATATGGGGAAATGGACACCGGAGAGTAGCCCTTTCAAAGCTACAACTCCCGGCAGACCAAGGGGATCTGGGGGCGCCATCCTTTGAGGCCTACTTTCTCGCAGCGCAGCTCCAATGGCTGCCCTGATGGACAGCGGGACGGCACCTGGAGGAAACCGCCTCGGAAGTGGGACCCATGACAGTACAGGCGATTTGCCGCTTGCTTCTTCCCGACGCCCGCCCTAAGTCGACATGCCCCATACAAGTGGCGACTACACGCGCAAGTATGTCATGCATACAAGTGTGTCCCCTGTACACCCCTCTGCTCCCACTAGCAGGACTCCTCAGAAGCGGAGGACACTACACTGCTCAAACGATGCACATTTGGACGAGCCACTCGGTCCTGGAGGTAGGATCTCTGTTCTCGGAGGGTCAGCTGCTTCCGTTTGACCAGCTCGCGGGGGAGACAGGACTCCTACGAGGGAAGTTCGTGCTCCACAGGCAAATAATGCTAAGCTGCCGCCATCTTTGGGACCTCTCAGAGGGAGAACCCACAACACACCCGGTACTCTACGAGATACTCAACATGGGCTCAGGCCGACATCTAATCACATGGCTTTATAAAGCAATTCGAGATCTCAAGGCCACTATTCTCACCTTGCTACGGCAGAAATGGGAGGATGAGATAGGACGCCCACTACACGATAAGGAATGGGAACAAGCTCTAGAATACCCGAAGAAATTGTCCCGCAATGCTCTGTTTAAAAATATACAATTCTCCATACTACACCGGGCTTATCTTACCCCGATGCGACTCCAACGATTCTACCCAGACACACGATTCCCTGCCCGAGATGCCAAGCCCCAGACGCAACATTTAAGCACATGTTCTGGCTCAGCCCCACGATACAGACCTACTGGCACACAATACACCAGACACTGCGGGAACTAACAGGGCTCACTGATATCCACACCTGGGAGGCCAGCGGAATTGGGATATTCCGGAAAATAAGACCCTCAAGGTTCAGACACGCTTTGCCTCCATGGCCCTACTACTGGCAAAGAGGGGGATTACAATGTACTGGAGAGCCCCAGACGGACCCCCACTGGCAGCCTGGACAGGGTCAGTTAGTAAATGGTGCTCAGCGGAGGAGGAAATAATCAGGCGGGAGGAGGTTCCCGGGAGTACTCAAGAAGCACATATCCATGGAGTGGGCCACACTCCTGCACCAATTCATACAACACACAGTAAGCACCCAGCAAACACTACAACAGACTGATGCGACCGAAATCCCAAGCCAATATGCACAAACGCAACCCGACCCACAGGCTGGTAATACAACTAATACCCCCGGACACAGAGATAACTCATGACCTGGCATAACCTCCATGGGATGGAATAGATCCACGCATCGCGTGCATACTCGTCAACACCTTGCTACAGGAGAGCCTTGCTTCCCCCACATTAGAGAACGCACAACAACATAATTCTCCTACTTCCGGACGCCCACAGATGAAGATGACCCCATTCACCTTGCTCCAATTACCCCAGTTTCCCACCCCGGTTTGTTACCCAAGCCGGTAATTACAGAGACCGGACACTGAACAAGACACACGACTCCTATTATAGCTACCACGACAAGGCACGAACACAACAGGGAAACCAATAGCTAATCTCATTATGAATGTACCCTCTCAAGCCCCTGATGGACTGGTTAAATTACAATGTGAATTTATGGACAATACTATGTCAATGTTATCTGTTTTGGAAAACTCAATAAAAAAAATAAAAAAATTATAAAAGAAATACTGATAACCTTACTGTGGCAAAGAACGGAATATTAGAAAATGGGAGGCAGAGCTAGGAGAGCCGATGGAACCAGAAGTGTGGAAATTGCTGCTTGCAAACTAAGATGGTGGCTATTAACTACCTGAAAAAACAAATTGAAGGAGTATGCCCCAGAGAGCTTAAGGATGTTACGGGAAGCGTTGATGAAGAAAGAACCAGAGAAAATTTAATTTGGTTTTAAAAGACCCCTCACTCACCAACCTAGTTGGTGACATGCTTCATCATTGGGGTCCCACCCGAGTAGCCGAATGCCAGGGCAACCACCTATTCCACAACCACTGTTCCAACAGAACTCTTTCAGGCCGCCTTTTTTAGGCAGGGGCCGAAGAGGAAGGGGTCGCAGGAAAGGACAAAATCAAGTGCATTGGGAGGAAGAAGATCCAGTGGGCAATCATACGAGGAGCAGAACTCGGGATCCACAGGCAGGGCCAAGCACCCCCAGGGCTTAGTCACCAACCTTTCGTCGAGACCACTTTCCAATGTCGAGGAAGGGGTTCTGAATAAGGGTTTGGGATTTGTCCCCACTGCCAATGTTGACAAATTCGGTCTACACTGTGAATTATCTGGTTTCTTTAGGAAACTGAGACTGAAAGCTTTCTTTGAGGACCGAAGTGACCCTACCCTCATACAGGAGTCTCATGACACAGGTCTCCGTTTAAAATCTACTTTTGTACCTCCAATTCATACGACCCCCATTGAGATTCTGTCTTTTGAACAAGCAGTGTTCAATGACGTAGAACGCATGGAAACAAAAAAAACTTTTTTAATATGACCAAAGAGGAGAATTCAGCTGTGGCAGAGCTGAAAAACTGTGATACCATCATAATAAAACCAGCGGACAAAGGTGGAGGTGTGGTGGTGCAAAATAAGTCCGCTTATCAAGCGGAATGTTGTCGGCTTTTAGCGGACACAACCAATTACACCCTACTTACCTCTGATCCCACGCAAGCACTCAAATCCGAGATAAATACTCTGGTGGAAAGTGCGGAGTTCAGTGGCTTCTTTTTTTTTTTTTTTTAAATGTTTTTATTAAATCATCACCAATACTTAGAATACAAGAGGATTTCATGAAAATAAATATTGACCTTCCATAAAATAAGTCGCCAAAGTACATAATAACAGCTTCATCGTTATTATTATTGTTGTAGGAGAGATACAAAACAAAAAAAACAAAAATCCTGGGCGGTTCCTCTGCTCTTCTGTTTTACCTCCCAGCAACACCCGCATATATTGAAAGGCGGCTGCCCAATAATAGAATTTTAGATCGGGAACCCCCATCCTCCCTTCTCCCTTGTTAATGTCATGAACCTAAGTGCCCTTCTCGTCTTGCCTTGTGACCAAATAAACCGATTGAACATACTTTCCATTTCTTTAAACCAGAAGTTTCCAAACTCCAGGGGTATAGACCTAAAGAGGTATAATATCTTGGGGAGAAACAACATCTTTATGACATTGCACCTCCCTACAATACTAAGGTGAAGATTATGCCACCTATCAAAATCACTTTTCCCTTGCCTTATTATTGGAACAATATTATCCTCTACTAGTTGCTCCAGATCTGATGTTATTTTTACCCCTAAATATGTGGCCATGTTTGTGACCCTTGTATCCTCAAAGGCGGACACACTATTGACAACAATTTGGGTTTTCTGCTGGTTGAGCTTATACCCTGAAACCAGCCCAAACGCTGCTGCTTCTTTCCCTATTTCATCAAGTGCCGTTTGTGGGTCTGGTGAGACGACTGCCAAGTCATCCGCATAAGCTAGGATTTTTGTCTCCCGCTCATGAAACCTCATTGGCAGGATTTCGCAATTTCCTTCTATTCTACGTATCAAGGGATCAATATAAATGGCGAAAAGCAAAGGAGAGCAGGGACACCCCTGTCGAGTTCCCCTTGAAATCTGTATTGATTCTGTATAATCGCCATTAACTCTAACACGAGCCACTGGGTTCTTATATAGACCACTAATTGCCGTTATGAATCCTTTTCTTAGCCCATGTCGTTCGAGGGAGTCCCACAGATAGTCCCAGGAGACCCTATCAAACGCCTTTTCGGCATCAAGTAAAATAAGTGCCATAGGGTCTCCTGAGACTGCTGCTGCATCAAAAAGTGATATTACCCTGCGAACATGTTCAGTGGTTCCCCTTCCGGGTATGAACCCGTGCTGGCGTGGATGAACTACATTGCTAATGATAGAACTTAACCGTGTAGCAAATATCTTAGAAATTTTTTTAGAATCACTATTCATAAGAGTAATGGGTCTATATGATCCAGGTTCTGTCGGGGGTTTACCTTTTTTTAGAAAAACGACTATTATTGCCTGGGCCCAGGATTCTGGTATTGAATTCCCGCCTTGCGCTTTTCTAAATGTTTCTATCATGTCCCTTTTTAGCGGATGATAAAAAACTTTGTAAAACTCCAGAGGGATCTGATCAGGCCCCACCGCCTTACCGGATGGAAGACTCATCAGGGCATTATATATTTCCTCCTCTGATACAGATCAACATCCTGAGTGGCAAATTGTTCTATTTGGATATCGTTCAGATATTCACTAACTGAATGACGGGGCAGCTCACTTTCCTCCTGGTACAGATTACTATAATATTTATGAAATACTTCTTTTATGGCAGTACCTTCTTTAATCATATTTTCATCTTTGTCCTGTATCTCTACTATCTGCTCCAATACCCTTTTATGTCTCGTCCGAACTGCTAGCATGTGCCCTACTTGCTCACTAAATTCATAACACCCCTCACGCCATGCCAGATATTTTTCAGCAGCCTTATTGGACGAAATTGCCCCAATCTCAGCTTTAGTCACCGCGATTTTATGCGTCAATGCCTCTAGTGGTATACCTTGTGCTATGGCCCTAGTCAACTCCGCTTCTAAAAAGCCATTGTTTCATACAGTATGTTAACCTGCTCTATTTTGTTTTTCCTTCTTCTTGCACTATAACTAAGTGTCTCTCCTCTGACCCCAGCTTTGAATGCGTCCCATACCACCCCGCTGCTAGTGCTGTCCCTGTTTATTTCCAAAAACCCTTTATCCAAATATTCATATGTGCTATATAGTCAGAGTCTTTTAACAGCCCCCTCTCAAATGTCCAGGATGACCTTTTTCCCCCCCTCTCTACCCCACTGAGCTTAAGGGTTAATACTAAGGGATTGTGATCTGAAAACACTCTGGGGTACTTTTCTACAGTACAATCTACTGCCAAATAGGCTGAGGTAAAAAGTAATCCAGTCGCGCTTCCAGTTTATGCGGTGCGGAGTAGTATGTGCTCCCAAGATCAAGTGCTCTGGTCAGGGCCCATATGTCTATCAAGCCGTTATCTTGAATCAGTGCCAACAGAGCCTTACAAACCTTATTCAGTGGCTTCATCTCTAAACACGAGGCAGACTTTTTAACTAAGTGTGATGAGAAAATTCCATATTTCTACACTTTGCCAAAGATGCATAAAAACAGGGATCCACCTCCAGGCAGACCCATTGTGTCTGGAATAGGCTCTCTGTTAGAACCCCTCTCTCGTTTTTGTGATTTCTTCTTCAAAACTATTGTACAAAAGACAACGACCTACTTACAAGACACTAAAAGTTTACTCAATCTTCTCAAAGAAGTAACGGTTAATGAATCCACCGTCTTGGTATCTTTTGATATCGAAAGTCTCTATACGAGTATACCCCAGGACGATACACTGGAGGTACTGAGAAAAGCCTTAGAACATAGTGATTGGCCTTTTAATACCCCTAAACAATTTATCCTCGAGTGCGCCACACTGGCATTGAAAAAGAACTATTTTGAGTATGAGGGAAAGCTATATCTCCAAATAGGAGGTACTTCTATGGGAAGCACCTTTGCTCCGAGTGTGGCTGGACTCTATGTCTTTGATTTTGAAGAAAAATACATATTGAATGCGGCCAATCCCTTTGCACCACACCTGGTCTTCTGGAAAAGATACATTGATGATGTCCTTGCCATCTGGCAAGGACCGAATGACAGTCTTTTGGAGTTCATCGCATGGATCAACACCTGCGATAGGAACCTTAAGTTTACCCATTCATTCCATAATGAAAGTATGATATTTCTTGACATTGTTATTACCAAAGAGAATGGGAAACTAGAAACCAAGACATATCATAAACCAACGGCTAAAAACAACCTGCTTAGGTTCGAGAGTTTCCACCCTAGACCTCTGAGGGAGAATCTGCTGTATGGGCAGTACCTTAGATTGAGAAGGAACTGCAGTAAACTGTCGGATTACAGGAACCAAGCAGTTGATTTGTCTAACAAACTAATTGAGAGAGGTTACCCCGAAAAATTGATCACAACTTGTCAGAAACGCGCACGTAATCAACACAGAGACACGTTGCTGGAAAACAAGGTGACCACTAACTCTAACATCCCCCTTACCTGTGTCACTACATATAGTACCATTTCTAACCAGGTAACACGTGCTATTAACAAACACTGGAACATCATTAACACAGGGAACCTCAATTGGGCAAAACCCATGTTTTCGTTCAAGAAGGCCAAAAGCCTTAAGGATACTCTGGTTTCCACTCGCCCTAGGACCAAGAAACAGGTTATGCAACCTACTGTCCTGAATGCTTGGGGTATGCCGAACATCACAGGTCATTTTCCATGCGGCAATTGTAGTGTGTGCCATCTGACCACAACTAGTAAGACTCTTAACTTGGAACCAGGCAAGGTCTGGACTCAGAGGACGCACACAAACTGCAATAGTACCAATGTGGTCTACCTGATTACCTGCCCATGTGGGCTTCGTTATGTTGGCATGACTGGAAGAAAAGTGAAACAGCGAATCTGCGAGCATCGCAGTACCATTAGATGCAAGAAAATCACTACAAAATTGACTGAACACTATCTCCAAAGTAACCACACCACTAATGACTTAAGATGGACAATCATTGAAACTATAAGACCCGGGGAGCAGTCCAACAGGTTTCTGTTTGAAAAGGAACAGAGATGGGTCTATAGACTGTCAACTCAAAAGAACGGGTTGAATGATGGGATTCCGTGGAATAGTGTTCTATCAAGATAGACAGTTTGGAGTATAGACTTTCCTTTGTGGCATTTGCTAAAAACTTCATTCTGTGCGGGTACTACACCAGCTTGTCAATATACACTTACCATGTCAGCATACCCTAATAACATCATGACGGGTACTCTTCATACTTTTATGGCAGTATCTACTGCCACTTATTACATTCGTGATTATCATCTCCCTGTTGGCATCTATGATCACATGCCATTTGCCAGGTTCATGCCCTTATTATCCTCTATCGGTACTTTAAGTCGACCTTCCAGTTTTCCTCTAACTCTGTCGTTATCTATATAATTAGAGGATGTGTCGCGCACATATGCCGATTCTAACAATATCAAGTTATGCCTATTTTTCCTCATTTTTCCCTCCTCTCGATAGAGACAGTGATTGCTTGTTTCTCTTAACAGACAGTCACTTTCATTCATTTTCAGTCACTTTCTGATACGCCCCCTTGGCTTTTTCTAAAGCCTTTACTTACTTCTGATGTCATCACGCAGTACGCCTCTAGCCCGATCACGTGACATACCCAGAAGCCTCTGGGGCTGTTATAGACCGCGAGGACGCCGGTTTCACTATCCTCGGGTTTCCTGATGGGGTCACATCGTAGGTTTGAGTAGCGGATGGCATGACTTGATGAAGTGAGTACGCGGGTGGGCTCCGTTTTTCAACTTTTCTAAATGGAAGAGTCTTACCTTTACTTAACGTTTTATGCTTCTCCGCAGAGTTTGACTAAAGTCAGCATCCATCCCCACGTTAACCATGAGGCCAGACGCAATTTCGTCGCGGTGTAAGCCTCTGCCTTTATATCTCTTTTCTCATTTTTATTATTAAAATTTTTTGTTTCAGTGCAGTATCTTCAGTGTAACTTACTACGCTTTAACCAGAGGAACTGTTTCCTTGTTTCTCATATCCACTGGGGTAATTAGTACCCTGACAACTGGCACACCTTTGACTAGTGAGGTATGATATCACACGTTTGTTGGGTTCACTTAGACACTTATCGCTATGTATTGTCTGTCTTGGTTATGAGTGTGATCGCACACATTTTGGTGCTAGATGAGCACTGACACCGGGTACATGCATTCTGTTTACGGGAACGATCTGTGTGCGATATGCACGGATATGTTGATCCATGGATACATGATTAATTAGCGGCTTGGTATCTATGTGTTTTTTCTTTCCAGAATTTTATTGTTTCCTTTCGTGAAGACTGAAAGGGTTCCCATTCTGTAAGTATACAGTATGGAATTTCAATTGTGACCAAGGGTAGGGTACACCTTAGCGTGTGTATACCGCCCGGGTCACAGGTCCTGATGAAAACCTAGTAATACACACTGTAGGTTGAAACATGTAGACCCACTTATTTCTTTTCACTTTCTCACCACCAATAGTTTTTACCTTTGGACAAGTAGGTCCTTTTGGTAATACTTGTGTGTACTTATTTTTAACCTTGTCTTACTTGCTCCATAATAAAAGTAACGGAGTACAATAAAGACAATTTTATGATCACCACTTCACTGATTCACTCAAAATACCCGCTCCACTGTAATCAGGTGTCGTAGCACACCGAGTGGCATTCGGCTACTCGGGTGGGACCCCAATGATGAAGCATGTCACCAACTAGGTTGGTGAGTGAGGGGTCTTTTAAAACCAAATGAAATTTTCTCTGGTTCTTTCTTCATCAACGCTTCCCGTAACATCCTTAAGCTCTCTGGGGCATACTCCTTCAATTTGTTTTTTCAGGTAACTTTCAGGGGACTAGGAGTACCCCCTTTAAATACCCTTTCTCTCTCTTATTGTTTTACGTGGCTATTAACTACCGACATAAGTTAATATACTTTAAATTCCTCAACAGACTATACAGCTCTCACAGTTTCCTGTACAAATCTGATCCGAAAAACCCTGGTAATTGCCATAAGTCTTGATTTGGTCATGCAGATTTTTTTCCGCCTGGGTTGGCCAAGTCCCCTAATGCTATGTACTGGAAGGAGGTGGCGAGGATTATCAGGGAGATAGTAGAGAACACAATAGAAAGAACCCTGTATTTACTGCTCCTGGGGTAGGTTAAACATACCCCAGAGGGCCAGAAGGGTGTTGGCGACTTTGATCTTTTTGGCAAAACATAGGCTGTTCCAAACATGGATGAGGGGGCCAGTGCATAAAACCCAGACTAGGTTGGAAGACGTTGCTAGGTGAGACTGTAGCATTTGACTTGGTGGCTATACAAACACCACAGGCCAGGCCCCGAGATATATGGTATCACTTATACAAAATTTATCTCAGCAATAAGGTAAGAATTAACCCCCGACAGAACTGGGAGAACCAGTATGACTGAACTTAGCCTGCTCCTCTAAGAACTATCAGTACTATTGCTGTTAATGTGTTATTATGCTATGACCAATCTATACAAAGAGCATGAAATTGTTAGAGCCAAGACGTTGTCATGAGGTTAAATACACTGTATATGCTCTGCAGTACATTTGTTGCTTTAGTGTAGACCAGGTTGTTTAATATACCCTTCAAGTTGGCCTGTACAGACACTCTTGTTTCTTTTAATTTTGCTAAATAAAGAAAAGTATAAAAATAAAAAAAAGTATGGTGGAGGGTTGCTGATTTTCCGTTTTAGGGCATGCCAGTGCACCAATTGTTAAACAGTACCTCAAAGATAATTGGAACAGGTACGGTTTTTGGGGTTCACAGTATATGACTTAAACTAAGATAATTCTGTGAGTCCACTTTAGAAGGGGTTCCAAACTGTAAATTCCACTGAAATCCTTTGGAAAGTATTATTGACTGGCAGGACATTGAGCATTATTTTTGTGTGTTGTGGACCTTCAAGCAGACAGCCTTAGAATGTTCAGCTCCACTACCTAGAGAGTCAAGTGCTAAAAGGGGCAGTTTGACAACAATTTGAGGGTCCGAGATAAATAGGCGCCAGGGCACCAGTGTTAAAAGGCCCTATTGACACAATGGTGGACCAGTAACTTTGGAATGCCCTTGGACCATCTAAACCAGATTTCTCACACCCTTGTTCACAAAATATCGATTGGAACATGCTCTGATGTTCACTCCACAGTTGTAGTAATACATTTACATGTTTCATCGGGACTTTTTCTAACCTATCTTTAACTAGTTGAAAATGCGATTGTCAAAACTGGGCGAAATACTATTGGATAAGCTTTATGCCAGACTCACAGAATCGTAGCACATTTTCCCCTAACCTCCCTAAGTATTTTTCAAACAAGTTTGACAGATAACCAAAAGGCCCATTTCATTTGATGCCTGTTTTTGTCATTTCGTCCTTGAATTTTTTGACACTTTTGGTCTCTATACATCTGGTAATTGAACTTCTGGGCAACTTGGTCAATTAATTAGCCCCTGGATACATGAGCTATGCCATAAAATGAAAAACAAGTGGGTGTTTCTATTGGAATATTTAATAACTAGAGAAAAAGGCAGCATGTGCTTAGCAATAGTCCATAGGCATAGGTCTAAATGAAAAGGAAAACCATTTTTGCAATTAAAAAACCAGATCTGGCACCCTCTAAGTTGGATGTAAAATGTGCACAATCATTTTAGATGAGTGACACAAAGTTCAGATGTGAAAAGTAAGCTTGAAGGCGATATATTTTCAACTTACATATATTTAAAACCTTGGAGGACATGCAGCAGCCACCCAATTTTTATGTGCATCATTTTGCCATAAATCTATTTTTTTTAAACTTTGTTATGAAAATGCCAAAAGTTTCAAAACAACAGAGGTAATTAAGTATAATAAAATCAGAGAAAACATTGGATTTTAATTTATGCACCGCAAGTTTTGTCACTCATACTGTCTGCCTGAAATGTGTTTGCTGTTAGTAAAAGGCCTAATCCCTTTTTCCGGCAGAACCACCAAACAAGTAATTGCTCCCACCTCCCCTTTCACACCTCATTATCTCTGAAGCACTGTGACCAACTGCTGAGCCTGAAAGGCTTGCTGTAGGTGGAGTCTAGCAAAGCACTGCCTCGAACACAGGCAACATCTCCCTGTCACTAGAAGCAATCAAATGTGTGCCCTTTAAGTAGAAGAGGAAAGATTAATTATAGACGGTAAATTAAAGGTGTTGTGAATTTCCTTAATCCTTTGGAGAAAGGGTTGGACTGAAATTTGGCAGCATTCGGAAGATGCTTAAGAGAAGTTTAGTGGAAGCTTGGGTCTGATTGACCATTGACTCTGGTTTAGATTTTGCAGTAAAACGCCTGTCAAAAACAGGAACTGGGTCACACTTTGATAAACCTTGGGTGTTGAAACTTCAAGAACTTTAGTTTTATATACTTAGGGGTTGCTGAAAACCACAACCTGAGTCTGCCTTTTAAAATCTGCTGTAAGGGCAGGGTTGAGTGAACAGAGCGAGAGAAGAAAACGTCTGTTGAAAGATGTCTTAGCATGTCGGAGTAGGGAGATATAATAGTATCTGCCTTTTATCTTTTGATTTCAATAAATTGTTATTGAATTTTGCAAAAACAATACCAGGAAAACAAGGCAAAACAAAGAAATAACATCCAGTAAAGCTCACGTTGTTAGTCAAAGAGGATAGGAGGCATTTGTTCAAATAATGCTATTTGGCAGTGGTACTTACAAGTGGTACAATTGCGAAGACAGAAATAACATGGCAAACAGATAGATGCGTCCCTGTTGAGCTGCCTCATTTTGATAGGTTACCCTCCGGTCAATGCGTGTCTCTGGGTATTGTCAGCAGTGGACAAGAGTGCCATTTGTGACCATATATAGCATATTACACATCACCTCTAGTACATATCCTCTATCCTCGTATGGCATATAAGGAAAGTAAACAACCTAAAATAAATAGATAGATAAATAAGTACGAAGGAGAGGAAGAACATAAGTAACAAAAAAGTAACAAAAAACTCGGGGTCAAGGGGTACTCATACTGACTGTAACTAGTCCACACCTCATCATCATATTAGTTGTTTGGTAAGGTGGCCGTGAACCAGTCCTTGCTGTGAGGCTTGTTGGCTCTTTTGAGCTGGATAGCAGTATGGGTTTGAAGGGGGTTTAAAAACCGTAGAGGCGGCGTCAAGAGATTTCCAGATCTTCCTATGCTTTGGTATCCATGGGGAAACTTGTAGGGCGATCTGCCTTTTATCTTTAATCTTCAAGACTAACAAACACGGACCAACAAATCCAGCCTCTCTTACCCACAATCTTGGAACTTCTCTCCTAAGGAGACTGTAGACGTTCCTAGAGACAGAGAGCTGTTACTGTCTGGAAAACTTCGAGCAGACTAGTGGCAACTGGACATTCTTATGACAGCCCATGTGAAACGTCGCCCTGTGTCAGGGGAGTAGAGAAGGCACCCTGGCCATAAGGAGTTGGAACGGTTATGAAAGTAACTCAGGGACCAATTGCAATCAGACCTTTTCCTGCAGATCTAATTAAGGGTTCTGAGGGCGCTTCTTACAATTTGTACCCAGTGCCTTCAGAATAAGAGTATTCTGAAAGTCTGCAGACTTTTGGAGCACCAAGAACAAAGCTACAAAACCTTTTCTGAAAGTTCTAGTATAATCATTTGTCTTCTCTGGAGACCTGGGGCACGTTGACAAGGTTTTTGAAAGAAGACAAGACCTCACAAGCTATGTTTTTTAGATCGTCCCACGCTAACATTTGGAGCTGGTAGTACAAGGGTACTGTGGGACTGAGAAAAAATGTATAGAAATCAGAGGAAAGTAGATTCCTGTCATCTGTGGTTGGCAGAATTTCGAAAACTGGGGTGAGTGAACAGGGTTCCAATGAAAGCGGATTCAGCCAGAAAACCAGAGGACATTCGTACCAGTCATGGTAGTTTAAAATAACAAGTCTAAGAAGCAATAGCTGCTCTTCCCAATAGCCAGTGGCAGATGTCGGGTAGTTACCAAGGCTAGGAAAATCAAATAAAGGAATTCCCAAACATTTAAATACTATTATCTTTATTGAGACTAGAATGAAATGAAATCTGAATGTATAGCAGATAAACAGAGCTTCTATAAACTGAATTCTGTTTGAGGGGAGAAATAAGAATGAAGTGATGTGGATGTGGGTTGCCCTGATCTTCTAACGAATGTTCATGAGAACAGCTGCTGGAGGTGATATTACTTTTTGCTACGTGCTATTTTAGTAGATCTGGCTTGTATTGCCAGGCATGCTGACTCCTCTAAGCCATGACATCTATTTAGAAATAACACAAAATAATCCACCATTATGGTTACTCTGTGAAATAAGTTTTTTTTAAACATTTATGAAGATTGTTAATGCAAAATTATCTTATGTTACATGAGTGGCAAATTATAATGGAAAATTAATTTTCCTTAATGATCAACTTGACATTGCAACAGTATTTGTGACTAAAACTTAAAACTTGGAAAAACACTCCCTTATTAGCATAGCACTGCACTGTCCTTACAGTGTTTTGTGATCATTTACAAATCAATCATATTTTTAAGAACAATTTTCACACCATCGTCTGCACTAATTAGATGTGGATGAAAATTTGCAACATTACCTTCTGTGCTTTTGGTGGCACTGGTGGGGGTCAAGAGGGGTCTCAATGGGATCACAATTTCATCAGCCCTAAGTTCTTCTTCAGCATGTTTCTCTAACACATGTGACAAGAGTTCCGACTGATTTGGAGAAAACAAGTTGCAAAGTTTACACATGAAGATGGAGTAATTCACTGAAAAACAAAGAATGATGAAAAAGTTAGTATTTAAGGATTTCAAAATAATGTGAATGCTACTGAGACTACAAGTATCTCAATGTCAACAGAAAATACCTGAAACATCATACAAAAAGGAAAGCTATTACAACACGTTTTTAATTATTACAATAATTTAAAAAGTCTTTCCACAACTAAGAATCATCAGCATTTATCCTAGCCTTTGCTCCATATGATGCTATTAGTGATGTGACATGAGTTTAGTAAGGCAGGACTCATGCTAGTATTTGATGAAATATTCCAGTTGGTAAGGCATTATATAATGAATATAGTAACCGACGTGACAGAAAGCTGACTTCCTTTATAAAGTCATGGACATCCATGGTGCCTTGAAAAATACTTTTAATGTAGGGCAAATGGTATTTTATTCCTTATAAAACATGGTCACTGTTAGAACTGGGGTTCTCTAGTTGGCTGAGGCAGTTACCATAGTCCAAATAGGGACCCTTGCTTCTAGTCAGGGAAAAGAGGGAGTTACACGCTGAAGATAACCCCTGCTCACCCCCTTGGTAGCTTGGCACGAGCAGTCCGGCTTATCCCAGAGGCAATGTGTAAAGCGTTTGCGCAACACACACACACAGCAGCGACACACTAGGCACACCACAAAAGAAACTCCACACAAGGTTATATATAAAAATAGCCTTTGTATTATCCAAAACACATTAAAATAGTAATCACACAATACACACTGTGCCAACTGGCACTAGGCAATATTCACAGGGGATTATATACAAGACAGGGCCAATCGCGCCACTGTCAGAGCCATCACAAAAGCACAAGTAGCAAATGTAAAACACAACCAGTAATTACTGACACAAGCACTTAGGCATAAATCATATTACGCATAAATCTCCAAAGCATAAACACATTACGCAACCTCTGTAGGCATAAAACACATTATGCGTAAATCAGCAGGGCACCACAGTACACTGACCAGGTGCATACATCACCTTAGGGCCTTGCGCCCTTTCACCATCCCACAGATGACCCCCGGCCAACTGGCCTTCCTCTGGGGCTCAACTGCCCTATGTCCAGAATGTCAGGGCTCCTCCAGGACCGTCTACTGGTCCTCTGGCTGCCAATGCAGCGAACACCAAGTGCGCACAGGCGCTGGGGGCCTGGGGTGCACTCACCCCTCCTTCTCCTCAAAGTACTGGCCCCCCCGAATGTTGCAGCTGCCCGCGCTCTCGCAAGGCAGCTGTGAAAATGCACCCAAGCAGTTCTGGCACTTACGGTGCCCTCAGAGCGACTACAGGGGGGGGCGGGCACCGACAATATGCCCCGACACACCCCCCTACACCAAGTTCACAACTGAGCCCCACTCACCGGGCTCTCTGGGGGACTCGGCAGGGCTTCGCTGGTCAATCCCCTGTCACCGACAAGGTGCTCTGACCGGTCCCGCCCTTGGGACCTCTCCTTAAACCTCCCCGCCCGTCCTCAGGCACCGCAATGTGCCTCGATGGGCTGCGTTCTCGGGGCCTCGTCAGATCGTCCCCGCTCTCTCCCTTGCGGCCACCGGAGCCCTCGAGGCTCCTACTCTGAGACTCCTCTAATGCGGCGGGGGCAGGCACCGACAATGTGCCTCGGGCTCACCCCGGCGCAGCCGCCTCTTTTCCGCTACACGCGGGGCTCTCCAGCAGGCTCCTCTCGTCTCAGGAGGAAGGCACCGACAAGGTGCCTCGGGGGAGCCTGCAATACTTCACAGAGCCAGAAGACCGGGCTATCCTCTCGCTCGGACTCCTCTCGTGGGGGCTGCGTTCACGCCGCACAGCCGCTCCCTCTGCACCGGACTCCACCGAAGGTCCTCCAGCACCGGCACTCTCAGGGCGGGGACGCGGGCCTCCTCTCGGCTCACGGGAGCCACGCTCTCTGTCCGGCGCTCGCACGCCTTCCTCTCCTCACTTCACCCGGTCCCCCTTCCCGGGACCGGGACTTCGACGTGGAGCCCGCTAGGCTCCGGACGTCCGCGAGACCGCCGGCCCCGCCTACCACCAGGCAGCTTTGCCTGACTTCCGGGTCGCGTTGGCATCGGCCCGGCGACCTTCCCTCGGCACCGAACACGGGGTGGGCTCCCGCAACGAACTTCAAATGAGGGGTGGGCACCCGCTTGTCAATAATGCACAAATGCGGGGTGGGCACTCGCAAAAGTAAAGGCAGAGGCGGGGTAGGCTCCCACTGGGACCGCCGCACAGGGGAGGAATCCCTACGCTCGGGATCCCCTCAGCAGGCACCTCTGCAGCGCGCTGCCAGACGCCAGCTCCTCCCAGCAGCGACAAGCCAGCGCTCTTCAGGATAAAAGTAAAGCGCTCACAAGGCGCTAGAGTCCAAAGGCAAGGGCTGGGCCCAGGCAGGCCAGCACACGGGGCCCTCCAGCAGGGAGGCCGTCCCTTGTGGCGGCTCCTCCGGGAGCCCCAGCAGCAGCAACAAGCCCCCAGTCACAAGAACAGCACTTGCAACAGACACCGCCCCTCTTGAAACACATGGGGCTCTAATACTTATACCCCTAAAAGCCTTTGAAGTCTTTGTGTCAAGGGGGCACTGACCCTTGTCTAAATCAGTTCTGGGAGTCTCCCTGCCAGTGGCACCTTCTTCCTTTGATAGTGGGGGTCTGGTTCCTCAATCACTCAGCAGGAGGTGGAGTCATTGTTTTATGGCGGCAGCCCAGGCCTCTTCGCCTCCAGGGGCTACTCCTCCACCCTACACTCCAGATGCAGGTCAGCCTGTTGCTGTCTCACCTACTCCTCCCCTGGGTCAAGACATTTCCCAGATCCTATCACATTCAAATCCAGACAGTAAATCCACAACCAGGCAGAGACGCACAGAATGGTTAGGACAAAAAACCCAGCCACTTCTAAAAGCGTGGTTTCTAAACACACAATTCAAAAACCACCTTCACAAAAAGATGTGTTATTAAATTGTGAGTTCAGGCACACTAAACTTCACCTCTCCATCTTAAGCCTATGGGAAGATAGGCTGGAAACATATTACACAGCCTTCCCCCTTCTGTCCTATGGGCAAGATGGCCTTGCAACAGTGAAAAACGAAATAGAGAGTATTTCACTGTTAGGACATGGTACACACCTCAGTACATGTCCTACCTTTCACAGACACTGCACCCTGCCCAGGGGGGTTCCTTGGGCCTACTATAGGGGTGTCTGATGTGCATGGAAAGAGAAGGGTAAGGCCTGGCAAGTGGGTGCACTTGTCAGGACAACATGGCAGTTAGCAAACTGCGCGCAGGCACTGCAGTGGCAGGCCTGAGTTCTCTCTTTAGGGCTACTTAGGTGGGTGGCACAATCAGTGCTGCAGGCCCACCAGTAGCATTTGCATTACCAGCCCTGGCACACATAGTGCACTTTACTAGGGACCTTACTAGTAAAACAAATATACCAATCATGGACAACCAATTACCATAACACTTTATACAGGGAGCACTTGCACTTTGACACTGATCAGCAGTGGCGAAGTGCCCAAAGCATCTAAGTTGGCAACACCATGTCAGAAAAAGGTCTAGGAGGAAGGCAAAAAGTTTAAGGAACTTTAGCCAAAAAAGGGCCAAGTCCCACAGTCACACCATCACCCTCCCACTAACCATTAAAATCTTTGGTATCTTGCTCATTTATGTTCATTGTAGACCTGAAGAATAAAAGCCGAATTTCTACTGCAAAATTAAACACACCAAAAAGCAGTATTCTGTGAAAAAGATGCCAGAATCATTTTAATGGAAACCAGACTTTAAAATGCTGTCACTTAGAACGTGTAGAAACAGGCAGAGCTTCTATCTTACCAGTAATGCCATACAGCATGGAAAAAATAACCATGTAGCAATTAATATCTCCTGTCTACTGATCACTTTTAATTTTCAGAAAAAAATATCAGAAAAGACAGTTCCAGTTTTCTTTGTTTCAACTGCAGCTGTAATGATGCTACGTGAATTGCCTTTCACCTTGTAAAAGGCTTTGGTAGCAGGCGCTGTGATGTCAAAATTCAACTGTAATTATTTATTACAGCTGAGAAGCTATGTAATTTCTTTATTAAAGATAACTAGAGATGACACAAGTCAAGTGTAATAATGAAATTAGAGACAGGCTTTTATACAAGGATTGCAGGCTCGCATGTATTTTATCTGGAATTATGTCATGTTATAGGGGTTTTATAGAGCACATAGCTACCCAACAACGGGGTTTCCCAGCGCTTGTAGCCTCAAATGTATATTACAAGTGTACTGCAAAGCACCAAGGAGTACCATGACCATATTGAGACAGGAGGCTGCAGGCCGAATGCCTTTATAAGTTCGCAGAACTCCACGGTTACTTGTGACACCTTTCTAAATGTGCAGATGGTAGTATTCATGGTATGCTCTTGAGCACATAAATGTGCACTTCCTAAAATCTACATATTTGCAACTGTATTGAATCCAGTGATCAAGAGGACACACAGAATGGCTAGAATACTATGTTCAATAATTAAATTAGAAATTCCTGTTTCCCTCTTGATCTTAGGCAAATATAATATCCAGAAGCTATATGTAACTTTTGCTAAAACAAATACATTTGACATTCAAATGTTGGCTCGCTTTTCTGCATCTTTCTTTTATACCTAATCATAAAATATTGCTTAAAATCCACTAAGCTGCTTAGTCACTATACAACTGGTGTCTGTGCTGTCTGTACATTAATGAAGATGTTCAACAGAGGCACCCATACCTTGAAAACCCCTATCTCTTTTTCTATCAGAAGTGGATTTGGTGTCAACAGCATTCATTTGGAAGTTCAACTAATACTGTTCAGGAAGCTGTGCCAGGGAGAGCAGGTAGATGGTCAACAGTAGACAGGAGGCGGACAACTCGATGGAGCCACTGACCAAACCCTTCCTTCTTTGGCTGTGGTTGCTGAGAAATGAATGGATCCATAGTAGAGCAGCTTCTCATACATGCACACATTTCACAGCTTTTCTAGCTGTGTGATAATCAGAACTGTTTTCTTGTCTTCTGCCATGGAAAGGATGAGCATTTCTCTAATGCTGGCTAAGAAGGAGGTCTGAAACCTGAATGATGGTATTAGTGAAAATGATTTAGTCCTGCATACTATTGAAGTCCTCTCATAACCTCCATTTCCAAAATGTCACTAGGATGGGAGATTTTACAGACAGCTAGGTAGATTGTCTGATATTTTGGTCTGCAAATAGTTTATCAAGGGGATGACAATGACTTTTTTTGGAGGACCTGGGGCAATACCTGATACTGAGAAGGTATTTGTCATGGCTGTAATATCAGTCATGAGAGATGACAAGAATTGCCTGAAACATACATTTGATTCACTTAGATTTTTTTTTCTGAATTCTGTGTTTTTGTTAGCTGATTTTAAGGTCTTATTACCAAGGCCAACCATAACTTTACTTTAAAACTTTTCTCAGTGTTTTTCTAGGTTTTGATCGTATACCACATGCAGCTGTTCCTTTCACCTAACTTCCTATTTACAGTCAGCCACCACTGTGCATGGCCTTCAGCCGTAGTGGGAAACCAGGCCCGGCACCCAACCCTAGGTCCAACTTGGTGTCGTGTATTCCTCTCAAATAGTGTCACAAAGGGGGACTTGGTGTTTCATTGGAACCATCGCAAATCAACACAAAGCCTCATCACACAGCTTCATCGGAACCGAAGCCTAATAACATGAAGCAGCACAAATCAATGATGAGCAGACTGCGCACCAAGGACACAAGGCACAATCATCAGCAGGCCAAACTTGGCCCTGTGGCTGGCATGCGCTCCATCGCAGTCTGACTAAACCTGTGACTTTATCCTGGTCCAGAGCAAAATGATACCAGTTGGCGATTTGTTGATTAATTTAAACCTCTAAAATTCAATATCTCCAGTTCTTCTGATAGGTTTTTTGTTGCCTTGGTGTCATTTTGTTCATTACGTTTTACTCTGTTTTTCTAAATTAGTGTGGGATTTTCTTGTGTGGTGTTTTCACTTTATTACTGCTTGTGTGCTGCATAAATACTTTACAGATTGCCTCCAAGTTAAGCCTCATTGCTTTTGTGCGCATCTGCCAGAGGGTTAAGCACAGGTTAATTAAGTGACTTGATGTCTGCGTATTAGAAGTGCATGTAGGAAGGTGGAATCTGACTGCATGGTTGCCCCCACTTTTTTCCTGGTGTTTTGCTGGTTTTCGACTTAGTCTGACTGGGATCCTGCTATTCAGGACCCCAGTCTATCTGCTTACTCCCTAAATTGGTTGCATGTACTTTAGGTACACTCCAGATTGGATTCTGGGGTACCCTTATAAGTCCCTAGTATATGGTATACTATGTACCCAGGGCATATGTACCCCAGAGGCCTTCCAGGGGCTGCAGCATGTATTATGCCACCCCTGAGAGGCCATTCAAAATGACACAACAGGTCTGCTACTGCAGCCTGTGTAAGGTGGTGCATGCACCCCTTCCTTAGTTATAGGTTCACTATATCTATCCTAATCACTGCACATATAAGCCGATCAGTCACCCCTACGGCAGGCCTTATCATTCCTGAAGGCAGGGTGCTGGGTTTTATGTGCGAGGGTGCCCATGCATGAGCAGAGCCCCTCTGCAGCCTTCGGAACCACTATTCCGGGGTTGTCTGTGATGCAGCCAACCATATACTCTTAAGTGCATTATAACCTCGCGGAAAATGCTAACTTTAAAATGGCTGCAAGGAATTATGTTGTGTTTGGTGTCAAACCCCTTGGAATCATACCTCCACACCAGTAACTGGTGTGGGAGGTATGATTCCTCTCTCCTAGAGGGAGAAATATGACAGCACCGGTACACCCGGTACCAGCTTCACAGAGCCCTGGCATCACAAAATGGATGCTGCCAGCCACAGACACGAGTCTGCCCTCCTGCTGCTGGACGAAACTCCGGCAGGGGAAGGCTTGACAATAGGTTTCCTGTCACAGGGAGGTGTGACCACCTCCCAGACAGGCTTTAGTGTATTGGGGCTGGGTGGGTGCACTCTCAGAGTGCTTTGATGTCTGCACTGGGGGCACATTTGGTGTCCCTGTGCATAGTCCAGCTCAAACCGGTTGCAGAGGCTACCAGCCCCTGCTCTCGCGCGAAACTGGACAAAGGACATGGGTGTAGCCACCCCTCTGTCCTGACCCTCCCATAGGTGGGTCCCCAGAGTTTGTCCCACCCCTTCCTTGGCTATAAAGTAGGAACCCTGACTACAGGACTTTAGATATTACCTGGACTAAACTCTGCTACAGAAACCAAGTAACCTTCAACGATCTACGCTTTGCTGGACGACTGAAAAATCTCCCTTGGAGTAAAGGAGTTACTCCCCTGCAACGCAGGCACCTCAACGCATCTGACCGGTTTGCATCTACACAGCTCCCGACGGACTCCGAAGATTTTGCAACACAGGAGGTGGGTGCCCAAGCTTCCCCGAGGCCGACTAGTGCTCTCAGCAAACCTGAGATCCGCAGCCCTCGTGGGGACCGTGCAACCTAAACCCCTGGACACCGTGCACATTTGCAGCAGCATATGCTTTTAGGCGATCCCTGAGGCTGTGCTTTGGGCTACTGGTAGTCCAAGCCCCGAGCAGTGTTTCCACCGAAGATTACTGGCCTACACTCCACGAGTGTTCCGTGGGCTGGTATTGTGTGATTCCTCTCGAGGTCCCTTCGCGATCCCTGGTCCGTTGACCTGTGGGTCCCTGAGAAGGCAACTCTAACTTTCAGTGGGCTTCCCTGGTTGCTCCAGACGTGCCCTGACTCTCCAGTGCTTGGGGAGTCCCCAGGACCTTGCTGGTCCTCACAGAAGCATCATTACTCTGACCGCGTGGGTTGCAGTTGCCAAGGCTTGTTGGTCTCCAATCCGGAAACTGACCCCTCAGCTCTCGACATCCTTTGTGGGACAGCTCGCCTGCGGATCCTGGTCGTCGTCGATGCCTTCTGGTCCCCGTGGCTGCAGAGTCAAGCTTCACCTCTTCGCACCTGAAGCAGCCGACATCGGTGGGCATTCGATTGCTCCGCTCCTGGTCACGTGAAGTGGCCCAGACTTTGTCCCCTCTGCTTTCAGGTTCTTCACATCTCCGATCCAGGCTTGGATCACACCGGACACTTTTCTTCTCCACGGCAGCAGTACTTTCTCGCATCACGCCATTGAAAACGACGAGGGTTTCCGACACCACTTGACCCCTATGCACCCGGCTCCTCTGGGATAGGTAACACGGGTACCTTGGTACTCTCAAGGGTGCTGGCCTTAGAACCTTCTATGTTTAGCTGGGTTTGCTTGAAGTCCTCTCCTAAGTGTCCTTAAACTTTAAAATTCCAACCACGACTTTCCCATAGAGTTGTACGGAGCTCGCGTCTGTGTTCCCACACTGCACCCGTCCTCCGTGGGCCCCCTGTGTCACTACCTTGGGTGGTTCCTTGGGTCCCAGCGATTCTACGTGCTCTAGGCACTGTGTCTAGTCAAGTCGTGGTTGTTATACCACTTTCTTAATATATGGTTTGGTCTCCCCCTGGAGCCCACTGTGTATTGTGCTATTTACTGTCGTTCTAGTAATATTGTGTGCCTTGTTCTCTAATCTCATAAAGAGGTTAGTAGAGAGTGTTTAGTAATAAATACATATATTTTATATATACCTGGTGTGGTTCTCCTTTCATTTGGTCATTCAAGAGGTTATATACTGGTAAAACAAGCTGCTTTACATTCCTTCAAGACTTAGCCTGAAGGCTGCTCTCCACAGCTACCACTAGGATAGCTTTCTATAAAGGTTGTCTTTAACCTAATCATCAATAAGGGTCGTTTGGACTGGTGCAAGGTGCCCACTTTAATTAGTGGACAGCATATACCAGGCCAACTTCTCACAGTCCATGTGGAATGAGTGTGGAGTAACTTACAAGATCTCAATGCGCTGTCACCCTCAGACTAACCTGCTTGTTGAGAGAGTCAACAAGACCCTTAAAGGCATGATTATGGCCTGCCTGAGCCCATGAGGCGAAAGTGGGACAGCCTCTTACCATGCCTGCTTTTTGCCTACAGGAAAGAGCCACAGAAGGACGTTAGGTTCAGCGACTTCAAACACCTCTATGGACACCCTGTTAGAAGACGTCTCAGCTTGGTGACGGAGGGATGGGAGCAAGCTCCCAAGAAGCCCCCCCAGGATGTAGTCAGCTAATGCTGACTCTCCGAAACTAGATGCAGCACTTCTGGAAGAAGGCCACTGCCCATCTAGAAGCCAGCCAGGAGGTGATGAAGCGAGCCAGGAGATATGATCAGAAGGCCACTCTGGTTGAGTTTCAACCTGCTCAAAATGTGTGGGTCATGAATCCTGTGGAGCACCATGTACTCTATGTAAACCACCTCAAACCGAGAGATCTGAAGACACTATGGTCCTGGTGACAGATGATGGGGTGGAAGAGGAGAGTGAACCTCTTCCTGACCTCCTGTCTTCCAAAAAGCAGGATGTGTCAGTGGAGAGTGTCCAGCTCTCCTCTACCCTGACCCCAGAATAGCAGGGGGACTGTCGCTAATTTCTGGGGCAGTTTGCCTCTTTGTTCTCCCTCACCCCTGGCCTTACACATCTGTGTACCCATGACATAGATATTGTAGATAGCATGCCTGTAAAGAACAGGATTTACAGGCTGTCAGACAAGGTGAGAGCTAGCATTAAAGTGGAGGTATCCAAAATGCTTGACTTAGGGCTGATTGACACTCCAATAGTCCCTGGTCCAGCCCAGTGGTGCTGGTACCCAAAGCCTTCCCACGGGGCACCACCCCAGAACTCAAGTTCTGTTAGGATTATAAGGGGCTAAAATCAATTACCAAAACTGATGCTCACCCCATCCCCCAAGCTGATGAGCTCATCAACAGACTGGGAGCTGCCAAGTTTTAGAGTACCTTTGACTTGAAGTCAGAATACTAGCAGATTACCCTGACTGAAGAGGCCAAAGAGAGATACGCATTTTCCACCCCAAAGGGCCACTTCAAATTCAGGGTGATGTCCTTTGGGTTGAAGAATGCCCCTGCCACCTTCCAGATGTTGTCAGCAGTGTCCTGGTCAGGATTGACATTGCAGTAAACAAGGGCAACCCAGGAAACCTTTGAGAGCTTGGGTAAATAGAAACCAAATAACAAAAGGCTGAGCAGAGGAAAACCCTAACTCATGAAATATAATAGATTTGATCAACAACATATACATGGAGATCTCTCTTAGTACTGAGCATCAAAGTGATAAAAAAATAATTAAACACTCGGGCTCATACAAAAGAAAACAAATGTTTTTTTACTTAAATGGTCAAACAAAAGTCACAAACAGAAATGAGGGGTTACACAACTTCCAGCATCCAACAGACTAATGACCTAAAATGATCCCACTGAGTCCATAGATAGGGCCAAAAGTACTGTTGGTCCACTCTTACAAGATGATAGATTGACCGGGTCCGCATCTGTTGATAAAATTATTAGCGTGTTGACAAAAGCCAAACTGCTTTTAAAGAAGCAAATAGTGGATAGACGTTAATGTTTCAGTCTCTTGTATAATTAATATGCAAGACCATCATCAGGACATTAGAAACAAAATACCCAGTAGATGTCACTAATATATAAAAGACAGAACAAAAACAAACAGTCAAATGCCTCAAGAAACTGAAGTTAAAATAAAATCTGTGTTACACCTGTGTTGAGATATAGGTGAACAGGCACAAAACCAACTAGCGTGGCACTCTGAAACCAGCTAAAACTATCTAGACTCAATCCAGGCAATATAGCTTGGTAATGCGGAAATGCCATAAGTGCTAAAGTGTAAAACAAACATTTATATACCTCATTTACAATTGTATCAACATACCAATTTTGTATCTTCTGTCTTTGAAACATGCAGAAAAATGCACATAGTCACCTATCACACTTGCACTTCAATAGGAGCTGCCTCCTGCACTCACAATGAACTTCACACTAGCCTTTTGCCACCTCAGACATCTTGGGACCTGGGCAGTGGAAAGAAGGAAATTACAGAACTACATGTGGGGGAAACCTAGAGGTTTCTCCCACTTGAAAGCTGGCATCAGGTATTGGACCCTAAGACCAACTCCCCAGTAAACTCTTGGACCTGTGGATACTACAGAAGGAGGACTGCAATGCTGCCAGAGCACAGCTCTGTTGCTGAGGCATGCCCTGCTTTCTGAGAAGGAAGTCTTGACCTGCTCCCTTCATGGTAGGAAGAGTGACTAACAGGGTCGGGTGGCTGACTTCCTGTTCTCAGCTACAGGGACACAACAAGCCCCAAAGGCCTCTCTACAACTGCCATGCTGACCTGCTGCCCTGGACCTGTCTGCAACTGGACCTGCCTGAGCCCTGCTAGCTGCTGCTGAAGTGAGTTCATGACCCACAAGAGGTGCCTCTTCAGCTCCTGTATCCTTAGCTGGCATCAGAGAGAACTCCTAATGGCCTTAATGAAGATTCCATCAAATCCAGCGTTAAGCAAAGCACAGCAAAGCCTCAACGCACAGCTGCATACTTGATCGGAAATGGCGCTGAGCCACCCAATGCACCACAAAGCCTTGCAGCACAGCTGCAAGCTTCATAGGAACTGATGCCAAGTGGCACAAAGCCTCGCCGCACAGCTTCACCGGAACCAACGACAAACAACGTGAAGCCTCACAACGCAAAACTGCACAGACCAAGGTACAATCCTTCAGCGGGCCAAACTTGGTCCTGTGTTCGGCCTGTGCTCCATCGCACTTGGCCTGAACTTGTGACTTTGTCCCAGTCCACCGTGACCAGATACCCTTAGTTGGCATTTAGCAACTTTTAGCGCTAGTTTTATCTAAACCTCTAAAATTCAATATCTGTAGTTCCACTGATTGGATTTTTGTCCCTTTGCGGTCATTTTATTTATGAAATTTTACTCTACTTTTCAAAATTGGTGTGGGATTTTTCTAGTGTAGCGTTTTCATTTTATTACTGTTTGTGTGCTGCATAAATGCTTTACACATTGCCTCTTAGGTAAGCCGGACTACTTTTGTGCCAAGCTACCAGAAGGTTGAGCACAGGTTAAACTAATGCCTTTTGTGGTTCACCCCGACAAGGATTGTGCTTTCTAGCCCGCAATAGCAGCAACAGATGTTCTTTAGGATCAGCCCACTGTGTTGTACTCCTTCCTTTTCTTGTTGCCACCCGTCACCAAACCGGAGTTCAACAGTCCTCTTGTTCATCTTGGGAGCCAACGAGATGGATTTCTGGGGATGCTAAGCGGTAAAACCCTTTGTAGCTTGGGGATAGATCATCACTGGCACCTCAGTACCATGAGGAACAGGACTTAGTGCCCCCTGAGCAACAATATCAGCCCATGGAGGGAGGCAGATCTGGACTGGCCATGCTAAGGTCCCGGTGCTCATAGCGCCACAGCACCAGGTCGCACACAAGGGCCAGTGGGATGTCTGTCATGGTTTCAAGGCTCTAGTCACAGTCTTGAGCATGAGGGAGGCGGCCATGTCAGTCCTCTAGAAAAGGTCGGAGCACAAAGGTCTTCTCATACATCAGTTCTATTTGCACAATTACCTGCTCCACCAAAATCAACCCTCAGACCAGCAGGCAGATGAAACACCATGTTACTTGTGGACATTTGCTGTATTATTACCGGCAATTATGGTAGACATATATATGCCATGGAATGAACTGGAGGTCAGCTATAAATCCGCCTCTTACATTGCAGCCTAAAACTTCACATAGAACAAGACTCACGATGATGAGTGATTCAGGGATAAGGATCATCTGGTAGTTGCTAGCCTGTCACTGAATATTTTTCAATAGGCATTTATATTTTTAGTACATTTTATTGCGCAACTCAGCATAGATCAAAACAGTTATCTAAATAAAAAGATCATGCAGTATGTTTGTGCTTCAGTATAGTATAGTTATGATTTGGCTAAGTCTCCTTTTTGTGGTATATTTTTTAAGACATTAGTAAAGACGCAATTTGCCAATATATATATTTTTTTTTATTTGAAATAACAGAGACCCAACTCTAAGTAACAATTTACAGAGAAGAATATTATTGTCGCAGAAGCTTCTCTAACATGAGGTGCTGCACGAGGATTAGTATGGGGGACTAGAGTCTAGGTGGTCTATTCATGTGGGAGGGACAAGAGGAAGTGGCTGGGAAATTAGATGTATTTATTCTTAGATGTGAGGGATTTAGGAAGGAGTGGGAGGGGTTTACAGAGAGGAAAGGAGGGATTAACGGTTGGGACATGTTAATACAAGCACCCACCCACAAGACAATGCTATTTATAAACTACACTTCTAAAGTTAAACAAATCCAAAAGGTCACAAAGCAATAGTAAATGAACTCCAGCCTAGCATTGGCTCAGCCTAGCACCACAGATGACCATTCGCAGGTTTTGCAACTCATTTCCATAGAAAATAATGAAATTGGGGACTTAATAGAACACCCCAAAGAAAATAGCATTAAATAAATTGTTATTTGACTTTTATTTTAAATATATATAAGTATATATATATATATATATATTTATAATTGTTTTAGTTTAGAGTTTTAGCTAGTTGAATTTAAAAATGAAATATTTTATCATTTAAAAAATAATAATTAATCTTTAAATGAAAAATAATTATTCTTTACAAATAATTAAACTTATATTTTTAATTAAAAAAAATATTATTGCAAATGAATAGAAAACACAACTTTTAATTAAATTTAAGAAATATTAAAATGCTAGGGAGGGTGTTTTTTTAATTTTAGTAAAACAATAATATTTATAAATTAAATTAATATACTTGAATTATTTGATAGACATTTAATTTGCTGAGTTCATGTGCTGCAACATTTTATTAGTTCTAGGTTTCTTTTTTACATTAATTTACTTACATTTTTATTTTACATTAAAATATTTTATATATCTATTTAAGAAATAATAAATATTCTTATTTTCCCTGCAATTTACCATAGGAAGATCTCTCCCTCGGTGAGGGAGATCTCCAACTACTGGTAGCAACTTTACACTTGCAAATTCTATCTTCGATGACTCCACCCGGACTGCAAACCTACACTTGAAAATGGTTAGTAGTGAAAAAGTGTAGACTTGCACCTAGGTGCCGGAGTAAACTTACACGTGCATAAATCTAGAAGTGTAACTGTACCTTTTGGAATAGGGGCCTGTGTGTTTGTATTTGCTCGCTTGTTTGTTTAGAGGGGGGCTGGCTCGGATTATAAAAAACAAGGATATGAAAGGGAGGGCGGGATAGTAAGTAACATGTAAATGAGACAGTGCTAGACAGCATGGACGTCAATTCGGGGTATTCAGGCGTAGCAGTTCCTACCCTGACTAACCCTTTACCCTTGGCACTGCCGCTTCTTCCCTTGGTCTCAGAGATCAAGAAGGCATTGGAAGGAACAGAAAGAAAGCAAGGTTCAAAGAGCTACGATTGTGTGATTTCCACTCCTTTTCCTTGACCCTCAGAACACAATAGGAGGCGTATGAGCTATGGGACAACGGGTCAAGTCTGTGGTAAGAGTGTCTAATGTTGAATCAACTTCCATGTGAGGCAGCAGGCCGTACTTTCGGATTTCGATATTACACACTACTTCCACTTCAGGTTGATGAAGTGTTTTGCTCGGATTCACATGTTTTAGTCAAGACTAAAGCCTATGCTGGCTCACATGTCAGCAACTGAGACAACTGACCACTTCACAACGCAGTGCACAGACCACCCCTCCTATTAAAAGATGAAGCAAGCAAGGATTGTCTTACACAAGTTCATTGTTTGATTTAAACAAGTCACACTACGAAATGTCTCTTAGAATAAAAAATCTACTGTAGAAATCGATATTCTCGATTCAAACAAAATGAAGAATAATATGAACATGGAAGCGTATTAACAAGATAAATTGCCCCAGGCATTTAAAAGTCAGCTCCAGAACAGACATATTCCTCATCCTATATTGTAGCCTCAATCCGGAATGAGAGGATTTTACAGGGAAAATATAAATTACTTTGTCGCGCTTCCCCTTGTGCACTGCTCTTTTCTGCACACTGAGAAACCGTCGATTATTATTAATTTAAGAGATGCAGAATTTAATACAGTGCCCCGCTGACACTGGCAAATATTTCATGGGCTCTGGCATCGGCTGCTGATTTCAAAACAGGAGGGCGTTGAAGGGGGTAAAGAATGTACAGCTACATAATTCATTTCAGCAGTCTGCAAGGCCGAGCAAGTGCTTCTGTGAAATGTATTTTTCCGTTTTGGGTGAAATTACTGAAGAAAATTTGGGAAGCGTTTGAAAGCGGAACACAAAATTAACTATAGAGAAAGACAGGAGTGTGCTAAACCAGGCGAGGTTGCATTGTGTAAAGTCAGGCACTGGAAAACTCCGACTCTAATGTTCTAATAGTTACACACAAACACAGACATACACAGGGCTTTAAGTGGGATAAAAAAAATTTAAAAACTGAGGGATCGCTCAAAGGGGCGTGGCCAATGTAATTAAAGGCGTGGCTTAAAAACATGTACACTGAAAATCTGTCCTTAGCATAGTGTGTCGCCGACTGGTATTTTGCTGCTTCTGTCCTTGCATCCAGATATATAATAAACAAGTAACATGACACCTACAACAAGCCAGGGCTATTGGCTTTGTCAATGGTTGTTAGTTGCATAAGATAAATAAACAACAACTATGGCTTTGTTGTATATAATATTGAAAAAGTACTGAAATGATGAGACGAAGTTACATCACAGGCAGTGAACGGAGGCACTGCTGTAGAGTGTAGATTTATGTTTTTCACCGAGGGTGAATGCGAAAATGGAAAGCCCGATAGAGACCCTTCTCGGCACCTGGTTTTTAGAACTGCCGGTGCTCTGCACCGTCAGGACCCGGCCCACTTAAACCCCAGGACCTACACAAATACTGTGTCCCAGTAGAACTTTTTTTTTTTTTTTTTATGGAGTTTTATATAGCACGAACTTGACCCGAATCGGGTATCAGAGCGCTTTACATAGCACCAGTTACATTACATGAGGACACATTCATTTTTGTTAGGCACGGGGACATTAAGTGATTTGCCCAGAATCACAGGATGTTCAGCGTCATTGCCGAGACTCAAACCCAGTTCCCCAGATTCGAGGTCGACTGCCCTAGCCGTTAGGCCAAATCCTCTCTCCAACTTGCTGCAAGGCACTGCAAGCTTCCGGCACAATTATGTTTTTCTGGATACATGTGTTTGCACATTTACTCCAGGCCTATTGGATTTTGCCAGTACTTCTTTGTTCTTCTCAGTGAGATACTCTACTAGCAAATGATATGCCCAGACGAAGAACTTGCACTCCTTGTGCCACAGGTCACACGCTATACCTCAAAGCCCACAAACCAGAGTGGGGTTGCTTCTGTTACCATGCAGAGGGGATGTGACTTTGCACTTCGAGCAGACTATTCCTACTAGACTAGGATCAAGGCTGATTTGCATATGGTTAGTCTTTCTCTGTAGTGGCACAGAGACTTAAAAATTGGGAGACAATGCAGTCCAGAGCATTCACCAGAGGCTGGGATTAATTTAAGCATTGCCCTATTTTTTGTGTTTCTCATGGATTCCAACAGTGGTCACTCCTGTTGTCCCTCCCTTCCTTGCAGGCAGCTTTGGTTGCTGGTGTGGTCCATTTTATGGGCACTGATGCTGCAGCAGCTGTGGTCACTTCTGTTGTGATATCTGTTGTTGCTACTGTAGTAACTGATGTGGTTGCTCCCGTGGTACCTGATATGATGGCAGATGCAATCACTGCTGTGGTCTCAGTTGAGCTAGTGTGTGGTTGGCATGTGTAGAATGTTATTGTTTATTTTACTCGCGCTCGATATCAGCTTCTGGAATGCAGGAAGAAAGATTCCAGGAGGTGAGAGAGCGGTTGGAGCAAAAGAAGGTGAAAGACTTCTAATCAGCACTTCCTTGGTTGTGGTTATTGAAATAAATTCACTTCAACTATACCTGATCTCCAGAGCCATCATCACATGTGGCAATGAGGAGTAACAGCACCGTAAAAGCGTGATTCAATGTACTAGCAAAAGAGAAATTCATTGCTAACTGATTATAAAGCTTATTAATAGGTTTCTGTTAGACCTGCCATCTTTGGCGTGATTTTCCCTGTCTTTTTGCTTCGGACCACATGCTTTTTTGACTGTGTGCTGCATTTCATTTTGGCTGGTTTTAGGACTCTGGGCACTTTACCACTGCCGATCAGTGCTAAAGTGTAAGTGCTCCCTGTGTAAATTGTATTGGTGATTGGCTTAGCCATGATTGGTATATTTGATTTACTAGTAAGTCCATAGTAAAGTGCACCAGCTGTGCTGTGGGGCCTGTAAATCAAATGCTACTAGTGGGCCTTCAAACATGTCTCAGACCTGCCAATGCAGTGTCTCTGTGTGCAGTTTTAAACTGCCATTTCCACTGGTAAGTGCACCCACTTGCCAGGCCCAAACCTTCCTTTTTACTACATGTAAGTCACACCTAAGGTAGGCCCAAGGCAGCCCCATGGGCAGGGTGCAGTGTATTTAAAAGGTAGGACATGTACCGGTGTGTTTTACATGTCCGGATAGTGAAATTCTGCTAATTTCGTTTTTCACTGTTGCAAGGACTCCCATCGGGTAACGTAAGGATTGCCTTGAAATATTTTTGAAATGTAATTTTCCGTTGAGAGTAGATAGAGAATTGGAATTTGGGGTCTCCGAACTCACAATTTAAAAATACATCTTTTGCTGAAGTTGGTTTTTAAATTGCGTGTTTGAAAATGCCATTTTTAGAAAGAGGGCATTTTCTTGCTTAACCATTCTCTGCCTGTCTGTTGAATACACGTCTGGGTTGGATGACAGTTGGGCTCTTCTGCATTCACTCCAGACAGTCACACAAAGGGAGCTGAGGTGTGCCTTGCATATCCTGATGGGCCATCACCAGGCTGATGGGCCTTCCTGAGCGAGAGTGGTGGGAGGAGTTGTCACTGACACCTGAATAGGGCTGTGCCTGTCCTCACACAAAGCTGTCTTCACCCACCTGTAATGAGTCTGGAGCCAGGTCAGGGAGAGTCTTATGCACTACAAGGACTTTCCTTTCAAGTCTGCCTACTTCAAAGGCAGAAAGGGGTATAAGTCTTGGACCTCAGACACACCAAAATCAGAGCATTTCTGGACTGAGAATATTCTGCTAGGAAGAAGAGCTAGATGCTGTAGGAGGGACTGCCACTCTGCCTTTTGCTTTGTTGTGCTGGTCTGCTGCTTGCTGCTTCTGTCCTGGGAGTGAAAGGACTGGACTTTGCTTTCTATATCATGCTACCAAGGTTCTCGAAAGACATGTGCCTGCTTTCCTCCTGCTAAGAAGTCTCAGGGCCATCAAGGACCTCACTTACCAGTGCCGGGGCCCTTCTGCTGAAAGCCCTGACTTGCCAAGTTGTGTCAAATCCGGTTCCTGGGCCCCTGTAAGTGTAACCTGGTGAGAAAATCTACGCATCGACTATCAACGCCTGTTTTCCCTACGCAGCACCTGCTTTGCGGCTGAAAAACCGCTGCAGCGTGAGTCCCACGCACCAGGTTACTGGCTTCCATGGCACCCGCTCTAACTTCGACGCATTACATGCTTCACAGCTGAAGAATCGGTTCAGCGCCTGCTTCGATGCTGTGAAAACGAAGCAGTACCTGCATCGTCGCTGTCGCATCGGTGCAGAACATTTGGATTTTCGACGCATCGTCCCTCGATGTCGCATCACAGTAAGGAACCGAGGCCACGTGTCTGAAGATCGACGCATCACCTCCCCTTCCAGGATGGAACCGATGCATCACCTTCCTTGACAGTAAGGAACCGACACATCACCTCCCCTGCCTAGCAGTAAGGAACCGACGCATCACCTCCCCTGGCAGTAAGGAACCAACGAATCAAGTTCCCTGTGGAGAAAGGAACCAACGCATCGCTTTGCTTTCCTGGTGCCTCATCTCCCCTGCGCCTTCTTCATCTTCGATTTTTTGACACATTCAAGATACTTTGTGCTAAAAGAAACGCATCCATTGATTTCTATGGACTAAACTTACTTAATCTTTAAAAAGTGATATCTTGAATCGTGTATATTAGATTTTTGTTGTTGTGTTCTTATTTTATTCAGGTAAATATGGGCTATTTTTCTAAACTGTTGTGGACTCCTTTTGTGGTGTTTTCACTGTGCTACTGTGTTTAGATAACAGTTATGTTCAGATGCGTTCTGTAGGTCCTGCCAGACTTGCCAAGCAAGTGGCAAGAGCGGAAGATGTAAGGCTCACCTGCAACCATTCCCTGTCGTGAGCACCCCTTTTGAGCAGGTGGGCATTGACATTGTGGGGCCTCTGGATCCCAAGACAGCCATGGGCAACAGGTACATCCTGGTCTTGGTGGACCATGCCACCCGGTACTAGGAAGCTATGCCTCTGAGGACGGTGACGGTGCCCGTCGTGGCCCGGGCACTGGTGGGGATCTTTACCTGCATGAGTTTCCTCAAGGAGGTGATATCTGACCAGGGTACCAACTTCATGTCGCTGTACATGAAGGCCATGTGGAAGGAGTGTGGAGTGAACTACAAATTCACCACCCCTTACCACCCCTAGAGCAATGGGTTGGTTGAAAGGTTCAACTGCACCTTGAAAGGCATGATTGGGGGCCTGTCGGAACCCATGAGGCGTACGTGGCACTTCCTCTTGCTGTGCCTACTATTTGCCTACAGAGAAGTACCGCAGAAGAGGGTTGACTTAAGCCCTTTTGAGCTTCTGTATGGGCACCCTGTGAGACGACGTCTCAGTTTGGTAAAGGAGGGCTGGGAGCAAGCTCCTAGGAAGCCACTCCACAATGTATTCAGTTATAAGCTGGCCTTCCGGAACCAGACAGCATGCTTCAGGAAACTCGCCCAAGAGAACCTAGAAGCTAGCCAGAAGGACATGAAACGTTGGTATGACCAGAATACCACTCTGGTTGAGTTTCAGCCTGGTCAAAAGGTATAGGTGATGGAGCCAGTAGAGCCTCGCGCTCTACAAGACAAGTGGTCTGTCCAATTTGAGGTGAAGGAGAGCAAGAGTAACGTCACCTACCTAGTGGACTTGCAGACTCCTAGGACCCCCCTTGAAGGTCCTGCACATGAACCACCCTCAAACCCGACTTCCAGAGGTCTGAGTTTACCATGCTCTTGGCTACTAATTATGGCCTGGAAGAGGAGAGTGATCCTCTCCCCGACCTCCTGTCTGCTCAGGAGCAGGATGGGTCAGTTGAGGGTGTGATCCACTCCCCTACACTGACCCTAGAGCAGCAGGGTGACTGTCGTCAGTTGCTTGGACAGTACACAATTTGGTTTTCACTGATCTCAGGAGTCACCCATTGTTGCACTCATGACATCGATATTAGGGATAGTTCACCTGTAAAGCACGAGATTTACAGGCTGACTGACAAAGTGAAGGCTAGCATTAAGGAAGAGGTTTCCAAAATGCAGAACCTCGGGGTGATTGAGCCCTCCAGCAGTCTTTGGTCCAGCCCAGTGGTCTTGGTTCCAAAGGCTGCCCCGCCCGGTTTCACTCCTGAACTGCGGTTCTGCATGGACTAGCGTGGGATCAGTGTCGTCACCAAGACTGATGCGTCCCCCTTTACCCCTAGCTGATGAGCTCATTGATCAGCTGGGAGCTACCAAGTTCCTCAGTACATTTGATTTAACGTCTAGGTACTGGCAGATTGCCTTGACCGAGGAGGCACAAGAGAGGTCAGTGTTCTCAACACCAGAAGGGCACCACCAGTTCCAGCTTATGCCTTTTGGATTGAATAACACCCCTACCACATTCCAGTGGCTGGTCAATCAGGTCCTTGCTAGGTTGGAGAACTTCAGTGCCGCCTATCTTGATGACATTGCAGTCTTCAGCTCCAGGTGGGAGGACCATTTGAAGGCCCTGCAGAGTTCAGGCCTCACTATCAAGGCCAGTAAGTGCCAGATAGGGCAGGGGTCTATGGTGTACTTGAGACATAAGGTAGGAAGCGGCCAGGTGGCGCCCATACAATCCAATCTTGACACTCTTCTGGCTTGGGCGACCCCCCTCAACAGAGACCCAGACAAAGGTGAGAGCCACCGCAGATTCGTCAAGGGGTATGGCACCACTGTTGCCTCCGTGACAGAGCTGACTTCAAGGAAACAGCCCCGTCAGGTGATCAGGACTGAGGCATGCCAGACCACTTTCGACACACTGAAGGAGGCCATGTGAACGGTACCTGTGCTCAAGGCTCCCGACTTTTCCAATGAGTTTGGGGTGCAGACTGATGTCTCAGAGCATGGTGTGGGAGCCGTGCTTTTGTAGCTGAACAAAGAGGGCCTAGATTAACCCTCAGCCTTAATTAGTAGGTTACTTCCTCTGGAACAGAAGTGGACAATGATTCAAAGGGAAACTTTTGCTGTGGTCTGGGCACTGAAGAAGCTAAGACCCTACTTGTTTAGGACTCAATTCCGGGTTCAGACAGACCACAGGCCCCTCAGATGGTTAATGCAGATGAGGGGTAAGAACCCAAAACTGTTGAGGTGATCCATCTCCCTACAAGGAAAGGACTTTACGGTGGAACACCGCCCGGGAACAGAACACGCCAACGCTGATGGTCTGTCCAGGTTCTTTCACCTTAGTAAAAAGAACTCCCATGATATATATATATATAACCTACTGGCGGTCGCCAGTAGGTAGCTATAGTTAGGACCTGGTTTCTATTCAAAAAGCGTTTTTTCTTTTGCCAATATCTTTGGCACCGTTAGACGAATCTTCGCGGAATTTTCAAAACTAATGGTTCACTCAGGTCAGCTCCTGTCTTGAAAGTTTCGGGGTGATTCGTCATGTGGGGGCCAAGAAAAAAGAGGGGTCCCAAAAAGCGTTTATGCCCATGTTAATTTCCAGAGGAACTTTAGACACGGCTACAGCCCGAACTGCTGAACGGAATTACACCAAATTTGGCAAAAGGGTAGCTCTGGGTCCAGAAAGCGACCTTTTTTTTTAAATGGTGTAAATCCGTTCAGTAGTTGCTGAGAAATTCAAAAAATAAAAATTTATATATCTGAGCACCGAGGAGGAGTCACGACTCCTCCCGAACACGAGCTGGCATCTGATTGGCTGGCAACACTCCAAACCAGAATGTGTTGGCAGCCATCTTGTGACTCGGTAACCGAGTCACAAGAAAACAGTAAACAAGAGATGAAAAACAAAAAAAGGGGGCAGGGTAGAAACACCCTAGACCTGCTCAGGGGGTCCCACAAGGACCCCCAGGGCCAAAAAAAGCATTTTTTTAAAAAGAAAATCGTCCGAATTTGCGCTGGGTGCGCAAATCCAGTGGAGAAAATAAAAAAAAACGAAGCCCCTGGGTGGGCCAGGTCCCGGGGGCAATCAGAAAATATATAGCGGGGGCCCCCGCAGCCCCGGGGACCGCCGCCTCCCCGGGGCTATGCTAATTATATGCGGGGGCAGGCGGACCCCCCGCAGCTCCGGACACCGCCACCTCCCCGGGGCTTCTGAAAAAATGCGCCACTCTGCAAACGCGCCCACTTGCGCATTCCTAGTTGGGGGATTAAGTCCCCTTCGTTCCTGAGGGTCCCTGGGAGCCACCTAGCCCACCAGGTACCTCCAGTAAGCCCCACACAGCTGGATTGCTGAGGTGGTCCGAGGCCACGCCCCTTTTTACACCACTCTGCAAACGCGTCTCCTGGCGCACTGCTGCTCGGGGGATGAAGTCCACTTGTGTCCTGAGGTCCTCAGGACACAAGAGGACCTCATCGCCCCACCAGCAGTACGCCAAGAGGTGCGTTGCAGAGTGGTGTAAAGGGCGTGGCCTTGGACCACTCTCAGCAATCCAGCTGTGTGAGGCTTACTGGAGGTACCTGGTGAGCTAGTGTGCCCAGGGACCCTCAGGAGGCAAGGGGACTTCATCCCCCAACCAACAGCGCGCCAGGAGGCGCGTTTGCAGAGTGGTGGAGAAAGGGGGCGCCCCACACAGTGGGATTGCTAAGACATCTTCGGAGGCCACGCCCCCTTTCTCCACCACTCAGCAAACGCGCCTCCTGGCAGACCACGGGATGGGGGATGAAGTCCACTTTACACCTGAGGGACTTTGGGGGCCAAGAAGCCCTCCTGGTACCTCATGTAAGTCCTACGCAGCGGAATTCCTGAGCGCTGGTCGGAGGCCCAGCACCCTTTCTCCACCACTCTGCAAAAGCGACTACTAGTTAAAGAAGCATTTGCAATGTAATAGGTTTCGCATTTGCGAGAGTTAGAGCTATTGGCGTTGTAAATGTAAACGTTTTTTACTAATGTTTTTTGGTGTAGAGTGGATTTACATTGTGTGTAGTGGAATTATGTGGTATGTTGTGCAGAGAAATTATGTGAATAGAAAGTATGTGGTATTTAGTGTATAGGAATTATGTGGAGTTGGATTATGTGTTGTGGAGAGTAATTATGTCGTATTGTAGCCTGTGTTGTGGAGTGGTAGCCTCAGGTTTAGTCTTCCTCGTTTCCATAGAAGCTAAACTATAAACTCAATGAGACACAAAAAAAGAAGGAACCACTGAGGAGCACTTCTGGACCTAGTCGGAGGTATGAGCAGGGCCACTGGAATTATGTGACTGTTCGGCTGCACCAATTTTCACATAATTAAACATTTTCCGCATATGCAAAATATTCCATCATCTGCTGCCTAATCTGCAGATTTGAACAAAAAAAGCCTTGTTTCTAACTTAAACGGCTCAAATGTTCCCAAAAATGCAGCGTCACGTGTTACAGTGTGGTGGAAGGCCCTTTGCAAAGCTGGAATGGTCACGTGTTACTTATTGCAAAATGTGGGTGCTAAACTGGTACTAATGGTGCACAAACCTTTCTTCTTTCTGTGCCTCTCTTGCCTCTTTCTGCATTTCTCTTGCTTCTTTCTGCACCTTTCTTCCTCTTTCTGCACCTCACTGTCTTCTTTCTGCACTTCACTTGCCTCTTTCTGCACTTCTCTTGCCCATTTCTGCACCTCACTTGCCTCTTTCAGCACCACTGTTGCTTTTTTCTGCAGATCTCTTGCCTCTTTCTGCACCTCTCTTGCCTCTTTCTGCACCTCTCCTGCCTTTTTCTGCACCTCACTTGCCTCTTCCTGCACTTCACTTGCCTCTTTCTGCATTTCTCTTGCCTGTTTCTGCAGTTCCCATGTCTATTTCTGTACCTCACTTGCCTCTTTCTGCACCTCACTCTCTTCCTTCTGCACCTCTCTTGCCTCTTTCTGCACTTCTCTTGCTTCTTTCTGCACTTCGAGCCACTTTCTGCTCTTCTCTTGCCTCTTTCTGAACCTCACTCTCTTCTTTCTGCTCTCTTGCCTCTTTCTGCACCTCACTTGCTTCTTTCTGCATCTCTCTTGCCTCTTTCTGCACTTCTCTTGCCTCTTTCAGCACCTGTTGCTTCTTTCTGCACTTCTCTTCCTTCTTTCTGCACCCCTCTTGCCTCGTTCTGTACCCCTCTTGCCTTTTCGTGCAACTCTCCTACCTCTTTCTGCAACCCTCTTGCCTCTTTCTGCACCTCTGTTGGTTCTGTCTGCACTGCTCTTGCTTCTTTCTGCACCTCTTTTGCAAATTTCTGTACCCCTCTTCCCTCTTTCTGCACCTCTCTTGCCTGTCTGCACACTTGTTCCCTCTTTCTGCACCCTTTTGCCTGTTTCTGCAGTTCTCTTGCCTCCTTCTGCACCTCACTTGCCACTTTCTGCACTTCTATTGCCTCTTTCTGCACCTCTCTTGCTTCTTTCTGCACCCTATTGTCTCTTTCTGCACCCCTGTTGTCTCTTTCTGAACTCGTCTTCCCTCTTTCTGCACCTCTCTTGCTTCTTTCTGCACTTCTCTTGCTTCTTTCTGCACCTCTCTTGCTTCTTTCTGCACCCTTCTTCCCTTTTTTGCATCCCTCCTGCCTCTTTCTGCTGTTCTCTAGCCATTTTCTGCACCTTTCTTGCCTCTTTCTGCACCTCACTTGCCTCTTTCTGCACTTCTCTTGCTTCTTTCCACACCTCTGTTGCTTTTTTCAGCAATTCTTTTGCCTCTTTCTGCACTTCTCTTGCTTGTTTGTGCACCTCTCTTGCGTCTTTTTACACCTCTGTTGCCTCTTTCTGCACCCCACTTGCTTCTTTCTGCACCCCTCTTGCCTCTTTTTGCACCCCTTTTTTCTCTTTCTGCACCTCTCTTGCGTCTTTCTGCACCCCTGTTCCCTCTTTCTGCACCTTTCCTGCCTGTTTCTGCACCTTTCTTGCCTCTTTCTGTATCTCTGTTGCTTCTTTCTGCACTTCTCTTCCTTCTTTCTGCACCCCTCCTGCCTCTTTCTGTACTTGTCTTGCCTCTAAGTGCACCTCTCCTACTTTTTTCTGCACCCCTCTTGCCTCTTTTTGCACCTTTGTTGGTTCTTTCTGCACTGCTCTTGCTTCTTTCTGCACCTTACTTGCCTCTTTCTTCACTTCTCTTCCTTCTTTCTGTACCCCTCCTGCCTCTTTCTGTACCTTTCTTGCCTCTTTGTGCACCTCTCCTACCTCTTTCTGCACTGCTCTTGCTTCTTTCTGCTCCTCACCTGCCTCGTTCTGCAGTTCTCTTGCTTCTTTCTACACCTCTGTTGCTTCTTTCAGCAATTCTCTTGCCTCTTTCTGCACTTCTCTTGCTTGTTTCTGCACTTCTCTTGCATCTTTCTGCACCTCTGTTGCCTCTTTTTAGCTCACTTGCTTCTTTCTGCACTCCTCTTGCCTCTTTCTGCACCCCTCTTCCAGCACCTCTCTTGCCTCTTTCTGTACCTCTGTTGCTTCTTTCTGTACTTCTCTTGCTCTTTCTGCACCCTTCACGCCTTTCAGCACATGTTGCTTCTTTCTGCACTTCTCTTCCTTCTTTCTGCACCCCTCCTGCCTCTTTCTGTACTTGTCTTGCCTCTTTGTGAACCTCTCCTACTTATTTCTGCACCTCTATTGCCTCTTTGTGCACCTCTGTTGGTTCTTTCTGCACTGCTCTTGCTTCTTTATGCACCTCTTTTGCAAATTTCTGCATCCCTCTTGCCTCTGTCTGCACACCTGTTCCCTCTTTCTGCACCCCTTTTGCCTGTTTCTGCAACTCTCTTGCCTCTTTCTGCAGTTCTCCTGCCTCCTTCTGCACCTCACTTGCCTCTTTCTGCACTTCTATTCCTATTTCTGCACCTCTCTTGCTTCTTTCTGCACCCCTGTTGTCTCTTTCTGCACCCCCCTTGCCTCTTTCTCCACCCCTCTTCCCTCTTTCTGCACCTCTCTTGCCTCTTTTTGCACCCTTCCCTCTTTCTGCACCTTTCCTGCCTGTTTCTGCACCTCTCTTGCTTCTTTCTGCACTTCTCTTGCCTCTTTCTGCACTTCTCTTGCCTCTTTCTGCACCCTTTGTGCCTCTTTTTGCACCTCTGTTAGTTCTTTCTGCACTGCTCTTGCTTCTTTCTGCACCTCTTTTGCAAATGTCTGCATCCCTCATGCCTCTTTCTGCACTCTCTTCCCTATTTCTCCACCTCTCTTGCTTCTTTCTGCACTTCTCCTGCTTCTTTCTGCACTGCTCTTGCTTCTTTCTGCACCTTTCTTGCAAATTTCTGCCCCCCTGTTCCCTCTTTCTGTACCCCTGTTCCCTCTTTCTGTACCTCTCTTGCCTGTTTCTGCACCTCTCTTGCCTCTTTCGGCACCTCTGTTGCTTCTTTCTGCACTTCTCTTGCCTCTTTCTGCACCCCTCTTGCCTCTTTAAGCACCTCTCTTGCCTTTTTCTGCACTTCTCTTGCTTCTTTCTGCACCCTTCTTGCCTCTTTCTGTACCCCTTTTGCCTCTTTGTGCACCTCTCCTGCCTCTTCCTGCACCTCTCCTGCCTCTTCCTGCACCTCTCTTGCCTTTTTCTGCAGTTCTCTTGCCTCTTTCTGCACCTCTTTTGCTTCTTTCTGCACTTTTCTTGCCTTTCTGTACCCCTCTTGCCTCTTTCTGGGTTTTTAAAAAAAACATTTTAATTTTTTTTATTGAGCAGAGCAGGAGAGCAACAAAACCAGTACACAACAAACACAGTAAAAAACAATAATCCATGAGCAGTAAATCGAAAATAATTATAAACCATCAAACTTTAGACAAAAATATGCATATCCATAATTTCAGTTGTGCAAATAGTGCAAAAATGTGCAAATTACGCAAGGTAACCCGAAGCCTATAATAATTACATTATTCAACCAAACCTCCCAATACATAGGACATTGATTACCTAAATATACAATTTCAGTTGTGCAAATAGTGCAAAATGTGCAAAATAGATAACCAGAGGCCTATAAGTTATATTATTCGACCTGGCCTCTCAATGCATAGGACATTGATTACCTAAATATACAATTTCAATTGTGCAAATAGTGCAAAATGTGCAAAATAAGCAAGATAACCAGAGGCCTATACTAGTTATATTATTTGGCCTGGCCTCCCAATACATAGGACATTAATTACCTATATACATAATCGATATACTTTACAAAAGTCCCTACAACGCTACAATCTCAGCTTCACATGGCCACGGGCCTAAAAGGAAAAAAGTGCTTAGTGCTTCCTACAATCACTAATTCAATAAGGTGCTGACAGATTTTTAAAGTGCTAAAAATACCTATATTAAAAATGTAGCTAATTAATAACAATAATAAAAACCAAGTGCTAAAGTGCTATGTGGCATACATAGATGGATCACTATCCCAAAATTTCCAGGTATTAGTAAACCTTTTGTTGCCCCGACTCTTTTGGCATAGGCCTCTTCATACCTTTTTATCTTTTGCATTTTATTCACCCACTTCGCGTATGATGGTATATTCTCAGATCTCCAATTTTGAAGAATTAAGGAGCGGGCTACTAACGAACAAATCGCCACGTAAGACTCTTCGGCGTTAGACAAATCAGTTCTTTTTCTCGACAAGCCAAAAAGAGCCACCTCAGTTTCAGGTTCAAGCTCTTTTCTAATTACTAAGCTCATTGCCGCGAAAATCTCACGCCCAAAAACTTCAAGCTTCGGGCATGTATAAAATATATGAAGCCAATCTCCCCCATTTTGAAGCTGGCAACGAAAACATTTATTATCTACTTCGGAAAAGCGTCTATTAAGAACCTTCGGAGTGTAGTAAGCCAGCCAGCGAGATAAAAAGACATCCTTTTGAAATTGGCTGCTCTAAGAGCCTTACTTCCTAACTGAGCAATTTGTTCCCACTACTGTCTCGTGAAGGAGCAATTGGTTTCACGAGTTATTTTACTGAGAATTTCTTCGACCAGAGGGGACTCTTGGCCTTTTCTTAGTAGAGTATACCAATTTCCCACGCCTTTTAATTTAATTTTATATAAGGCGTTGGCCAGAGCAGATAATGTCCCACATGTTGCCATATTGTATTTATTTATAAAGTTTAATATCTGGAGGTACTCCAAGAAACCCGTTGCTAAACGATTATCGGATCTCACTAAGACCTCCTGCCAAGTAATGAATTTCCCTGAGGCAAAAAGGAACCCAATTCACCTAGACCACAGTCCTTCCATCTTTTACATTTAGTGGAATGGATTTGGAGCCCTAGAACCTTAGATTCCTCCAGATTGAGATAATAAAATCCACCAAACCCAGCTTGTTTAAAGAAGGTCTGGAGTCTATCAGAAAAATCCCGAATAGTCTTATAACGGGTTTTTTTGGGTAGTTTAGCTGTTTTTAGAAAAATAGAAACTTGCGAACCCGACTCCTGAATCATTCTATCATAAAAAAACCTGTCCGACCAACCATTAGGATCTAGTAGTCGTGCTGAAAGATCGAGGACCGCCGCCGTATAATAAGTACGAATATCTGGTAGCGCTAGTCCCCCTGGGTTATTTCTAACTGCAATATAGGTAGCCTGACCCTAGGTGCTTTTCGATTCCAAACAAATTCTCTGATCATGGACTCAATATCTTTAAAAAAATGGGAATTTATTTTTAGAGGTACGTTAATAAATAAAAAAAACAATAAAGGAAGAATCGACATTTTAATAAGTGCTACACGACCAATCAAAGTCAATGGTAAAAAGATCCATCTATCCAGCAAGCCCTTAATTTTATCTCGCATTGCTAAATAGTTTAGATTAAATAGTTGCTCAAATTGACTAGAAACATAAATACCTAAATATCTAATAGGTTCTATTTTTAGAGCTTGAGATTTTAAATTAGCTGGTAGAAAATTGCAGTCCACATTCAAGGCCAGAACCTCGGTTTTATTTTGATTAATTTTATATCCGCCTATCATTTCATATTTGCTAAATTCGAACAAGACTAGATCAAGATTTGATTTATCTGGTTGCAGATATAAAATTATATCGTCAGCGAATAGTTTTATTTTCGGCATTCCTTCTATTGGTGGTTTAATTTCCGGATTACCCCGGATTCTTAATGCGAGCGGCTCAATAAAGAAAGTAAACAAAATAGGGGACAATGGACATCCTTGCCTGGTGCCTCGATTTATATCAATTACCCCTACCGTGTTAGCGTTAATCACCACTCGAGCTTGGGCGCCTTGGTAAATATTTTTCAACATATTAATCACCCGGACCGGGAAGCCAAATCTTTGCATCCCAAAAAAAAGAGCCTCCCAGTTGACCAGGTCAAATGCCTTCTCGGCATCGACCATTGTAACTAAAGTTGGAATTTTATTGCTAGTGACATAATCAAGAGCCTTTATTAAAAATCCAGTATTCGAGGCCATTGTCCTCCCTGCCACAAAACCAGCCTGGTCCGGGTGTATTAGTGTCTGAGCAATTGGAGTCAAACGTTGGGCCCATATTTTTATAAGAATTTTAAAATCAGTATTGAGCAAACTAATCGGCCTATAGGAATTGACATCTGTTATATCCCTCTTTAGATGTGTTACAGCCTTAAGCTGTAGTTCTATGCCCTGTGTTCCATGTTGGTGACATCCTGTAGAATGTTCAGGTGTTGCCTAGGTGCTTTATTGTCAGATGGGACTAGGATTTGAAAAGGGCTTGGAAGCGGTTGGAAACTGGTGTTGGTCTGCCTCGATGTTTGGGCTGTGTAGTGATTCCACATTAAAACTGGACTAAACATTGCTTCGTCTCCCAGCGTCATCTCTACAATTTGTGGCGACGAGGATGGGATTTTTAGAATCAGATCAAGAGTCTGATTCTGATGTAGTCTCTGTAATTGTTGATTCTCATGATTTTATCTCCAATGTACATGAATCCCATGAGTGCGTTGACCCCATTGTCGAAATTTGTGTAGGAGGTAAACCACTCAATCTTCTCGTTGATTCTGGGGCTAGGATTACCATGATTACACAGAAATTGTTCAATGAGACTTGGGGAGATAGATCTCTCCAGCCTCCTGATCGCTCTCCTGTCTCGTATGAGGGACGTAAAATTGACCTCCTGGGGTTCATCGAGGACGAACTTATTTTCAAGGGAAGGAAAATTTGGGGAAAAATCTATGTTGCGGTCAAGGGGTTGAATATTGTGGGGTGGTATCATCAAGGTCTATTCAAAATGATCCTCAGACCAGGTACGTCAGAACAAGTTCTGGTAGTTTCAGACGAACATGATTTAAGAGGATGGAATGAACGTTTTCCATCTGTTTTCTCAGGGAACCTCGGAACCATTCTAGGATTCAGACATAAAATTGTCGTAAAGGATGGAGCGGTTCCAATAAAACATAAGTTGAGGGGCGTACCTTTCAGTGTGAGAGATGATCTTGAATCTGAACTCAAGTCCCTGTGCGACCAAGGGATCATCGAACCAACAGAGTCTCTCTTTGGCTATCACCCTTGGTCGTCGCGCGCAAGAAATGTGGTAAGTTGCGCGTCTGTGTGGACTTGAGGTCTCTCAATAGAGAGATCTGGGTCGACTCTCATCCCTTGCCCAAAATTGATGATCTTTTTGCATGTGTCAGGGGGTCGCGCTATTTCTCCAAACTGGATCTAGCCAGTGCATATCATCAGGTAGAGCTAGATCCAGAATCACGACCTCTCACGGCATTTGTCTCACCATTGGGTACCTTCCAATACAAACGGATGCCGTTTGGGCTTGCCTCTGCGGCGTCCGTTTTCCAACGTGTCATGCAAAACATGTTGGGAGGTATCGAAGGGGTCCTGGTCTTTCAGGATGATGTGTTAATACACTCTAAAGATGTGCCTTCGCACAAAAATATACTCAAAAAGGTTCTTGAAATCTTCAAGAAGCATGGGGTTGTTGTCAAATCAGATAAGTGTAAATTCCTTTGTGAGGAGATTGAATACTTGGGTCACCTTATTTCTGGGGAAGGGATCAGGCCTAGACAAGGATTGTTAGATGCCATCACTCATGCTCCTGCCCCACTCGATAAGACAGGAGTCAAGTCTTTGCTCGGACTTCTGGAGTACTATTCAAAGTTCATTCCCAACTATGCCACTGTCGTACGCCCCATCAGTTCTCTCCTCAGAAGGGGAGTAAGTTTTGTGTGGGGAAATGAATGCGCCTCCGCTTTGAGCTCCGTTAAGGATTGTTTAAAAAATAGTTCTGCTCTAAAGCCTTATGACCCCAGTTTGCCATCTTGCATAACGGTGGATGCGAGTCAAGTTGGGTTAGGGGCAGTTCTGACCCAAGATGAGAACACTACTGAGTATACGGTTGCTTTTGCTTCCAGGGTTCTAAGGAACAGTGAACTACAATACTCAGTTATAGAGAAGGAACTTTTATCCTGTTTGTGGGCCATTGAAAAGTTTCGTCCCTATGTCTGGGGAAGGCGTTTTCTTTTGAGAACCGATCATAAGCCTTTGGTTAATATACTTGGTGCAGGCACTGGGAAATGCTGTTCTCCTAGAATCCTTCGCATGGTGTCACGGCTTATGCAGTACCAGTTCGATGTTGTCCATGTCTCTGGTGGCAGGAACGTCAGGGCCGACTTCTTGTCTCGCTTTCCCATAGCTGATGGAAAAAGGGACGGAGATTTGGCTGACTGTGGGGAGGAGGATTCCGACGATTGTCTGATAGCCTCAATTGATTTACTAGAGCATGGTGTTAGCACAGAAGACGAGTGGTTGAAGGCTCTTGCTGACAATGACGTTCTGCAACAAGTTTGTGAGTTTGTTAGAACTGGATGGCCCAGAGAGCGTGTCCTTCCTCAAAACTTACAGCCGTTTTGGAAAGTTGAATCAGAAATCTCCTTGTAGGGTGGAATTTTGCTTCGTGCTGACAAACTCATTCCTCCACTAAGTCTTAGGAGAGGTATTATCACTGGTGCCCACGAGGGTCATTTAGGGTCCACACTCACTAAGAGACGTATCCGGGAATGTTTCTGGTGGCCCTCTATGGACGGGGAGATCAATGAAGTTGTAGATTTGTGCCGCATTTGCCGGTCGGCGGATAAAGGATTTAAAGTAGTTACTCCCCGCTTATTCCCATCGAATGTCCTGCTGGACCTTGGTCCAAAGTGGGTTTGGACATCATGGGACCTCTTGATATATTATCAGGAGGGTGTCGTTTTGTGCTGGTTCTGATTGACTATGCCTCAAAGTGGCCAGAAATAAAACTTGTCAGGGAGACATCCACTAGCGTCATCTTATCCTTTCTCAAGGATGTTTTCATGAGGGAGGGGTTCCCGGAGACCATTGTAACAGATAATGGTACCCAATTCACTAGTCTAGAGTTTGGTAATTTTCTACAATCATGTAATGTCAAACATGTAAGGAGTTCACTTTACCATCCACAATCCAATGGGCTTGTTGAGCGCATGAATAGGGTGGTGGGGGATTGCATTAGGTGGGCCAAAGCAGGAAATTGCGACATTCTTGATTCACTGGAAAGCATGTTATGGTTCTATAGGACAACTCCCCACTCTACTACAAAAGTTTCTCCTTTTGAGCTCCTAAGAGGGAGAAAAGCGAATACTAACTTCAAACCTGCCTGGATGAACAGGTGGATTAAAGGGGTGCCTGATATCGATTCTCTTATGGATTTGGTAAGGGAAAATGTTTCTTGTTCACAACTCAAACAAAAAACATGGTTTGACAAAAAGAAAAGTGCTAAGTTGGTTCCCGTTGGAGTTGGAGACATGGTACGCATTAAGTCTCCTTTTCACGTCAAGAAGGGTGAGAGCAAGTTTGGTCCACCCGTTTCTGTCACTAAGGTGGGAAGGAATGCTATTCAAGTTGAAGGGGGAAAGTGGTGGAATGTATGTAAAGTTGTAAAAATTAAAAATGTCACTTCGTCGTTTTCTCCCGGTACAGAGGTTATTGGACCTTCAGAGGTTCCACTTAGGAGAATTGCAAGAACAAGGGTTATTCCCAAAAGGTACCGGATGTGAAATGTCATGGTACAATTTGTGTCATGTCTTACTACCAGGCTTGTGTTATTTATCCTCTTCAGTATAATGTGTACTAATGTTTTTTTATGTTCTCTGTTTTCTTTTTCTTTTGTTTTTGTTCTTTTTAAAGGAGAAAGGAGGGTATGTTATATCCCTCTTTAGATGTGTTACAGCCTTAAGCTGTAGTTCTATGCCCTGTGTTCCATGTTGGTGACATCCTGTAGAATGTTCAGGTGTTGCCTAGGTGCTTTATTGTCAGATGGGACTAGGATTTGAAAAGGGCTTGGAAGGGGTTGGAAACTGGTGTTGGTCTGCCTCGATGTTTGGGCTGTGTAGTGATTCCACATTAAAACTGGACTAAACATTGCTTCGTCTCCCAGCGTCATCTCTACAACATCCTTATGATTCTTTCCCTTTTTGACAAAACTAACGATGGACTCCTTAAAACTCGGAGGAACATTACCACCCATTCTAACAACATTAAATAGTTTTGCCAAAAAGGGAGCCGGCTCGTTCACAAAAATTTTATAAAATTCAATTGGGAACCCGTCCGTTCCACAGGCCTTCGCCCCTGCTATCGATTTAATTGTGTCCGCAATTTCTACCACCACAATTTCACGTTGAAGTTGATCTACCATTGGGTCGGATAAAATCGGAACATTAACTTCATCAAAGTATTTACGGATAAGATCTAAGCCTACCACATAATTTGTAGAATACAACTGGGCATAATGTTCCAAAAAGACTTGTGCTATATCGCCCTTCTTTCTGCTGATGTTTTGGGTCTTAGGGTCAATAATTTCAGAGATTAAGGCGTTTTCCTGCTTTGATCTTGGCTGCCCTGCCAACATTTTTCCCACCATTTGGCTCTCCTCATAAACTTTCTGCTGAAACGTTCTGGAACTATTAATTTCTTCAAGTAGAAAAAATTCTTTAAGGGCTAATTTTGCTTTTTCTAGCTGAATAGCAGCATCTCGACTCCCCTGTGGCTGAGTGTCTTTTAAACTCATGGCATCATTAACAGCCTGTTGGAGTTGGTTAATCTTTATCCGCCTTTTTCTCAACAGAGCGGCTGAACGGGCGATTATCTGCCCCCGCATAGCTGCCTTAAACCCACCCCAAACTGAAAAAATATCTGCTGTCTCTTCATTATGCTAAAAACTCCTGTATCCACTTTTTAGTTTGGGTAACCCAATTAGGATCTTGCAGGAGTAGACGATCCATCTGCCACCTGGATTCAGTCTTAGTCCCCCTCAATTTGCAGCTTTATCGAAATAAGGGAATGATCTGAAAATGGGTTAACCCCTATCGTGGTATCTAGTATTTTCAAAGAGCGTGAAATAAAAAAAATCAATCCGGGAGGCCGTATGAAATTGTTTAGAATAGCAAGTAAATTTTATTAACCTAGGGTTAGATTTACGCCATGGATCAACTAGTAAATATTCCTGCCTTATGGCTTCCAAAACTTTCTTTGTTTGGGGTTTCAGTTCTTTTTATTTTTATTTGACGTATCTTTTTGAGATCTTGGATAAAATTAAAATCGCCGCCAAGAATTATTTGTCCCGGAGTACCCCTAAGAAGCTCCGCAATCTTTTTTAAGGATGTAGAATCATCTACTATCGGGCCATAATAATTTATAAAATTTAGTTTTATCCCATTTAATCTAGCCTCCACCCACAACCAGCGTCCCAATGGATCTCTCCGAATTTGGCCAAATTCCCACAGAAGACTGCGGCAAAAATATATAGTGACACCCTTTTTGGCCAACCCGGCTGAAGCAAAAAAGACATGCGAAAAAAACCTAGGAACATACAGCTTGGGGTAGTTGGTTTTTAAATGGGTCTCCTGCAGAAATACGACCTGAGGGAGGAGGACACTAGCCACCTTATTAAGGCTCCATATTTAGATTTATTTAATATCCCATTGACATTGATGGAAACAGTATCACAAGTACTCTTCATAGCAACTTATATAACAATACACAGACTGCATACGACAACTATGAACATTTCCCATCCTAAAAAAAGAAAAAAGAAAAAACAATTATGCGCTAGTACCCCTGCTTCTGCTCTTTTATTTGCTTTAACTTCCACTCCCTTCCCCACCCCACTCCACCCACCCTCCAAGGAGGTGTCCCCCCACGCTACCCACCTCCGCCTCACCCCTACTAACTTTGAGGGTGCCATGGAATTGCACCCATCGTGACCCACCACCCCACCTCTCGACAGTGGATTACTGCAAGAGCCTGATCCCACAAAAACAACAAAAGCCAAATATTGCGACCATTAATTCTGATATTTCCAGAGTTACTTTGAATTAGTTATGTAACTCTCATACCTAAAATGCCTTTAAGGCATATAGAGAGGAGGGGAAGAAAAAAACCCTCAATCATCCATTAATTCCTTACGTAGCTGACATTCCTTTGAGAAAATCCTGAGCATCCTCTAAGTTGGAAAACATATGGAATTTCCCCTTGAATAAAACCCGAAGTTTAGACTGCTGAGCAATTGATGCCTGTGCAGCTTGGGCTTTAAACAAGAAAAGCAATTTAACAAACTCTTTGCGTCTCCGGGCTGCAGTAGCGGACATATCTGGGAAAATTCTACAATTAGAGGTCTCATTCACTGGAAACTGTCTTTGTTGTATCGCTTTAGCTAAGATCTTCTCCTTTATCCGGAAGTCTGCAAAGTTGACTAAGATGGTGCGTGGGCCACTCGTGCTTGGCAAAGGATGAAATGGAACTCTATGGGCTCTAGTAATTGTAAGATCCCCACCAAACTCGGGAAGAACTTTTTCTTTAATAAAGGATTCCACTCAATGCGATGTCTGGGTACCTTCCAATCTCTCGGGTACACCCACTATACGTAGGTTTGAGCGGCGAGAGTGATTTTCCAACTCCTCGAGCTTGTTCTCTAACGAGCTCCTGTCCCTTGTGGCCTCACGTACTTTAATAGATAGTCCAGACATCTGATCCTCCAACTGAGAGATCCTGGATTCTGCTTCCTGTATCTTGACTGGTAGACAAGCCACCGCGTCTTCGATCTTCCCAAGGCGGATATGAAGAGAGGCAATTTCATTCTCCTGTGACCTTTTCATTTCACGAATCTCTTCGAGAATAAGGTTAAGCAAAGTCTTGATATCTAATTGTTTGGTGGAGCTTGTCTCCACAGGAACATTTATTATATTTTGGGCTATATCTCAGGCCGGACCAGTAGCTATATCGGAAGCTGGAAGTTGTACTGTATCTAGTACCTTCTGATTCTTATAAATGGACGTTTGCTGACTTTGAAGATCCCGTTGGTCTAGTTGATCCTGTTCCAGAAGCCCAGAGGAAAGCATCGGACTACTGGCGCTCTGTGTCTGGTTCGGAGCTGTCTGGGAGCATAGCAAGGCTCCATCCTTTGCAACGAGTAGAGGAGGAGGATTCGAGGCACTGTCATCCAGTTCATTCATTAAGAGAGTCGAAGTTGTAGACTTTTGAGCACACTGAGGCACTGAAGAGGTAGGAGAAGTGGCGGTCGCAGGAGAGCTGAGATCTAAAGGGAACTGCGACAAGCTATGAAGATCCACCACCACTGTCTGCGGTGCCGTGGGCTGGAAAAGAGCTGGCTGCATTAGCTTTTTCGTGAAGAGGGAAACTCCTTAACACTCTTTCCCTCCTCTTTGCTACTTTCATTAGTGGCACTTTTATCCGCCTTTAACCTGCTCTCCTCCCCATTTACTTCAGTTTCTGGTATAGATATGGAAGGAGAAGTTCTGGATACCTGACTTCCACCAATAGATTCCACTACCAGTTCGTCTTCGGAGCTTTCGAAACTAGAACTCCGGTCAAGGCGGCTCCCCACAAGTCCTGTTTTTCCTCTTCCAGCAGATAGCGCCTTTGCCTGCGCCAGGCGAGTCTTAGCTTTCAAACCAGTCGCTGAATCAATCCTGCCAGCTGGGTTGCTTTGTTTGTTATGTCTCCCCATTGTAGACCTGCTCCAGTGACCGATACTGGTACAAAGTGAAGGAGAGAAAAGGGTACTATAACCCAACTTTACCGTTTTTTTTTTTTCTTCCCCCCTTCTTTTTTCTCACTGAGCAGTTAAAGCACCACTGTGTAGTCTTTTTCTTCTTTAGCGAATATCCTCAAAGACGCCTCAGCCCCAATTCCGCCACTCCAAACCTCCTCACCTCTCACTCTTCTTTTGAACTGCTCGCCGTCCTCCTCTTCTAAAAGCCAGCCTGGCCCTCCAAAATCCAAAGCCACCGCCAAATATTTTCCTCGCGGGCCATGAAGAGTCCTGCCTGGCCGTTTTTTTTTTTTTACTGGCTGCAGGTCACTGCTCCCCCGGCGTTTTTCGCCAAACAAGACCAGTAAACAAGGAACCCCTGATAAGGGTCCCGCCGGCCGACACTTTCTTTCGCCTTGTCCTTTTTCCTGGGATTACGATTTTTCCCCAGGGCTCCCGCAGCTACGTCTGCCAGGCTGAAACGCTGTTACCGCCATTGCCGAGAAAGGGGGGCGTGGTCACGAGCGGCTACTCAGAGGCGCGGGACTCCGTCATAGCCCCTCTTGCCTCTTTCTGTACCTCTGTTGTTTCTTTCTGCACTGCTCTTGCTTCTTTCTGCACCTCTGACTTAGAGGTAGTTTTAATTCCCCTGCCCTATTATGTACTAGGGCCTTACAGGGGAGGTCATGCCAATCATAGGGGTACCCCAACCCATAGTGTACCCTAGTGTATGTAGGTGTTTTCACTGTATTCTAAGTGTCTTTTAGCATAGCACTGGCTTCGGCCCTGGTTATTCAGAGTCAGTTACCACCAGTACCAGTCAGCAAAATTTGGGGGCACAGGATGACTTTGCAGCAAGGCCTCTTTGTGCACCTCTGTTGGTTCTTTCTGCATATCTCTTGCTTCTTTCTGCACCTTTCTTCGTCTTTCTGGACTTCTGTTGCCTCTTTCTGCATTTCTCTTGCTTCTTTCTGCGCCTTTCTTACTCTTTCTGCATATGTCCTACCAAAGTAGGCATAGTTAGAAATTAGCATTTAAAAAACCTTAGAAATTTGCTGAAAAAACCATAGGTTTCAGGGACGTTATAGTTATTAATTAGCATTTAAGAACCTTAGAAATTCACTGAAAAAACCATAGGTTTCAGGGACGTTATAGTTAGTTGGACATTTCATTCGTACAAAACCAGAGAAATTCGGCCGTTATAGTTAGTTGAGGTAACTATAACTCGCGCCCCAGCAATGCACCGCTGATTATGTCACATATTACATCACTCATAACATGGTCAGTAACATCACTGATGACATCACTGATGACATCTCAAATGACCACCCCCCCCGTGTAAACCCACACGTCCTGCCAATAACATTTTATTACACTGTGACTAACTTTATTACACACCCTGCGCTCTAGCACACAGACCCCTGCTTTAGCACACCATGCTCTCTAGCACACAACACACAGACAGTACACAGATCCATGCTTTAACACACCATGCTCTCTGGCACACAACACACAGACCCATTCTTTAACACACCCTGCTCTCTAACACAAACACACAGTCGGAACACAGACCCATGCTTTAACACAGCCTGCTCTCTAGCACACAACACACAGACCCATGGTTAAACACACCATGCTTTCTAGCACACAACACACAGATAGTACACAGACCCATGGTTTAACAAAGCCTGCTCTCTAGCAAACAAAACACAGACAGTACACAGACCCATGCTTTAACACACCTTGTGTAGTGTAGCTCCTATTTCCCTAATAGGCTCTGCGCATTGGAATAATATATCCTATAGGTTTGACATAGGACTAAGGTCAGTATGTCCCTATCGAGTATATTAAACTTAATTACTTGTGCCAGCTAGCTCAGAGGCCACTAGAAACTCCTTGACAACAAGAAGGGAGTAGTTTCTGGCAGCCGCAAAACATGACCACTGTGTTTCCCTTTAGAATCAGAATGTGTCCCAGAGTCGTGGAAACAATAGATAACTATTTCACTCAGCTCAATCGTGCATGCTTAGTTTTCCTCAAAGTTACACAGAAAGAAATAGACGGGCGTTTCAATAAAAGATTTATTGAACAGTCTTGTTTCTGGTGTAAGTAAAATGTGCTGTTACGATCACAAAACAGTATGCGAGATAAATAATGTACAGTGTGAGCAGTAGAAATAAATAATACTGCGATAGCATTATCTTTTAGTACATATGCATTTACATAAATAACACAGACTAAAAATGCGAGTACTCATACGATGCGTTTCTAATCTAGTTCTACCCCAATGTACCTAACCTAACCTAGGTGTAGGAAGAAGTATGAAGTAGGTGAAGTATTCCTTACTATGGTATACTAAGAGTATGTTAAGCCTAGTACGCCTAGTATGCCAAGAGTCCCTCTAGGTTCTAGTCAGCTCCATACCTGAAGAATGAGAGAGGTAGGAATCTCTTTGCCAGACTTGAACTCCAACACCCCGCAAGGGAAGTTAGATCACTGGAAGGTGGACTCTCTGCGTGCAGGGATGACAGCGTCTTCTCAGTGCGTCAGGCCGGGAAACGGGCTCCTCTGAAGTCGAGGTCTCCTCTGCTTTACAGGGGCTAGGGAAAGTATATTTATACCTAAGAAGTACCTCATAATGTTAGCATTGACGTGAGTCGGACAGCGGAAGACGTCATGAATGAACCCCTAAGGAATAATGGTTCATGCATAATATATGAGTCCTTGAAGAAATCAATAGTCCTGGGCTAGGGAAACTCCCGCAGCCTAAGGGTCTGTTCTTCATGAACTCGTTGTAGACGTTAGGGTGGACGGATGTCGGAGACCATGCCTGTATTTGGAGTGCACGGTTTAATGCCTAAATAAGGGCTGGGATTTTATGCCTATATAAGGGCAGGGCGAATTGTGCCTATATAAGGGCATGATACTGGAAAGCCTGTTTATGGACACCCTAAGAGGAATACAACACCCACTCCACTTTCGTGTGTACGATAATACTAAAATGCTAAACATTTAAAATGCTAAACATTAAATGGAGTACTGCATATTTTAAAAATATTTCCTAAAAGCATTTAAAAACATAGTAAAAATGCAAAAGGTACTGTACATTTGAAGCATTGCTTTTCATTTCAGGCATAAAGTTCAAAAATAAATGCAATTGGAATGAAATAAGCAGTAATATTTACATGTGACAAAAAAATGATCGATAAGTTTTTCAAAAATCAAAGTCATTTCATGTCATGGAAATTAATAAGCTGTTTTAGACACACAAGATGACTAAGTGTCCGTGGAAGTACCTTGATTATAAGGCTAGTTCCACTTTAAGCAGATTGAAGTGCCATTTTCGTTCGAAAAATGGGAAAAAGTTCAATTTTGGTAGAGTTCCAAGTTGTTTTGAAAAATGAAGGCCAAATTGTTACTGCATCTCTGGAACACTGTATGCTGAATCAGAGTCAGTTTACGGGTCTGGTGTAAACATGAGATCATCTATTTCTATAGACAAAACATCATCCACTGTAGTTGGTGTCAGCTGGAACACCTCGTGTAGTAGATTAATTGCACAGAGATGTGAAGCTTCACTTCCAGCATAGGTTGCCGCAGCAAAGTTCGCGTCCGTTGTTACCTGTGTGCCTGTAGTTCTTTCTCGTACCTCAGCAGCAGCCGGAAGCGTCTGTGAGATCTCAATGAATGCAGACATCAGGATTGGTAGCCTCTGGGGACAACACAGAGCATGGGCCGTTATCGGGACCAGCAGAGTATCGACATCCGTTGGCGTTGCTGATGGAAATGTTAGACAGGTGCCCAACACGCATTCTTCACCGCATAGCAGGCATCGTAGAACAGGTAAGATGCAATCTTGCCAGATTGGTCGGAATGACAGGAACCAAGTTGTATTAAGGTCACCGTAGACGAGTCATGCCCAAAAGCTGTACTATTCGCTCACGGCACTTTCGTTCAAGGAGAGCTTTCTCCATTTCGCTCGGAGTGATGTCTGCGAATAGGCTGGCCATAGCGCAATAGCAGGAAGAGAAATAGAATTCTGGCAACAAGTGCTAGAATTAATGGTATGCCACCAAACACCGAATGTGCAAAGTTCGGGATGATTCCGAGTATTGCCTGGAAAGGTGCTAACAGACCGGAGCAGATGCTCTTAAATACATGTACAATTCCGGTTGTATCAGACATATTGAAGATACGTCCTATCATTTCTACGAAATGTATAGGGCAGTTTGTACGTATTAAAGTCTGTATCTCAGACGAAGTCCTTGCTACTTGTAGATCATAGGTTTCTTTGGCCGAGGTCAAAGGCACTGTTTGCTGTAAAAGCATGGCTTTCATTCTGCTCAAAGTATCAAATCTTATAAAAGAGACGTTCAGCGAAGGCCATAGAGGCGACTCCTGACTGTGTCTATTGGGGAAACAATACTTGCATACAGCAAGTGACCCTGGAGTTGACCGTTACTAGATATGGGATGCCTGGCAGCATGCCGCAGCAACTCTGATCATTCAACATGAGGTAACTCCCATTAGAAAGTTGTCCAAACGCTGGATTAATCACAGCAGCTGGTGTACCCTGCAGATAGCAAGACAAATTTGCCACAGAACGATTACAAGCCCCGTGTAAAGAAATGTCCTGACATATAAGTGAACCGCTCAGTGCACGTTTACAGTGTGTACCGCTCAAAAACACTTCACGATCCCCACTCCAACATCTATGTGTATACGGTAAATCCCAAGATGTCCTAATGTATTCCTTACCCAACCTTTCATATCTGCCTGCTTGCATTCGTCTGAGGCAATACTGAAACTGAAAAGTACTCACAGGTAATGTTATTTTGCCATGAATAAGCCATTCTGTAGCTGGTTTTTCTGCCACTGTAAATGGTAACTTTTCCAGTTTTTCAATGCTCAGCACTGTATACCTTGCTCCTCTTTGTGCCAGTTCGATCTGTTTATCAGTTAGATTGTATTCTGCAAACAGAGCTGACGTGTTGATGAAACGCCAAGGCACATAGCCCGCTCGCAAAGATTGCAGCGTCCAGCTTAATAACACAATAGAACGTAATTGAGACTGGCCTTGCTGTAACATCGCCAAATCTTGTTCTAGTATGTCGATAGCAGAGGATACAATGCCATCCAATGAATATATTCTGGAGGACAAAGTTGTTAACCCATTGTCGACCACAGAGAGTGTTTGCTCTAAATTAATACGATCAAGTTCACGTATTCGTTCTGCAGCCTCCATCTGTGACACTTTCCATGCTTCATTATAGGCAGCATAAATGCCGGCATATATGAAACGTTTTTGACGCGGTTTTCTTGGTCCAAGCAAGAATTCCCTAAGGTCTGCGTCCTTTTTAAGTAAGGTTAAGTGTTGTTTCACATCCTGTAGTGTAGACTTATGCAGCCAATCGAGGCATAATTTTCCTACACTGTATGTTGTTACTACCCCCGGATGTTGTCTTTGGACGTATCTTGGGTCTGGCCTATGAATAGTAAAGCCCTGAGTTTTATTCAGGAATCTTTCCTGACAGTTATTCGTGTCTGTGGGCCAGATCAACCATTTTTTCCAATCAGGATTAGATCTGTTGAGTTGTAGTATATTGTCAACTGTCACCACTGCCTTTGTATCATTATCACTGGCAGGTGTTGGTACAGAAGGTGTGTTCATCTCTTTGATCTTGGCTAATCCAAGACAAGAAGTTTGTTGGACGGTTTCATTCAAAAACAGTATTTGTTCAGGGATAATGCAGGCTCTAAATAAAGCTTAAATACCCTGTACTTGCCATTCTTTAGTACCCCAGACAGTTTTTGTGTCTACCGTGTCTTTCCATAAGTCGAAACCCTGTCTAGACAGTCGGGCAATAAATGCTGCAGAGTAAATCTGTTTTGTATTAGTTAACATAATTTTCAGTCCTGTTTTGTTTACATTTTTATAGTAAAACATTTCTGGATCAGATGTATTGTAACCTGAAAAATATGGAAACTTGTTGGCAAATGTTTTTGAACTACCTTTAGGTGGTGTAGGACAATGTTCCCATTGGTTAAACATAAACACATTTCTTGGATATGCAGATTTATGCAAATAATGATGACCATAGTGGTTGTAACAATACATTTGTTCATAGTCTGATGAACCCTCTAAATATTCATTTTTAGAAAATGCAGCAGATTTTTCTAGGTCAAACATTATGTCATTCATCAGTCTCAAAGTCCCAATCATCAGAATAGGTACTGGACGTAATTAGATCACTTAGTGAAATTTTAAACAAATGTGGTATGTTCAATTGTTCATTCGGGCCGAAGATATAATCTGTTGTGTCCCACGCTATACCATCCTGTATAGGAACAGCTGTGATGTTCACTGATGACAAGTCTCTTGCTTCACGATGGGAAGATTTATGAGGTTTCAAAAGTACGTTCACGTCTTTTCCCTCAGTGTTCACATGGATGTATCTGCCACTTATAAGCACGCTCACAGTTGTTACCAAAGCTAGCCAGAGCAGGAAAACAAAAAGTCCAGATGTAATCCAGAGTTCAATCCATGGAGAAACCAAATAAGTCTTTTTCAGAAAGTGAAGAAAGTCTTGTACTTGCTGCTTGAATTTCAATGATGCTGGCGTCGTTTCAGGTTCACTCGGATCTTCTGAGAACGTATCAAAGTTAATGAAATAGCCAGAAGCAGTTCTGTCAATTGTTGGAATTGCATCAGGATTTGTAGAAATCACTGGAACCAGTTCATCACTTGCCACGTTGGTGTAGACAGGTGTATTTGGACGAACTGTTATTTGGTGTTCAAGAGGGATGAGTTCCATAGCGTTGTTGCTTAGTCCTCCATCAGTTACAGCTGAATTCTCGATTGTTATCAGTCTTTCAGTCTGAACCTCTTGGATAGTAGCGAGAGGAGTGCGTCTGCTACTAGGTCGGAGTCCACGAGGCCTACTATTTAGTATTGGCCACATACTGTGGTTTGATGAGGTCGATGGACACAAATCTTTTCTCCTTTCTTCCAGCAAGGGGCGGCAGAAGTACTGTTCTTGTTCCTTGAACTGCTAGGACAGGTACTGGTTGTCTGTAAGAAGGTCCAAATTCCTTCTTGTCCGCAATCTTTTCTCTGACTAGATCCCCAACTTTTGGAATCCAGACAGGCCTTGCTGGGACCGCCGATTTTTCCCCAGTGGTGGTTGGCTGTAGGAATATGTTGCTTTGTTTCGTTCTTAATTTATTGAGTTCCTGTAAAACAGCCAAACGATCTTTGATATCAAACGGTTTATTTTCCACCACTGTGCCTACGTGTTCAAGGTCTGGTATCCACATTCTTGTCCCAAATAGGACCTCATATGGAGTGACCCCCCCTAGAGAACTTCTTGGCAGATTATTCAATGAGCGTTGGACCCCACTAAGGTGTTTGACCCACCCATCACCCGAACCTAATACCCTAGCTGTTATAGACTGCTTTATGTCCCGGTTTTTCCTTTCCACAACCGAATTTCCCTCAGGATGGAATGGAGAGGAGTACCGCAATGCAACGCCCAGACTGGCCATGGCTTCTTTGTAAGCCCGAGAGCTAAACGCAGGACCCTGGTCAGAATGTAGCGTGCCTATTGCGTTTGTGCCGATAAAGACTCGCAAATCTTTTATAACAGTTCGAGCGTCAGCCGAGCGCTGAGGCCATAACCATAGGAACCTAGATTCAGTATTTGCGGGAATGCCTTTGTCCAGTAGGACGCAGGCACGTAGATAGTCTAATGCTGTCTACCAATGGTGTCTGTACTGGGTTGCCGCATTCGCAGCATGGTGTCTGGTGGCTTTCTCGCTGTAATTTACAGTCTAAGCAGTTGTCGATGAATATGTGAATGTCTGTATTCATTCCAGGCCACCAGTACATCTCTTTTAACGTCAACATTGTTTTAGAGATCCCTTGATGTGACAGACCCTCCCCCAAATGTGTTTCATAAATCAAGGCTGCTCTACGTTCCATGTTTGGAATTACCCTATCCCCCACTCCAGGGATTCGAGCAAAAGGAACGTTGTTCGCATCAATTACATAAGAGTACTTGAGTGGAAACTTTTTTGGTAACGCTGCACTGCTGCCTTTGCTTGATGCATTGACAGCCAACATTATCTCACCGTCTATTTTTGTTTTTGAACGAGTGATCGCAGCTGGGGAAGCCGTCTGAACAGCCCCCTTTGCGGCTTCGTCAGCCAATGAATTCCCTGCAACGTGAACGCCATGACGTTGGTGACTCAGTGTGTGGATCACGTGAGCCTTTGGTAGTTTGTTTTTCAACTGAACTACTTGTTCCCAAAGCATTTTGTGCTTTATTGTGCCACCTTTCGCATCTTTGAAACCATTTTCAAGCCAGTTTTGTATATATTCATTATACGACTGAACACAGTAAAAGGAATCGCACATTATTAGTGTGGGGAATTCTCGATCTGTACTTTCAAGTGCCAGTTTGAATGCTTGTAGTTCAGCTCGCTGAGCTGTACAATCTCCTAAAGACTGAGTTTTTGTGACCATAGGTCTGAAGATGCCATTTCGCATGCGACCTTTAACGATTGCACACGCTGCACTGTAAGCTTGCTTACTCCCTGTTGCGGGCTGTGCGGATCCGTCAGTGTAAATTATGAATTCGTACTGATCGAGAGGCAGAATTTCAGTAGGCAGAGGACATTCTTGTTCATATTGCAGGAATGCTTGTGTTTTTAAATCTGGATCAAAAACATATTCAACATCTGTTGCAGCAAGAGAATTAACCCATTGTATCCATCTTGGATGTAATGCTTTAGCATTTGGAATGCTTGCTTTTGTGACCGCTTCTAAAGCTGGTACTGAGGTTACGACAATAATGCGTTTCCCTTGGGCTAAGGCTCTTTCTTTTGCTACAGCGGTTTGACCTGCTGTTAGAATTTTTACAGTTGAACTGAAGCGCATTTCCGCTTGTGTGTAGAAATGAGATTTGTATGCGATTGGTATTTTCTCACCCTCATTGAAGGTTAAGTAGGTGAATCCGCATTGACCCGAAATTATTCGGATCACCAAATTGCGTTGACTTACGCGTGTTTGTAAGTGATTTGTTGCTAACATGTTAGCCTGGAGTGAACGCAAGATTTCTGTGTGTTCGTTGTGTCCAATTTCTGATTGAAAAATCAGGTTTGATTAATGCGTAGAGGGGTTTAACCCTTTCTGCATAATTTAGAATGTATGTTCTTCCAAAGTTTAGGAAACCCAGGATGGATTGTAAGTTTTTAGCGTTTTGGAGGTTGGAGCAGCGCACACTTTTCTAAAAAGTTAGCTGCCAAGCTCTTGCCTTCACTTGAAAGCTCATATCCCAGAAATAGGACATTGAGATGGGCAATTCGGGACTTTTTAAAGTTGAATTTGTAGCCCTCAGAGGCGAAACCCATTATAATGGTGCTCACCCTATTCAAGTGTTTTTCCAGGTCATCGTCTGTCAGATAGATGTCATCGACATAGGACAATGCCTCATTGTCATAAATTTGTAGTAACTCCGTTACCCTCGCTGAGAATAAACCTGGGCTGTTCTTGAACCCTTGTGGGAGTCGACAAAAGTGACGCTGGGTCCCCATTATGGAGAATGCTGTTAAGTACCTGCTTTCAGGTGCTATGTTTTGACAAAAGAAACCATTTGAGATGTCTAATGTTGTTTTGTATTTTTTACGCACAATGTTATTCATTAATGCTGTGCTATGTGCATTTTGCACTGCAAAAGTTTTAGAACAAGTGTTTAAGTGTCTGTAATCCAAAACTAGACGATATGTATTGTCTGGTTTGGAGACAGGAAACAAAGGATTGTTCATTGAGGAGGTGCATGTTTCAATCACCCCTTGGTATTCAAGTTGATCTAAGATCTCCCTGACCTGTTTTTAGCTTCTTGCTTTATTGGGTACTGCCGTTGTGCAGTTGGTTCATGTTTCAGATGTATTTTATGGTGAGGTGAGTCCTCATCCCATCCTACATGATTTTTATATAATGCTGGGGCCTGGGCCACTGCCCATTTCCTGGCATATGTATATCTTAGATGCATTGGTATATGGTTGGAGAAGGCAGGCATAATTATGTCCTCGCCATGTGGGCACTCCCTGACAAATTGTGGTGGCCAGTCCTTTTCTGCTAGAAGTATGTCATAGCCCTTTGATAGTCTTTCCCAAAAAGTGCTTTCACCTGTCTAGGTTTGTCTCCCTCCATCCGGAGTGCTATTTCATATAACTTTTGTGGAGTACTAACCCTGGTGTCTACAGTCTCAACTGTGTGGTACTCATTCAAGTCCACTATCTCCAGAAGTTCCTTCAGGTTCTGGCGAGCTATTGTGACTTCTGCTGCACTGTCCAGCATTGTCTGAGCCCATTCTCCGTTCTTGAGTTGTGTTCTCAGTATTCTCGGCATGTCTGATCTTCAGACCTGCTACTTTCTTTTTGGAGAATTGAGGTTTTACTTTGGTTTTTGGAGCGTGTTTGTCGTCTTTCGATTTCACGCGTTCTTCTCTATGTTCTGATCGTCCTCTTCTTTCCGAAGTCTGTGATGAGATCTGAAAGGGACGAGAGGAACGTGTATCAGTATCTTGATACCTATCAGGTTTTCTCAAATTATCCCTATTCCTGAGGTTATACCTCCTTTCAGAGGGCTCCTTTTGAGGAGACCTACCTCGGGATTGAGAACGTTTCTCGTTTGAATTTTGTTTATTAGTCTCCCACTTCTTTTTAGAAGATGTAGGAGTTTGTTTAATTGAGTCCTTCTCAGGACTTTCAGATAGTTTCGGTTTAACTGGTCTTCCACCCAAACTATCCCTGCCTAATTCTACATAAGATTGTTCTATAATTCTGGGTAGTTCAGTTTGATGTTCTGTAACATCAAATTCCCTTAATTTTTGGCGGATCGCCACTGCTTCTGCCTCCCCTTTAATATTAGATAATATTATTGTTGAGACCTGGTCGAAATTTTTCAGTAATTTCATACCTAAATTTAGAGCAGGCTCTGCCCCGTATTCGTTTTGAATTTGTTTCAGGACATCAGGTATTACCGCAATTGACGGAATGCCATGTGTTTTAGTATAAATGGCAGCAAAGACTGAGCCCCAAGTGGTGCAGTCTTCCAGTTGTGGTGTGATCCCCATTGGTAAACTAATTGTCAGTATTCTGTGTTTCTCATACCGGCTAGTATTTGGAAATACTGCTTCGATTTGAGTAATTTTTTGAGCTATCCAGAATGGAATTTGCTCACGTTTTGTGGGCATTTTACCCATGACTGCGTATAGAGTCTGTGGTGTAATTTTTAGTGTATTCTCCTGGTGAGGAGTTTGATTTGGAATTGTTAATGGTTGCTGGACTGTAAAAGTCCGCATGACATATTGGACCAATTGTCTGTAAATTTTTATTAATTCTTGTATTTGAACAAGTAAGTCCTCATCTGACATTATATCCAGTTCAGGATGAGGTGTGTAGCCGGCTAGAATCGGCCATGTTGCTCCTGGTCTACCTAGTGGACCGAGCCTGGTAATGTTTTTGTGATGTTTTAGGGCGCCTTTAAACCAGAGCTGATGCTCTTGGTATGTTAATGGAATCTCTATTTCCTCGAAAGGAATATATTCCTCTGGTGGTTCATCTTCTTTGTAGAAGTGAAACATGTGTGCTACTGAATTGGATTCAGGAAATATTACCCATGAATAGAATACCTCTGTCTGAAAGGATTCGTGTGCCTCTATCACGAAAACTGCTCTACCGCCTCTTGGTGGTAGGCCAAATTTTTTTTTACGTTTTAGAGTGATGGCTCTTCTTAAGTTTGGAGGGATGTTTATGACACCCTCCTCGGTTTCAATTAAACCTGTAATGTTAAAAGCTGCTGCTTGGGCTGGATCAGCCGCAGCTCCACCGTTTCCGGTCTCAGTGTCGGAGCCAGGCATTTTGTTGTTTGAAAAATGTAGAACAAGTTTCAAGGAAACAAAGATTAGGTGCACAATATTTTGGAACACTGTATCCTTCAACGTTGAGCAAACCAAACAGCTAATATATAGGTTACTGCCCTATGTAGCCTTGGTGGATACCTAACCCTGCCCACTCCAGACGTCTTTTGGAGTATATGGGTAGGGGTCTCTTGAGAGAAAAAGCACGGCTGAGTTACTCAGTATCTAACGTTGAATTACCGCCTTACCAAACCGTTGGGCGCCATGTAGTATAGCTCCTATTTCCCTAATAGGCTCTGCGCATTGGAATAATATATCCTATAGGTTTGACATAGGACTAAGGTCAGTATGTCCCTATCGAGTATATTAAACTTAATTAATTGTGCCAGCTAGCTCAGAGGCCACTAGAAACTCCTTGACAACAAGAAGGGAGTAGTTTCTGGCAGCCGCAAAACATGACCACTGTGTGTTTCCCTTTAGAATCAGAACGTGTCCCAGAGTCGTGGAAACAATAGATAACTATTTCACTCAGCTCAATCGTGCATGCTTAGTTTTCCTCAAAGTTACACAGAAAGAAATAGACGGGCGTTTCAATAAAAGATTTATTGAACAGTCTTGTTTCTGGTGTAAGTAAAATGTGCTGTTACGATCACAAGACAGTATGCGAGATAAATAATGTACAGTGTGAGCAGTAGAAATAAATAATACTGCGATAGCATTATCTTTTAGTACATATGCATTTACATAAATAACACAGACTAAAAATGCGAGTACTCATACGATGCGTTTCTAATCTAGTTCTACCCCAATGTACCTAACCTAACCTAGGTGTAGGAAGAAGTATGAAGTAGGTGAAGTATTCCTTACTATGGTATACTAAGAGTATGTTAAGCCTAGTATGCCTAGTATGCCAAGAGTCCCTCTAGGTTCTAGTCAGCTCCATACCTGAAGAATGAGAAAGGTAGGAATCTCTTTGCCAGACTCGAACTCCAACACCCCGCAAGGGAAGTTAGATCACTGGAAGGTGGACTCTCTGCGTGCAGGGATGACAGCGTCTTCTCAGTGCGTCAGGCCGGGAAACGGGCTCCTCTGAAGTCGAGGTCTCCTCTGCTTTACAGGGGCTAGGGAAAGTATATTTATACCTAAGAAGTACCTCATAATGTTAGCATTGACGTGAGTCGGACAGCGGAAGACGTCATGAATGAACCCCTAAGGAATAATGGTTCATGCATAATATATGAGTCCTTGAAGAAATCAATAGTCCTGGGCTAGGGAAACTCCCGCAGCCTAAGGGTCTGTTCTTCATGAACTCGTTGTGACGTTAGGGTGGACGGATGTCGGAGACCATGCCTGTATTTGGAGTGCACGGTTTAATGCCTAAATAAGGGCTGGGATTTTATGCCTATATAAGGGCAGGGCGAATTGTGCCTATATAAGGACATGATACTGGAAAGCCCGTTTATGGACACCCTAGGAGGAATACAACACTTGCTCTCTAGCACACAGACAGTACACAGACCCATGCTTTAACACACCTTGCTCTCTAGCACAGACAGTACACAGACCCATGCTTTAACACACCTTGCTCTCCAGCACACAGACAGTACACAGACCCATGCTTTAACACACCCTGCTCTCTAGCACAAACACACAGACATTACACAGACCCATGGTTTAACACAGGCTGTTCTCTAGCACAGACACACAGACAGTGCCCGTTCACAAGCCTGTGCAGCACTCACCTTGACCCCGTCATAGCACTCCACGCTCCTCTGAAGCACACACACGTCTGTCACACGCCTGTCACATGCCCCCTGCGCCCTCCAGTACAGAGACCGCTGAGAGTACAAAGGTTGCCATTGTTCACTGCTCCAAGGCCCTGCGGTGGAACCAAGGCCAGAGGGAGGGGAAGCAGCATGGAGGGAAGCCCGGGCCCTGGTGTGGGAGCGGAGCGGAGCAGAGTCCCTGCGGGGGCACGTCATCCGCAGACCCCCCCTCCCAAGGCCAGAGAGACAGGACGAGAGCTCAGCCCTGGGGAGACTGGGAACGGAACGCCGATACTCCCACCCAGCGTGAGAGGAGTGAGGGAGGGAAATTACAGCCCTGGTGTGAGAGTGGAGACTGAGGTCACAGCGCACCAAGGCCAGGGCGAGAGAGAAATAAGGATCAGCCCTGGTGTGAGGGCGGAGGCTGGGAAGCAACTCAGTCACAGTGCACCAAGGCCAGAGAGGGAGGGAGGGATGAGATAAGTAAACCTCAGCCCAGTGCTTAATTTGAGCCGGTGGCTCCCGGTGCTCCGCACCAGCACTTAATTGTCAACACCAGCGCTTGACAGTGTGCCACAAGGTGGCGATGTCTGGCTAATATAACATGACCACAACAACAGTTAATTCAATCTACATTAAAAATTACTATTAAGTGCCGACCAAACTATTCTTATAGCTTTGGGGACCTGAAATAGTCCATATTGTCACACTTGTAGGAGTGAGATGCTTAGTAGTTGTGTTGTTACTATCATTGACAGCGCTGGGAGGGGCAATGGGTGGTGCGAGCTGCAGTGGCCTTCTGACGAGGGCCCTGGCACTTATTTTTTTTTTTACAAACTAAGCACTGCCTCAGCCCTGGTGAGAGAGCAGAGACTGGTGGGGGAAGTACATAGAAAGGGAAGCCTCAGTCTTGGTGAGAGAGGGGTGACTGGTCGGGGGAATGGGTAGAGAGGGAAGCTTTAGCCCTGGTGAGAGAGCGGAAACTGGAGGGCAGAAGGGGAGGGCGGGCGGAGGAGAGCCTCAACCCTGGTGCGAGAGCGGTGACTGGAGTGCGGAGGGGAGCCTCAGTCGTGGTGCGAGAGCGTAGTCTGGTGGGGGAAGTACATAGAGAGGGGAGCCTCAGTCGTGGTGCGAGAGCGGAGTCTGGTGGGGGAAGTACATAGAGAGGGGAGCCTCAGTCGTGGTGCGAGAGCGGAGTCTGGTCGGGGGAGTGGGTAGGGAGGTGAGCCTCAGTCCTGGTGAGAGAGCGGTGACGGGAAGGCGGAGGGAAGCTTCAGTCCTGGTGTGAGAGCGGAGCCTGGAGGGCGGGCGGAGAAGAACCTCAGCCCTGGTGCCAGAGTGGAGCCTGGGAAGCGAGCACGGATACCCCACCCCAGTGACAGCAGACCCCGAGGGCTCAGCTGCTGGGAGAGCAGGTTTTACTGGCCAGCCGACCTCGGACCTCTCCCCTGCAGGCCTTACTCCCTGAGGCAGACTCGGGGGGACTGTTACTGCCACCTTCCGAACACCTGGGCTGCAGCCGGCACCCTGGAAACACAACACACATCTGGACTGCAGCCAGCACCCCCGAAACATATCAAACACATCTGGACTGCAGCCAGCACTCTGGAAACACCTGTGATGCAGCCCAACCCAGTAAACATCTGTGCAGCAACTTGCACCCCAGAAACACGTGCTGCAGTCTGCACCCCTGAAACTTGTGCTGCAGCCTGCACCGGGTCAACATCTGTTCTGCAGCCTGACCCCTGAAATATATGTGCTGCAGCCTGAGCCAGGGAAACATCTGGACTGCAGCCTGAACCCCTGAAACAGAAGACACATCTGGACTGCAGCCAGCACTCTGGAAACACCTGTGATGCAGCGACCTAGTAAACATCTGTGCAGCAACTTGCACCCCAGAAACACCTGTGCTGCAGTCTGCACCCCTGAAACATGTGCTGCAGCCTGCACCTGGGAAACATCTGAACTGCAGCCTGAACCCCAGAAACATCTGTGCTGCAGCCTGAACCAGGGAAACATCTGTAGTGCAGCCTGAACCCCAGGCAGGCAGGACACGCTCTCTCCCAACGCTTTTTTATTTTTATAGCACAGGCGCTGGCATTTGCAATGCAATAGGTCTTGCATTTGCTAGAGTTTAAGCTATTGGCATTGTAAATGACCATGCCTTTTATTTATCTGTTTTAAAAACAACACATAACTAAAAGGTATTGTAATTTACAATGCCAATAGCTCAAACCCTGGTAAATGCGAGACCTATTGCATTGCAAATGCTTGTTTAAATGTATCACCCCTCACTCCACCGTTGATCCTATGCCCCTCTCCCACATTACTTTCGCAGGCTGCACTGACTTCCTACCAGCCCCCCCGACCAGTTCCTCTGTTGTTCCCCCCCAACCCTCCATGTCGTCTTCTTTTTTACAGTTTTTTTTTAGGGACCACCTGCTGTAATTTGCTGTCAGGTTGCCCCTTTCTTAACAGGCACTTTCACTCATTTGAGTCCTTTGTTTATTTACTGCAATTGCTATCTGGGAACTGTACATAAATAAAATAGCAGCCACTTCCTGCAGTATTTAAGCCAATGCGTGGGGATGCACGTGCGCACAAATGTACTCACGCTGGGCCGCCATAGCAATAAGTTGCATGTGCGCGTACACATCATCGCATTTATTTATTTTTTGCCAATGCTATTCAGCATCACCAACCAATATTTTTTCTCTTTTTGCTAATGCGGAAAATAATTGGCAAAAAGCATTGCGAAAGCCAATAGGTCTGTATTCCTTTCAAAAGGGGACACCAATTAATTGGCTTTGGCAAGGCTTATTCTTGTGTGGTGGGTGAGGAGGATGTGTCACTTATAGTTGGAGAGTTACATTGTGGGTGGGGAACACTAAGGGGTCATTTATGATTTGCGGATGGGGCATCATCTGGCACTGGTGGATGGGGGGCAATAGTCTTGACTATTAAGTGGAGCTCCTAGTTTTATAGCTGTGGTATCTCTTCCGGTCTCCCTCAAACAACAAGGCGGAGGGGAGAGGGGGCAGCAATCCGCCCGTGCCCATACTGAAGGTCCAGCCTTCTGTGCTGAACTAACTCTGGCTGCCCGTCATCTTTACCCAGCTGTCACACAATCAGGAAACACATAATCGGATGCCATACCTTCTCAGCCTATTGTACTGCCTTACATCAGTTCTCTGGTTAGAAAGGAAACTTTAGTTTGATGAAATATCAATCACAGATGTGAAGTAAAGTAATCCTGGACACGGCCAAGCAACACAATGAGTGTCACTCTTAAAATATGATATAGTTATACCTAGCTAAACCGCACAACTACTATTTCTAAATCCAATTAACATCACACACCATAAAAACAGGAAGCGACGTCTCTGGAATCTAATGAAACTGTACAGTACCATTCAGTTTTAATTTCCGAACAAACAAATCCGAAATACAATGTTCTTTGTGCGCCATCTGGTGGTCAACGTAAGCAGTCTCACTAGGTAAAATATTTGTCGCATTACTATGGTTTCATATTCTAATTGTGGTGCACCTTTAATGTTAAGCTTTATTGTTTCTTGGTGGTTTAAGCTCTTTTGTAGACTTTAAACCCAACATCACAGTGCTCACTATCCTAGGACATGAAGTCAACACGGAGCCATTTACTGCTCACGCTGGTTCTTTCGGCTGTTGGTTTTTCTTCAAAGAAGATGTTCTGTTTTTGAAGACAGCCTGCGCAAAAAGTTACCTGTTGATCCTACCACTAAATGTGCAGTGATCTGAACAGGTATTGTCAGGCAGGACACAAGCCGAGGGTACACGTGGGTAGACTGCATCTACCCACACTTTTCACAGAGTGGATGCTGTAACGTGCAATATGACATGGCCATATTAATGTTGGACGAGGAACACAATACAGAACAGCTACTCTATTGCTATCCCCATACAGCTAATACCAGCACTGACGACACACCGGCTACAAGCCCACAAAATACTGCTCATTCTTCTACAAAACAAAGTCACACCATCACCAAAGCACAATCTCTAAACTGCCTACCAATAAATGCTTGATCACTCTCTAAAAACAAGCATCAGATCTACGACCTTCTCACTGACACACAACCTGACTTACTCTTCATAACTGAATCATGGTTGGGAGATGATATGGCTCCAGTCTTGCATGAAGCCATTCCTCTAGGCTATCAAACAATCATGCAAAATCATGTAGGCAAAAGAGGAGGTGGCCTAGCTGTTGTGTGCAAACAAACATTAAATATCACTAAAGCTGATGACGTCTCCATACAAAGTTGTGAGGCCGTCTTCACCAGATGCAATCCTACACCGTCTTCCTCCTGTAATTTCCTACTCCTTTACAGCCCTCCACCTAGCAATGCAACATTCCCAGACACACTTCTAGACACAGTTTCAAACCTTATAACACTACACTCCAACCTATGCATTCTGGGTGACAAACATTTGGTTTGACAAACCCAATATGCCCCATCCAAAAACAATCATCACTGGCCTAGACGTACTGAACCTTCATCAGATCGGCCACAAACACACACACAGAGCTGGACACATCCTAGATATCATTTCTGCAAATAAAGAACTAGTTACCTTTCAAACAATGACTCCAGTCACATGGTCGGAACACCATTTGCTTGCTTTCAAACATAAAACAACACAAAGCAACACACCTAAAACCACCTTACATGCATCCATCTATCGACGGTGGAATAAATTCAATTTTGAACACTTGGAAACACAACTAAACATCCAGTACAGATCTAGACACAAACAATTCTGTTAAAAAACTATATGAATGGCTTCAGTAAGCTTTTGATATCCTAATCCCACTGAGAACGACACAACAGAACAAAAGAAAACAGGCACCTGGGAGAAATGCAGAGATAAAACAGAAAAAATAGCAAAATATAAAGCTACAACACACCTGGCTCAAAACAAACACCAATCAAGACAAACTTCACCTACAGAAACTTAACAGATTACACAAGTCAGCTATCAAAAAATAAAAAAAGATACCATGCAGACAGAATTTAAAATGCTAAATGTGCATATAAAGAATTCCATAAAATTCTCACAGAATTTCGTAAGCCAAATTGCTTAGAAGGAGCTCATCCCAGTACTCAAGAATTCACTGACAAACTGGTAAATCATTACACGACCAAAGCAGACACATTGGACTCCTATTTAAAACAAAGAAAAACCACTGCACCGACCCTTTCCAAAACAACTATCCAAGAGTACGCTAACCCAGCCTCTCGATTCCTTCCAACAAATTTCACACAATGAATTTATGGATCTAGTCAAAGCAAGCAGGCCTGCTGGCAGCTGTGTCCACCGCAAACCTTCAAGACAATTCTTCTAACCACCTTTGCTGCCACACCAGTAAGAAGAATCATCAACAATTCATTAACTACAGGAATATTTCCAGAAGATCTAAAAAAAGTCATACATACGCCCATTACTAAAGAAAACAAACCTGGACCCGCTTAACTCCGACAACCACAGACCGATTTCAAATGGACCTTTTTCTGGGCAAACTGTTAGGAAGAGCAGCATTCGCCCAGATGTCACAATTCATTGAAGATAATTCCATAAATTCAGACTTCCAAACAGGATTCCGTCCAGAAAGAGGCACAGAATCTGCCCTCCTTGCCATCTGGGATGACCGTAAGAACACAGTTGACCGGAACGGGGTTGATGCACTACTTCTCTTGGACATCTCGGCTGCTTTTGACATGGTTGACCAGGACACTCTAATACAAAGACTCTACAAAGCCAGCATAGAGGGGACTGCTCTTGACTGGATCACATCCTACCTTCACCATAGAACCAATGTCATCCATACTCCCCCTTTCTCGTCCGAACCGTATTTAACAAAAGCAGGGGTCCCTCAAGGCTCTATCATCTCACCCATGCTTTTCAACATTTACATGAAGTCATGACCGGCAGTGATCAATCAATTTCACCTCACATGCTATAACTATGCAGATGGCACACAAATACTCCTTAAACTGGAAAGCCCCAAAGACATTGGACACTCACAATTTTTCAGTTGTCTCAGAGCCGTGGATCAGTGGATGACATGGAGCCATCTAAAATTGAATGCTTCCAAAACGGAAATACTCATATGTGGCGATTGGAAAAATTATGACCCACCTGCAGCATGGCCTGATGACCTAGGAACACCGCCTAAAGTATCAAAGGAAGTAAGAATCCTCGGAATTACCATGGACTCCAAGCTGTCAATAAATGCCCAAGTAGACAAACAAGCAAGATCAAGTTTCGTCACTATAAAAGGTCTGCGACGCATCTTACCCCACCTGGGATTACCACACAAGGTCCAGGCTACTATTTCTCTTGTTCTGTCTAAACTTGATTACGCCAACAGCCTCTACCACGGATCATCTTTAACAACTATGAAAAGGCTACAAAGGATTCAGAAGTCTGCTGCCAAACTACTCTTACATATAAAGCCACACGCCCACATCTACCCAGCCTTGAAAGCCCTACATTGGTTACCTGTTGCCAGTAGATCCACATTTAAGCTACTTTGTATCACCTACAAAGCGATGCATGGAACAGGACAGCTCTTCATCAGGAATAAAATCACCAAATACATTCAACAAAGGAACCTCCGCTCTAGATTGGCACCCCGCCTCAAAATCCCACCATACAAGAAAAAAAACATAGATAGCACATCCTTCTCTGTTCAAGCAGCCAAAATATGGAACTCTTTACCCCCAAACATAAGATCGACGGATGACTGCATAATCTTCAGAAGACTACTCAAGAGTTGGCTTTTCCCCACATAACCACCATACACAAACATAAATATACAGAATATCCCTCTGTATATAAGCATTTATTTGGACTATAGATGTGTACCTACATAAGTGTATTGCTTTGTATAAACATGCATAGCAAATATGTTTCTAAATATATAGATATTCGTTAGTTCTGCTTCACAAATGTATATATTACTTATGGTTATATTAGTCTATGTTTAACATGTATATAGGTGACTTCATAAATAAATACATCTTTTATAATTTCATAACTATTTATCTACAATTGATTCACTATTGAATTACAAAACAATGTACAAAAAATATAACAAAAAATAAATTAACTTTAAATACAGCAACACTTGAAAGTCTGAGTTTATTAAATACAACTTAAATCTTCATATATTACCTTCCTTATGCATATTTACCTTCCATGGACTTATGTATCTTTATATTTATTACTTTGCTTCTAATTTAGCATCTCCGATGCACTACCCTATATCTCACCCTATACTTCTCACAATATATCCTCTACCTCCACTCTGACTCATCTCTAACCTCATTCTACTACTCTCTCCAATGCACTACCCTATTTCTCACCCTATACTTCTCTCAATATATCCTCTACTTCCACTCTCTCACTCATCCCAAACCCCATTCTTCTACTATGAACCCCAAAATAACCATTTCTAGGCTCTCACCTACTTCTCACCCTATACCTCTCTCAATATATCCTCTACCTCCACTCTCACTCATCCCAAACCCCATTCTACTACTACGATCCCCAAAATAACCCTTTCTAGACTTTTCCCTCCTTGCATCATCTCATACCTCCTTTACTAATCAGATCTCCCAAACAAGCCTTTCTAAACCCTTACCTCTGACTTTCCCCCCTCCACCTCCCCTTTACTTATCCCAAACCTCACTGCTAAGCTGCTATTAGCTAAAAAAAAAAAAATCCTTCCTTCTTCTATAACTTCACTATCCTTTTCCATCCAAATAACAGACTAACATATCCACCACTCAAATTATTTTCATATTTCCCTTTACTAATTCCCCACTAATCCTCTTTGGGTTCCGGAGTAGCGTGCTAACCACTGAAAATGGCTTTGACACCTCATCAGGGGTAGCAAGCCCTATATAAATAAAAAAGCAAACACTTCCCTCTTCTATCCCTCCACTATCCTTTTTCAATCCAAACAACAGACTACCATGTCCACCGCTCAAATTAATTTCAAATTTTCCTATATAATTCACCACTAATCCTTTTTGGGTTCTGGAGTAGTGTGCTAATCACTGAAAAAGTGTAAGCGCTATATAAATGCAATTACATCACATAGCTAATGGTCCTAGCAGCAACTGCAGCCAGATATCACCTTTCCCTGCCAAGAAGTTGGGCCCCACAGAAATGTGCTTAACTCGTCCCGGTGTAATCTTCAGACACAAGTACATACATTTTTTTTTGCTTTTCATTCCGAGCAGCTACATGCAGGCAAGTGGGGCTTGTTATTTTTAATTCGAGCTTAGCCCAAAGCAAACGACGAAGGAAAGGGGCCATCAGGCCCCTTTCGATTGAGTATCGTGGCTGAAAGCTATCTGGAACACACCTAACTGCAAATATAATGGAGGGGAAACAAAGGCTCACAGCTTTGTATTACTTCACAGGTACTCAAGAGAGGCATGTTTTTGACTTTGTTCAGTCCCTGAATATAAGACATATGCATGCACTGGAAAAATATCAGATGTGTTGGTCAGTCCCAGTATTTACACAAATAACTATTTAAATACCACTATTTTGTTTACTTTCTTTTGTCATCCCAACTCAGGGTGTCGGAGCCCTTTACATCACACGTACACATTTTACATTAACAATAATTCAAATGTGTATAAACCAATGTACAGAATGTGTTACATAAGACAGTGAGGATTACAAGGTATATGAGTCACGTCCTTCATATCTCACTGTGCTATATCAGAAGGATAACTATTTATGAAATGCAATTGACAAAAGGATCTCTATTTTAAAAGCAGTAACCCACTTACCTATTTACATAAAATAAATATCTGTCATCTGCGTGTCACCTGATGTGTTTTGCAGGAGGCATAGTAACCCTCTATGCTACTTTGATTCAAAAGTGGGACTAGACAAAACACAGATCTCTCCAGGAGGTGCATTAACCTCCAGAGTTATCTTACTATTATTATTCCGAGATTTACTGGGCGCACAAAGATCTATGCAGGAGGTGCCTTAACCCCATAAGATATTTTAAAATGCGCACTTTGCAACCAATTAAGTAGAACAGATTTACTGCCACGTTTCTCCTTGTTGCCAATTTCTTTGTGCAGATTTAAAAAAATAAATGTATAAATAGAGGCCCAGATTTTGTGTCAGGATGCATCACTTTTTTGGCACAACTTCGACACAAAATTTCATTTGTTAAATATCGTAATGTGCTCAGATGTACTCACGAAAGACCTGCTAAACGTGTGAGGTCTTAAGATCTGATGTCACTCCATGTGAGGTCATGGGTTGTGATGCCAATTTCTGTGAAGTCACGCGTGATGTGTCGCTTGGATACTGCCTAACTTGTTAGTCCCCTCCCCCACTTTTTTTGGGGGGACTTGTGCCCTGATGTCAGGGTCAAGTTAAGAATAAGGTGAGGGTCTGCCCTCTGCATCATATTGGCTAAATATGAGTTTTTGGGCCTAAGAGCATACTGCTTCGAGCCCCTTAGTTGCCATGGGAAGCAAGTTTTGTTTTTAAGATCAATTCATGGTTGAAGTGCCACAAGACCAATTACTTCTTTGAGTTTACTTCTTTGAGTTCGTCACGCAACACCTGATAAACGAGTACTACTCTTTCCTCTCCTGGTGAGGCTGTCTCAGCTGAGAAATTCTTTTATGCTAAGCACTTGCTTTCTCTTCTCTTAAGATTTGAAATTCAAAACTAGCTTTTAGCAAAACAGACCTTGAAATGACCCCTTGAATTGTGAAGTTTTTGGATGCAGTTATTAATTATATTACTGATTGTAATTAATTTCTTGAATGCTGCAACAGACAATTTACCACGATTTAGCTTCCGTAATTATATAGACGTTTGCTTTTTTTTCGTTTTACCTATTTGATATTGTTGTGACGATTTTAATCTACAACAAAATATTGAATTTAACTGCTGAAATGTGCTAGATACATAATCAACTCCAAGTTACCTACCTTACCTCGAGTTTAGAGCTGACATCCTAATTACCTGGCTTTCAAATATTCCTTCAAAATGTCCCTTAAAAGTAGGCCCTGGCAAAATTTAAATTATGACAGAATAATTCAGGTAATACCCTGAAATTTCTGAAATGACATCACGTTGTGCAATTACGCAGCTGGTCATGGCAAAATTGTAGGGTTGAGTGGAGGAACAAAGCAAACAGCCAGAATGTGATCTGCTAATGTTTGAAGCAATTGTGTTTTTCGCACTATAACACCAAATGTATGCTTGCATTACAAATTGACGCAAAGACGCATTTCGTGCTAAATGACGGATTTCTATTTTGTGTAATTAAGCATAATTTTCCGGAAAATTACGCAAATTTCGCACGCCCCTATTTAAAAGTCACCTAATCATAAATACGCTGATTATTATTATCATCATGCCCAAGTACATCTGTCTATTCCAAATACAAAATTAGAAAAGCAGACTTAGACTGTGCCTCTGGAAAGGCAATGAGACGAGACACACAATGCAACATGACATCTGTGTAATGGACACTTGCACCGTGGCTGGATTACTAGAAAACCTTTGCTGTCAGGTGCATTGTCTCCAAACAACTGGAATCACTGGTACCTGTTGCATATGTACTGTGGTTGCGTTTTGCACTCTGTTACCTAAAGAACCCTTCCTAACTGCTCTTACTATACGAACACACACGTTTAGGAAAAGAGATACAGGAACAACAAAAGGATTTTAAAGAGGCCCGTGATAGGACAGAGGTCCCACAGTAACTTGCTATTCAATAGGCAACATTATTGCCTAGGACTGCTGTGTCTGTCTATAATCAGATGCTTGTCCATTCAATTAATCAATCAATCAAGCATTTCCTAAAGTGCGGCAAATCACCTGTCAGGGTCTCAAGGCACAGAGAGGTGTTGGCTGCTGCATGGTGGTTTGATCATTGAAATATTCAGGTCTTTTAGTTCTTTCCTGATTTGCTGGAGCGACGGTGTGGTCCTGAGGTGCAAGGGGAGGTTGTTCCACACCTTGGATGCCAGGTGCGAGAACGAGCGTCCTCAGCTATTTGGCTCGGCAGATCCGTGCGGTGTCTGCAAGGGAGAGGGAAGCGGATCGAAGGTTTCTGGTCAGTTAGTGGTGGTCAGGCGTTTGTTGATATATGCTGGTCCTATGTTGTGCAAGGCCTTGTAAGCGTGGGTCAGCATCTTGAACTGGCATCTCTTCTGAATCGGGAGCCATTGTAGTTTCTTGAGATGGGGTGTGATGTGGGTCCTTCTGGGGAGGTCAAGTACGAGTCTTGCAGCTGAGTTTTGAACTGTCTGGAGTCTCTTCAGGAGGAGTGCAGTGATTCCTACTTAGTGTGTTTCCGTAGTCCAGTCTGCTGGTGATGAGGGCTTGCGTGACGGTCCTTCTGGTGTGTACCGGGAGCCACCTGAAGATCTTGGAGGGTGTGGAAGCAGGCGGATGAAACTGCGTTGACTTGTTTCTTCATGGATAGCTTTCTATCCAGGATGAAGCCGAGGTTGCGTACGTGGTCTTTTGGGGCGGGGGTAGGCCGAGTTCCACAGGCCACCACGTGTCATTCCATGACGAGGTGTTGTTCCCAAAGATGAGGACTTCCATCTAGTCCGTGTTGAGTTTGAGACAGTTGTCGTTCATCATGCATCTGCAGAAATTGGCTTTGGTGGAAGAGAGGTTTTCGGACAGTCAGGGGCTGAGCTGGGTGTCGTTGGCGTAGGAGATGATGTTGAGTCCGTGTGAACTAACGAGGTCAGCCCGGGTGGTGATGTAGGTGTTAAAGAGGGTGGAGCAGAGAGAAGAAGTCAGCCAGGTTGTCACACAGTTCCTGGGAGGGTGCAATGCCGTTCTCGGTGGCTGCGGGATTGGTGAACTACTTCACGATGGCAAAGAGTTCCTTGCTGTGGTCTGCGCTGCCTTCAATGCGGTCTGCTTGGACGTTCTTCTTAGTTTCCTTCAGGAGACGTTGGTACTGGTTGAGAGCAGTCCAGAAGGCAGTGCGGTCATCCGCCTTTTGGTTGATGCGCCACTTCCTTTCTAGTTGCAGTCAGTTGCATTTGCTGCAGTGCAGTTCCTATGTGAAACAGCTTGCTCCTTATTTGGTCCTTTGGCCTTGGCTGTCTTGGTGGGTGCAATGGTGTCAGCGCCTTCTGAGATCCACTGGGAGAAGTTTTGTGCTGCTTGTTCAGGGTTGTGTGTAGAGACTGAGAGGTGAGAGTAGAGTGTTGTCCAACAGATCTTCTGATGCCCTTTTCCAGTCTCTTCGAGTGGATCTGGGGGGCACGGTGCTTTAGTAGGTGTGTCCTTAGATGGTGAAATGGACGCTGTAGTGGTGTAACCAGGTGAATTGCGTTGTGTAGTTGTACCCGACCGTCGCTGGAGGTGAAGATTAGGTCGAGCATGTGTGTCCTGCGATGTGGGTTGCGTCAGTGACAAACTGCTTGAGGCCGATGTTGCTCATGCTCTCCAGGAGTTCAGCGGTGTTGGCATTGTTGGGGTCGACGAGGTGGAAGTAGAAGTCCCCTAGGAAGATGTAGTGCTCGGAGTTGATTGCGAGCAGGGCGATGAGGTCCTCGATAGCGTCGCAGAAGCTGGGGCGTGGTGCTTGTAGTCGGTAGGCAATGGTGCCTCTGATGGTGCTTTTTCCATCTGTGTAGAGTTGGAAGTTGAGGAGTTCCATTACTGGGGTCGGGTCATCTGAGGATGGCGTGCAGCGGATTGCATCCCTGTTGATGATGGCGATTCCACCTCTGTGTTTGTTTGTTCGGTCCAGGTGTGCTATCTTGTAGGCTTCGGGGACGGTGATAGCGATGTCTTGATCGGAGGTGGGGTTTAGCCAGGTTTCTGTGAGGAAGATTTCTGTGAGGAAGATGACGTCAGGGGTGACGGATGATATTGTCCAAGATCTCCATGGCGTCTTTACTGACTCATCGTGCGTTGGGTAGCATGCATTGGAGTTGTATTGTGGTGGTCTCAGTCGAAGTGGCGGATGCGGCCGCATTTGCGGTGTCTCTGGTGTCGTTGGTTGCTTCGGTGCTGAAGGTGAGGCGGCAGTGTCGGCAGGAAAAAGGTCCTACGGTGTTACACAGGGATGTGAGGCAGCAGTGGTTGTTGGTGCATCCGGGGATCACGGCTCGGAGGTCTGTGGCGGTGTAGCTTTGTGGGGTAGGAGTACCAGGGGTCCTGGCGCTGAGTGTGGTCCAGGCGCAGACGGGTGTAGATGAGCTTTCCTTTGGTGCACCAGTGGCGTACCCACTGCGTGACGCCGCAGCAGCCTCCATAAGTAGCGCTGGGAGGTGGGAAGGGCTGGCAGGGAGAGCCGGAACCTGCAGGAAAAAACAGAAAGAGCGGGCGGGGCTACAGCTGCTCGAGTGCCAACAACTGCTGAGTTGCAAAACAACCAAACAACCAAGAAGGTAAAAGTAAAAAAAACAGAAGCTCAGGTGAACTCAATAGGACCCAAATCCTATCAGATTTAATTTGAACCCAACCCACCCAACAGCTGGACTGAGACAGGCGTCCTCGAGGGCTGTGATCAGCTGTGCCTTCAGGAGGAGCTAGGTGGCTGAGGCAGTGGTGGGAGTGGTGCGCAAGACCAGGATGTCAAGGACTACCATTGCAAGCAACTATATCTTGCTGTATTCTGCCCATTATTTTAAATAAGTCATTTTAGGGGTGCATTTTCTATTATGAAAAGTGCATTTACAATCCTGATAACCTATGATATTTGATTGGGAAGTGCTTATGTTAAAGGCATCACCTTTAGTAATGCCTGGTGCTTTCTTTACATCAGAGCCTGCAGGCATTTTGTAACATGGAAACTCGCATATTGCTGTGTTAATGATACGTGCTGTGCAAAGGGAAAATGGAGTTTTAACTCATATCCAAATGCACCACCACTTAAGTAAATTCATGGGAAAATCCATTTACGTTCCCTGTCAAGAGTTCACGTTCTGGATGAAAACACCAATTTTTGGACAACACAGGAATTATACGTTTTGTAGTAATTCCAGCCACATGTGGCGAGCAAACAGCTCTGAATTCAGAAAAACATGAGGAAATCTAGCCAGTAATCAGAATTTCTTATGCTGTTCCTCATTCCATATGGGTCTAAAGGGGTTAACTGAAAATCCGCTGGTAATATATATAAAAAATGTCTTGTTACAAAAAAGAACTCGATTTTATGAATCAATCGTAGAACAAGGTTCTCCTAAAAATGTGATGGCGCTGTTAACGTGATAAGGAGAATGAATTGTGTGCAAGTGCTATACACTATTCAGGTATTTACATGTGACTGATAAGGACATTTGGATGAAACAGCAAACATTCCCAATAGGAGTGGTCATATCCTAGATCAATTTAGAAATAGTCCACTATAGTAGTAGTCTGTCGACGTTTCGACCCCCAATACACAATTATTTAGAGAAGGGTTATCATCAGGACGGAAACTATAGAGGAGACACTTGGGAATGAAAGAATCATGCGCCAATCCAATTGCAAGAATATATGTGTATTAATTTTAAAAATGGGTTATGGAGTGTGATCTTATAACATACCATAGGACTGAGGCAAAGTATCTCACAAGCAAGGATGTGTGTATCAACCTCTCATGGAAAACCTCAAAGCGACTTGCATGCTAATTGGCAAACTGCAAAGAAATGTATTGAGTTCAATCCATTGTATGACAATCAAACGTATGTCTATTCGTGCTACTAATATGGTATAGAGTATGACATTTAACATATCATTTGATTGTGGCAAGAGATCTCACAATCAAGGTTGTGTGTGTCAAGCTTGCAGTGAGAGCAGAAATGTGGCTAACATACGAATTGGCAAGCAACAAGGAAACACATCATGTTAAGTTTATAGTAGGTTTCAAGTGATTTAATTGTGTACTTCAGGAGTGAACCTACCAGCTAGGGTAAAGAGCACTGATAGTAGCTCGTGCGGATTGGTAGATGTATTGTGAAGGAGATCTGGAATAGTGTCACTGGAACCTATTGGAAAACACAACAATATGAGGAACTAAGTATCAGGTTTGAGGGCGGAGCTTGCCAGAACTCAAGATGGCCGCGTCTTGATCGAGCTCCGCAATCCATCATAAATATCCTACAGGAATCCTGACTCCAGAGTACAATAATCACTGCTCGCAACTCGCGCTGAGGAGCCCTGGTGAAGCGCTACTGATCGATGGCCCGGTTGCCTCGTGGGGTGACTCCAGGGCGTGCTGAGACGGTGAGACTGGGCGCGGCCTGCATCGGAGTCGGCGGAGCGGCGTCATGGGCGGCGGTCCTGGCGGTGCCGGACGGAGCCTCTAGCATCTGAGGTGGGAGGCGTCTGGCGCTCGACAGACCGGGCTGCTTGTTCCGCCCCTGGCCACCCCCCGAGGTGATGTGGGCGCTGCGGCGATTGGCCTAGGGGGAGCGCTGACCTTGGGCCTCCTGGACGTAGGCACGCCCTGAGCCGGACGGCTGCTGCCTGGAGGCAGAGTGGGTGCGGGCTGGACCTGCCCTCCCGCCGGAGTTTGACCCTAACTGCATCGGCGGTATTCAGCCAATCTTCGTGTTGGGAGCAGCGCTGGGCCAGCTCTTTGGTGTTATTTGCTGCAGATTGGGACAGTTGAAACACGAGCGGCGGGCTGCCGATGCGGAGCGACCTGCACTCCCCGAGCTCTTGAAGAGTGTGGCTGGGGACTTGCGGCAACGCACTCTTGGATAGTTTGAGCCAGTGGCCTATTGGAAACCTGACTTAGTGGTGAGTCCGGCCTACAATTCCAGGATGGTAGGGGGAACCAACCTGCATACACCCGTCGCCGCCAAAGGCATTCTTGGCGTCCACCTCAGGCCTTGGGGGTCTCTCTGCGTTTGGAACATGCCTGCACGCTCACTAACGGGACATCATATCATCAGACACACCCAGTAAGTGTGCGCATAACTACTCACCGGTTGGGACCTGCCATCGCACCTGGCCCGGGGACAAGTAACTGTTTCCCGCTCTTCCCCTGCGACCAGTGCCCCCCTGTACTGCGGTTCGGAGATCTCCCGCCTGAGTTCTGCTATCCACACAACTGACCGCTCTTGAATCTCAGTTGCAGCGCTGGTGGAGCGGCCCGCCGCCTCTTGCCTCCGAAGAGCTGTGATCTCTTGAAAAAGCGGACACTGAGGAACATCTCAGTACTGCCCTGCCCTCCCAACAAGAATGGGCAAGGTAGATCAATCCCAGTCCAAGCTGCAGTTTGAGCAGCGTAAGTCGAGGAACAAAGAGGTGGGCCAGGCTCATTCCCCAGATGGACAGGTAGACGCGGCCGAGGAATCGTCAGAAGACATACGCCAAATTTTGTCTGCAATGCAGAAAAGCCTGTCCACTATAGACGACAAAATCGACTCCTTAGCCTACTGTATGGATCGTATGTCGGAGAGGCTTGATAAGCACGGCGAACGTCTGGACATGGCGGAGGGGCGCATGACGGAAATTGAAGTCTCAAACGGAGACGGACGCGACTCAATAGAAAATGGGGAGGATCCTCACTGCTCTGCACGACAAGGCTGAAGACTTGGAGGCCAGATCAAGAAGAAGTAATATTCGCATTATTGGCCTGCCGGAGTCTACGGCTACAGGCAACATGGAATTGTTTGTGGAGAAACTACTGGTCTCACTGTTGGGCCGTGATATCTTCTCTCCCATGTTTGTAGTCGAGGGCGCTCACCGCTCTCTGGGCCCCAGACCTCCGCCGGGATCAACACCCCGCCCAGTCATCGCTAAGCTCTTGAACTATAGGGACAGAGATGCCACGCTGAGGCAGGCCAGAGAGAAAAGAGATCTGCAATTTGAAGGCTCCTCGATTTCGCTGTTCCCGGACTTCACTGCCTGGCTTGCTAGTTTGCCCCTCTGAAACGTAAACTCCGAGACTACAACCTGGACTATGCGATGCTTTACCCTGCCAGGCTAAGGGTGAACATGGCAAGTCAAGGATTTTCCTGGACCCCAAGTCCTTGCAGGGAGCCCTCAAGAAATATGTTAAGTCGGACGAGCGGCGCGGCGAGGCGGAGAAGTTGACCGAGGCTGCTGGTGGCAGCCTGGAGAAACAAGACTAGCACGGTGGGCTGTAAAATTCCCAGTGAGGCCTCCGAGGGGTAGGTGATGAGTGTGTTTCCTTTTGGAGTTGCCCCACTGGGGGAACTTGGTCCCCGATCTCCGAAATACAAAGGGGACATTGCTGATCGAATAAAAAGGATTGCATCCGTTTGATGCTGACACAGTCACTGAGACTTCGGAACACGTGAAGGCCTTCATTGTCCTGTTATAGCTTTCTGGGCAGTACATGGGCAGGGGCCAGCGGGACCCGATCCTAGTTATTACAAGTCCTTGCATCCTGATATTTTCTGGTTGTATATTTAAAGTTTTGATGGCAATAATAGTCCTCTAACATGAAGAGATACTAGGCCGCGCAGAGGTAACACCCGCCCCTCTGTGTTACCCACTTAATTGCACAATGCTGGACACGTTTCGAATTGGGGGGTAGGGGGGATTCTCGACCATGGCAAGTTGGGGATTGCATGGCGTGGGGGGGGAGGGGGATTTAGGGGTTCGTTGTTCCAGACATAATGTGTACTATGCATTTATTTATCTCACCAGAAGCGTTTACCTGCAGATATGTTTACAAGATAGCAATGCAGATGGTGCATATACAGAAATGTTAACCAGCCATAGTATGGGATCAAGGTAGCAAGGTGCGCTTCCTAACATGGAACGCTAGGGGTCTCAATGATTTTAGAAAAGTGCAAAAAGTGTTAGCGTACCTTACTAGGCATGGCATAGATGGTGCTCTTTTACAGGAGACTCATTTGCCCCTAGTTTCTACTTATGCAGATGACACACTTCTATACATCCGAGACCCTGAAACTAACTTGTCCCCAGTGTTTAGAGAGGTGGTGCGATATGGGGAGTTTTCTGGCCTTAAGATAAACTGGACTAAGTCCACAATCTTCCCACTGACGCCTGCTATGAAGTCTATTGAATTGGATTTTCCCCTCTCATGGTCCACTGATTCGGTTCGATATCTGGGTATCCAGCTTCACACGAACTCTGACATAGTATTTAGGGAGAACTATGGCAGGGCAATCACCAAACTGGAGGAGGAGGTAGAGCGCTGGATCCGCTTACCACTGTCACTAATAGGCCTAGATTTCTATTCCTGTTTCTCAATGTCCCGATGGTTCTCCCCTCACACTTCTTCAAAGTGCTTAGATCTCTATTGGTGAGGTTGGCCTGGGCTGGCAAGCAATCCCGGGCTCGGTGGAATGTTCTCACTCTCCCTTGTTCTGTGGGGGATTGGGCGCTCCAGACTTGGAGCTCTACTACAGAGTAGTGCAGTGCTCGCATGCTTACTATTGGGTTCACCAGAGTGCAGCTCTGCCACACTTGCAAATCGAGAAAGTGGCGGCAGCGCCTGCTCCCCTCACGGTGTCATTGTTTCGCACCCCATCCAGAAGAGCCGGGATCTTGGACTCAATTAATGCTACGGTACATGCGTGGCACAACCTGCTGAAAATACAGCCGGGAGCTATTTTGTATTCCCCCCTAACACAACTGGAGTGGTGCCAATGGTTGCCAACCTGCAGGGGAAAAGAGGTGGTTAGGGCATTGGGAGCACTTAATATCACCAAAATTGGCGATTTATTCTCAGAAGGCACTGCTCGTAGCTGGGCTGAAATTAAAGCCGACGGTCATAATGCTTCCCCACTGACGAGGTTTCACTTCTTTAGGGTGCGGCATGCTCTCCGTGGGTTGCTGGGTGAAGCCACACTGGAGCCGCCTGAGTTCGCCCCTCTATCCTACATATTGCGCGCTGACTCCCCTAATAAGATAGTCTCTAGCATTTATAGTTTAGTTCAGGACGAACGCAAAAACGTCTACACTAAAGCTAGGCTGGAGTGGCAAAATGACCTTGGCACGATCCTTGATGACACCACTTGGCTTTACTGCTGTGAGTCCACGAAGCGCATCTCCCTCAATGGTAGGCACAGACTTATAAAATTTAAATTCCTAAATAGAATATATTACACTGCAGCTCGATTACACAGATATGGCCTTAGAGACACCGCTGAGTGTGAGAGATGCAAAGCCGACCCAGCGGGGTTTATGCACCTGGCTTGGTCATGCCCAGTCATAGCCAACTATTGGAGGTTAATATTCCTAAAGTTGAGTGACATTATAGCTACACCGCTTCCTATGGACCCATTGCTGCCCCTTCTGGGACATTCTAGACAGTTGCAGAAGGAATCGCGCCGATTAGTGGATATGGGTTTACTCATAGCGAAGCGTAGAATAGCAATACGATGGGCCCGGGGCCTGGCACCCACTGTTGCTGAGTGGTCTAAGGACATGTTATACTGCAATACGCAGTCGGAATTGTAGAGTGACCTGCCCCCCAGCCCCCCCCCCCCAGAGTCGCCCCAAAAGCTTCTGGAGTTTATATCAAAGTTACCTAGCCGCAAGAGAGTCGAATGCGCCTGGGTGATGGAAACTAGCCGGAGACGCTAGACTATATTATGGATGCTCCAGTGGCGCCCAGCAAGGGAAAAGTTATTTGGTAATTGTGATATGACTTAGTACTGAATGTAAGCTTTATCCTGCCTTTTATTGTCCAGGAACCTATGGAGGCCCTTGCTTGCATACACACTGTCTGCGATGTTTCTTGTGCAGTTTTTCCAATTTGTGCTACCTTAAACTCTGTAAACGTGTATTATGTAATAAGCTAAGGTCACCATTGATGTACACTAGGTCTGTTTTTGTTTCATGTTTCTGGTCTGTTTTCCACAACAAAATCTATAAATAAAGCAATTAAAAAAAAAAAACTAAGTATCAGGTTCCAACAGCGAAAGTCAGTAGGCTAGAATCATAGGTACCAACGACATAGGTTTAGGGCATTTAAAGGAATTCTGCGCACTCTGGGAAGGTTCCATATTAGCAATGGCCTAAAGTGAGGATGCTGAGGGGAAATAAAGGAGTGTCTCAGAATTACAAATGATATATATTGTGGTTTTAAATATATATATATTGCGTATGCCTTAGACTCACCACACAAGTAAAAACTAGAACTTTTAGTGGTGTCACCATTTGAATGGATCTACAAGGCAAGGGAGCGCTGCATAAATAATTGCTGCTTTCAAACAGCTCCAACTCACCCTCACGTAACAATACCAGAACCTATTGAAGTATGCTAAAAACAAGAATACATATCGGAAAGATACAAACAAGTGTTACATTTCTTATTATTGTGTGTCTGAAAACAGACAGAGCCCAACTGACTAACCCATTAACACACTCAGTTTTGTCAAATCCTAAAAAATAACATCACCTGAATGAATGCGTTTGTCATCTAAGGGGAAAAGAAATTATATTTATATATATTTCAATAATAGTGATCGTGTGTCTCACAAAACATAGATGAAGTCATTCTGTATCACCCGTGATGCGCATCAGCATCTGTCAATTAATGAGGCTGTATGGAAAAGGAAAGGAGTCAGCGATGAAGCAAACTAATAAAATAGCCAAAATATAACAAAGTGTTGTTTTGGAAAAATGTGCTGTGCAAGAAAGTGTTTTTCCTAAAAACAGTATCAGCAAAAGGTTTGTTTTTGTTAAGATCACCCTCTTCCCTGTTTTCTAGGATAGGCAAAGTAGTAAAAAAAAAGGCATTTTCACCACAGTTTCTCTAAGTAGAAGTCAATATTTCTTATTTGTTGTAGTCTCTACACACTTGCAGTTTGGGGAGAAAGAAGTGTGAAACAATGGATGAACCCAAAAAGCTACACATTTCTGAAAAGTAGACAAAAATTTGAATTAAGTATGCGGTCACTGGTGAAGATCCATCATGTTTTTTTCAAACTAATCATTGAAATCAAAAAGGAATGAATGTAGGGGAAAAAACAGAAATAGTTGACAATGTATTCATCTGCAATTTTGTGCCCCGATGAGTGATCTAATCTACAATACGAACATATTATTATATTCATCATACCCTTCCGATCGCAGGAGTATGTAGTGTTTGTTGGCAATTCGAAAACATGATAACCAGAATCATCAAGTGAGCTACAGCTTTTAAAGGTTTCTTATTGTGTACTGACCATGTATCAATTCACAAGATAAAATCTAATGAAAGAAAAATGAGTATGAAGGAAAGCTATGTATTTTTTAAATGTGGTCAAGACTCTGATTTGAGGAATGGTGGTTAGTCATATAAATCTGATTTGGGGATACCCATAACATCATACGATTCAGAAGGTGCTTTGCTAAATGTGTTCTTTCTTGCATATTGACTTATATCTGGAAGCCAAAAATTGAGAAAAATTCAACAGATAATAACAAACATTCTATTATTCGGTGTTCCCACACTCTCTCATTAAGACAAGCAACCCGCTTATGAAGGTGGTTCTATCACCTGTGACAGGAGAGGACCAAAAATGCGATGTGGCGACAGCAAGAGTTTTCCTTGGAATTTCAATCTTTATGGGGTATGGACAGCTGTGGTATTTGGGCCTAGTGTCAGCTGTCACCCAAAGAATCTTACTAACCTCAGACATTTCTGAAAACTAGACAACTGGGTCAGTCTAGGGTGATATGGCTTGCATGGATCCCAGTATATTTTCTTACTGAAAATGCCCTGCAAATTTTGGCACAAATTACAGAATTTTCCAGCGTTTCTGTGAGTAAACTCAGAATCTGCAGGAATTCACAAAAGTCCTACCAGCCACCCTTTCTATACTGCTGCAGATAACAATGGTAACACACTTGTAAGGGTGGGACTATTGCCCACAGCAGATACTGGTTATATAAAATAGACGCAGCCCACAACCACCTGGAACCAGGGGCATTTGAACAACAATAAAGACACATGTTCTGAATGGGACAATCAATTTAGAGATGCAATTACGCCCAAACTCGAGAGTAACAACAATGTTAAAGAATACTGGAAATTCTGGTAGATGCATAGGTAATTGAATTTAAATTCATACAATTTTTCAGTGTATGAAAACAACGCACTGTGCTCAAGTGAAAACACAGCCGAAACTGGTCAAAACTTGCACGGTGTAATGTTGTTGCAGTTTTCACATGGTTACATTTTGGGCCCGTTCCTATGATGTGAGTTAGGTCCACCCACATATGGGGGGCGGGGGAAGTTGCCGTTTTTATCTCAAGAAGTATGGTAATACAGGGAGGTGAGGCTTTGGCGATTTCCTGAAATTGCCCATGATTTCTGTCACAGAAATATGGGGAAAAAGAGTATTTTGGCCCACACTGTATTTGTAAGATTGACTAGGTACCGGCTAACCTAAATCCTGAACACCACAGCCATTCCCCATGGCTAGTGTGATGAAATTGTAATTACTTTGGGCATATTTCTGACAACTAACCAGGTAAAAAGGGTGTAAACCACCAATTCTGCCTCCCACTGGGGACAGAAATACTGTTGTGTGCCTGGGCTTGACGCCAAGACAGTCCAGTGACTCACCTCATTCCTTTTCATACTTTTTAATTTTTCCCCTGTTAGTCTGCCCTTAAGTGAGAAACTAGGGCATTTGCCATCTGTTGGAAATGGCCCTTTCTAGGGTGCTTTCCCTTGACTTTTTGCTTTTGTCCCTTCTGGTTTTCTGCTAATCTATGTGCTAGCCTTAGGAATTTGAGTGCTTTGACACTACCATTCAGTGCCAAAGCGCTGTGCTTGTCATACAACATACTGGTGCTTGGTGTATACATGATTGGACGATTTGAGTTAGCTGTAAGTTTCTTGTCCAGTGGTAAGACATATACCTAGAGCATATAACTCAAATGCTACCCCGTGGCCTGCAGCACTGGCTGTGTCACCCACGTAGGTAGCTCTTCAAACATACCACAGGTTTGCCATGGCAGGGCCTGTGTGTGCAGGTTACTGTTGCTCACCTTGGCATTTAAAAGTTACTTGCCAACATTCTGCATGTCTCTAGCAACATCTGAGTACTCCCTGGGGGCAGGATGCAAGCAGGGAAGTGGGAGCTGGTAGTAGATACCACCGGATTGTGTGTTCAGTACTGTGAGGCCTGCTTCTCACATTGATTAACATGGGTAATTTATGGAAAGGCTATCGAGCTGTATTTCCTTCGTGTAGAAAAGTGGCAGTATGGTCTTTGGCATCGATGGATTAGTAATGGCAAATCCTCTCTGGTAGCGAGAGTGGATTTGACATTACTTATGTGGAAATGACATTTTGGGAAAGTGGGCATTTCAATGCTCGCAGCTCTCTGTGTGCCTGTCAGCCTGTCTTAAATCCACATCTGGGTGCGGGGGGGGGGCAGCTACATCTGTGCATTCCTGACAGATGGCCATAAACTTGGGGCACTCAAGGGAAACTGCAGACCCCACTGGGAGGGGCCTTCCTGGGACAGATAAGAGGTAGTGCAATTGGCACCTGCATTCCAAGGGGCAGGGTCCTGGCCCCACTAAAATTATTGATCAAGTCTCCCACAGTAGGATGGCAGACAGCACTAAATTTAGAGGGGGCTTGAGCATTTCAAAGGTGGCCTTTTGAACTGATTCCATCTTCAAAGGCCATTGTGGGAAGAGCTACTGGCAGGGGTGTGGAATTTAATAAAATATCTACTTGTCCATGGGACAGGTTGCTTCATAAATCTACTTGTCCTGTAAAAATCCTCTTGTCCCTTTGGTGCCAAGTAGTGCGGCGACAAATTATGGCAGCAATCTCATTATATATGAGCTCTGATAATAGCCTCCCTGATTATGCCAGAGCTAATGTATATTAGGGTTTGAATCCTAACAATTCCCTTATTTTGCCACCTTTCCACAGTTTTACATGCTAGAGGTAGTGTTAGCCAATAGTTCCAGGGTTGGAATGCACTTCTGACTCTATGCAAACCTACTAATTTGCATGTTGTTTTAGGGGTTTTCACCACTTCTTATCTAATCTTTCCCCATATTGAGAAAGGTGGAAAATTACTCCTGGCAAGGGTAGAAGTAAAACTTCTTCCAAGGTTGGGAAAAAATTGGAAAGTTAACTTGTAAACGCTTAAAAGATTTTCGCATGAGCAAATCTACACATGAATATTTGCTCATGTTAAAATGTTGTTTGCAAATGTTTTCTAGGAGTATGATTTCATGGCCTACTTCTGTAAATTATTGTGAATTCATGAAAGCTGTAAATTTGCACTACTGCAAGGACATATATCATGGTTGCATTTTTGTGACTTAATTTAGGAATTGGGCCCCTAATTAGGTCTTGAGATAACCAAGACCATTTGTTTTAATTAAAATTACGTCTCTCTATCTCTAGGCTGGCTTCTCTGTGAGTGACAGCATTCTGTTCTTTCACAAGGAGCATATCGGAACACAAAGTAGTTTTGTTCAGAGCCAGGGACTACTGTGGCAATGTGTGCTTTTGGAGACCCAAAATAATTATTGCTTTTTGCCAATGTTTGTTATATGGTAAGGGCCTGGCAGCTTCCACAACAATAAAGTTTTACAAAAACATGTCAAAACAAGACATGCATTGACAAAAAAAGGCTGACCACCAATGTCAGACCTATTGGCTTTGCCAATGATTGTTTATTTTCATGTTTCCCATAATCTTCTTGAAACTGGTTGCAATGATTTTCCATTTTGAATATTTTTTAGGAATACTAGCATGCATCAACATATTTTACTAGATGACGCTTCAAAGAAATTGTACCTAAAGTTTTACAGTAGTTTAGCAAAACGTTTATATCCTAGTTGCATTCTTTTTGTGAACATTTTATTTTGAAAGCAAAGCCATATCAATCTTCCTTTCAAGCTTCTGCAAATATTTGCATCTAGTCAGAGGGCATTCTGGGAGAATTATACATAGCCTCATATTGTTAAACTTTGCAAACGTGTTTATACATTTTTATTTAGGGACCACTGTCAGCAATGCAATCCGAGCTTACAACATTTCCTTACTAATAAGGGCTTAGCATTAATGAACCATAAGTACAAGTTCAAACAGCATTAGCTTATGGACATAAATATTACCTCTACTGCAGACAATGCCCTTCCCTGATCCATAGTGTGGTACTGTAAACTGGCAGCCAAAGGGTTTGTGCTGCAGGGGGTTGGGTCTACTTGTCCCAAGGACAAAATAAACATGAAAACGTGTTGTCCTTGACCCCAAACAATATGTCCTGGAAGTCAGGCTATAGGAATTCCACACCCCTGCTACTGGGGCTCCGTCCTCAGGAGTTTGGAGAAGCTTTTGGGATTGGAATCATACTACACTGGTTCGATGCTGGGAAATCCACAAGAAGAACCACTGGAGCAGAAGGGGCTGCAACTTGATTATCCGCAGACTTGTGGTGGCCTAGGGATTGTTGTGTTCCAGGAAGGGGGCTATCACTTGGTAGATGTTGCTGGCCTGCAGCTAATTGCCAACTGTCAGTGCCCAGGTCCCTGAGCATTCTCAAAGGGCCGGTTGGCTGTCCTCCTGTCCACAAGAACCCAGGGACAGAAAGGATCTCCCTATACCACGAGATCATAAGGACCACGCCGGGTGCGGCAGAAAGAGGTGGAAGTTATCGTCGGTTGGGACAAGGACGGTCCTGACATACGCAGTAATCACACTGTGCAGAGGAGTGTGCTCGTAAAGATTAGTGGCCCACTTGGGGTGTTGTAACGTGAGGAGTTCGAGGAGTGCTGGGTACGTTTGCTGAGTCTGAGGGATCTGAGCTTGTAACCGGAAACCTGTGCTAGCTGGCACTTCGTAGCGTGTGGTGTTCGAGGGGTGTTGGAGGACGTTTGCCGAGTCCACAGGACCTGAGCCAGAAGCCTGGACTGTCTCCGCCCTCCAGATCAGGAGGACGGCAGTGCCTGACATCGCGGCCTCAGTCCAAGGTCGCCAGCTCGCTCGCCCCGAACCCACACCACAGGCTACTCTGTTGTTAGTAACATTGTGACTGGACCCGGGGGGAGGTCTCGTTGTGCCTTGTGTGCACCCACAGCTGGCTGCCTGGAGCAACTGCGGCTTTCACCTCCACCTGGGGGGAAACATTTCTCCAAATTAGAAGCACGCCAGCGTCCAGTGCCACAGTCTTTTGCCATCGCAGGAGAAGGATAGTGATCCCGCACTCGTGAAGATGCCGCTGGGTGCCCTGGCGGCCTAATCTGGATGGACGAAACCAAGTAACTGTTTCCTTCTGCTTTAGGTGGTTCCAACAATCTAATCAAAGTGACGCCAGCGGGTGCAACGTGTAGCGTTGGCTATTGTAGTTTGAGTGGCTAAGGGGCTGGGTCACGAGGTGTAGTCAAAACCTGTGATTTCTTAACTATTACAACTGCACAGGGATTGCGATATTTGGGAATGTCATAATTTAGGCTAATGTGATAGCGGGAAAGTGGAATACCTCTGAACAGCCTGCATATATCCTTGACGTAGCTGATGAGGGAGGGATCGCTTGGGTCGTGAATGCCTCAGGGATAGCAGGCACATGGGTTTATGTCACTTCCGAGGCTGAGGGGATAATGGAGCAAGTGAATTCCTATGAAGGGTACATATATGTTCATGCTGTTCTGTTGCTAATTGAAGAGTTCGACAATTGTATATAACTGCAAAGCATATATCCAATGTGTATGTCGTTTTGATTTTAATGTGTGTGTAATACAAAGACCAGTGTTTTATACATACGGTGTGGAGGCTTTTTGTAGTGTACTCGGTGTGTTGCGAGGGTGGTACTGTGCCAATACTTAACACTTTGACCCTGAGGATAAGCCTGACTGCTCTGTGCCAAGCTACCAGAGGGTGAGTACAGGTTATTTGACGAGTGTATCGTACTCATCCTACCTAGAACGGTGGATTCTGTCTCGCTTCGGTGCATCCCAGCTAGCCAGAAACCGCTGGGTCTAACACCACCCATATTCTCATCCCTGGGAGGCTCAGAAAGCTCACCAGACCATCCGGGGGAGGGAAGTGAGCAGCAGAATGGGTTAGGGGGCTTGCTTATCCTGGCAGTGGACTGCAGTCCCCTACCCACAGTTACCAGTTTTCCTGCCCACTGGGGGGGTGACTGGAAGATTCAACTCCTATCCTCCTGCAGAAGGCAAAAAGGAATGGTATGGGGTTTACCCCTCTCTGTTGGCTAATATGGCAAAACTACACCCAAAGGAATTCAAATTTTCTTTCACTTGCCATTTGAATGTCTGCAGTATCTAGACTCTAGGACTGGGAGCAAAGGGACAGAAAGGATGATTTAGTGTTTGTTTTCAGAGGGAGAGGTGTGGCTAAATGATAGGATGGACAGGCACCATCCCATTCTTTTTTTAATACAGAAAAAAGAATCCTGGGCCCAAATTAAATATCTTGCACAGCAGGACAACCTTAATGAGAGATGCACAGCACAGACAAGGACAGTGCGCCAATTTCTTTTAAAAATGATGTCCTGAGCACAAGCGTGAACTTTGACGATTACCATCTGCACTTAGAAAAGTGCATTAGCGAAAGACAAGGCCGAAGGTTGAAACCACAGCTCCATCTTCCACTGGAGGCCCCCTGGCCTCTCTTGGAATTGGGGAAAGGCACCCTTGTGCAGGTGGATGCAGTGGATTCCTGCACTTGCTTGGAAGGGGACACCTACGGGTGTCCCTTGGCTCCCGAACTCACCTCCTAAGAGGTGCCTTTGGGGGGCACTGACTATCTATCACTCCGAATATATGGAACCTCTATGTGAGGCAGTACGCCTCCTGACAGGTTTTTTGCCTCTGTGTCACTAATACGGCACGGGTGCAAAGGCAACATGTTACCTCATTTTCACTGGGCCATGTCCGCATGACAATGAGGGAATGTCCCGTCAAGATTACACTGGCACAAGCTGTGCGCTGGAGCGATCGATATTATGAAAGGGCATCTGCGTTCTCTTTTATAGTACCAGAGTGTACCCATGGGTGCCGGAAGTGGACACACATGCCCGTTGCGCGCCCAGTGCACTTTTTTTCCAATATGGCCCCTGTGGTCTAGTGTGCTGTATGACCCCTCTGAAAGGGCAGTTTTGGGGTAGGTCCCCTGTCTGCTCAGCGGGGGGCTCAATGAGTGATTGGTGTGACCTGATGCCAGGACAGGTTGGCCCACATACCCCAAAAAATCTCCCTTTTGTCTAGTTTGTTTTCTGTCCCCACTGCAGGGGAGGGCAGATTGGCGGCAAATCCACCAATCTATCCCCCCTGGGGGGACAGAAAGACTGTTTGGGCTATATGGGTGGCGGATTTGGCCCGATGGGTAGGCTAGATTGGGGGTAAATTCACCAATCATCTCCAAGGGACAGAAAGACTGCTTAAGCTGTAGGTGTGAGGGGTTGGGATCAATCTGCGAGCATGGGGGCAAAAAGACTGCTTGGGCTTCAGGGGGAGGGAAGGACCAGACCCCATCCTATCCTTCAAAAATAAAAACTTCCTAGTGTCTACTGTGCTTTCTGCCGCCTGGAGAGGGCACATTGTAAATCTGCCCCCTAGGGGACAGAAAGACTGAATGGGCTTCAGGGGTGGGGGTGCAGCCCGATGCCAGGACAGCCGGCATCGCACCTATTTTGTTGATGTAAACAAATCCCCAGTGTCTTTTGGGCTTTCTGCCCACTCGGTGGATGGATCAGAAGTAAAATCCCCATCCATCAACCCTGGGGGAGCATGGTGGGGGGGAGGGGCTGTTGGGTGTGCTTTGTGGATGGGGGTGTAACAATTGCCAATGCCTGGGAGCCCACTTCTCCCTTCAACTCACAGGCATCTACTAGGTGGATCCCTGCTTGGTGATCAAACTTCAGTGGTGATCCCTAAGATGTGATCCACTATGGAGAGGCATCAGTGGAATGGGGAGAATCTCCATTATCCAATTATATTTCTTACGTTGTGAGGGAGTCCGAGCTGTGCCCCCCCGGGGGCCAAACAGTGAAAGTAGTAGCAGCTGAATGGCTCCATTTGCTTACACTTTCTACAGTGGTGATGTCAGCTCGCCATGTGTGCTAATTGTCATTCACAAAAAAGGAAAACAACATTTAAAAAAAAAAATCCTCAAGGTGCTGGGGAAAACTTTCCCTGCAGCCGAGGTGGGGGGGTGCTCCAAAAGTGTGTCCGTGTGGTGCAGGAACATGAGGAATTTCCTACCTTTTGTGGGATGATGTGATGTTCACATTCCTGTGCTGTAAAGGTAGTGTGGAGGACGTGAACATAACGTCCTCTGCAATAAAGGGGTTAAAACTGCAATTTCTTTTTGGAGTCATGAGTGGCTAAGGTCTTGCACTGCCTAGCTACAGAGCATCAGCCTTGGGAGTTTTACCCAGCCCCATGTGGAGGAAGATCGATTTATCATTTGGAAACTAGAATTAGACCCCAACTGATCCCTGGAGGGGATGTGGGTGAGAGATTTAGCCCAATTACTTGTCCTGCTTGTCCTCGTCCCAGTCATCACTTGATGAGGTTTGTCCTCACCTCAGGATAGGAATCAAAAACAGGAAATGCTAGCCAATAACTACACCCATCCCAGCTAGAAGCCATTTAAGGGCTAGCATGCCCTCAGCACTTCCTGTAATACCAATCCATGTCAAAGGTCCGACACAGGGAGGGTGGGTGGATATGTGATGATTGTTACGAGGACGAGTAGAAATAAGAGAAATGAAGATTACCAGTAAGTAACCCGGCCATTATCTCTATGTCCCTTGCCCTTTCCCAGTCATCACTTAATGACGTATACCGAAGCTAAAAAAGACTTTGACAACAAAAGGCCTCTTTGACTATACACACATTTATCAAAACTCACCTACTTCACGCCTCACAATCGGGAGTCCGTGCCAACCACAGCACTGAGACCATGCTGATTACACAATCAAGGACCGTCCTACATCGACCGTCAACTTAACTTCCTTCAGCCCACAAGACACCAGCACTCCTCCTCACTACCCCATGCACACACCCCCCGCATCCGATGCAGCCGCAGTGGGGCCGCTCCTTCTCCTACATTGCCGCTAAGACCTGGAACGACTTGCCCCTCCACCTCCGAACAGCACCCTCCCTGGCGGACTTCAGAAAGAAATTCAAGACCTGGCTTTTGGACTCAGATATGGCACCCTCAACGCCCAGATACCCATAGGGGTGACAGTGCTGCGCTATACAAATGCTGATTGATTGATATGAAGAAAAGCAGGATCCGTTTTTAGAACTTCTGCATCCTTCAAAAATCTCAAAAAAGGAGGGTAACACCGGAGAGCTCAAAGTTCACCTAACTGACGTGCAGAAGTGATGGCCGCAAAAAAAGACACCTTGAGAGAGAAACATTTTAAATCCACTGTGTCTAAATGTTCCAAAGGATGATGTTGTAGACCTTTGAAAACCCATAGAAGATTCCAAGAAGGGGCCATATTTCGAGATACAGGCTTAGAAATAGAAAAGCTACTGAAAAGTCTGGAAACAAGAGACTCTGAATCAGAAGAAGAAAGGTCATCAACCCCGAATGCCTTAACTGAGAACCACTGTTGCTTAGGGGATGCCTTTGTGAAACCCTCCCACTAAAAGACTCCAGAATAGAAGAAAGATCACAAGAAATTGCAGAGATGTTGTGAGATACACAACAGTAATTAAAGTTCGACTAATGCCTAGAATATGACTTCAAAGTCTAAGGTCTCGTCAAACCTTGCATAGCGGCAACCACTTTTGAGGAAAAACCTTTCTGCGCTTCAGCCTCTAAACCTCCAGACCAAGAGGGTGATCTACAGATGGTCGTCAGAGTTCCCTCCCCTTAGCGGCGGAGGAAACAATGGAAGAATCCAAAGAGGATACATGGCCATCCTCTTGAGGAGTGGAAACCATGGTCTGCGAGGCCAGAAAGAAACCACCAGGATCACATTAGCCTTCTACTTCAGACTTTTCAACAACTTTGGAATCATAGGAAATGGGAAAAGCGCAAAGAAGCTTCTTTGGCCACCAGATCAAAAAGGCATCCATTACCCCAACCGCCCTCTTCCGGGAACCTGGAGCAGAACTTTGGAAGTAGCTGGTCGGTCTTGGAGGCAAAGAGGTCCCGATACGGAACACTGAACCTTCCGCAGATCTTCTGAAAAATCTTCGTTGAAATTTGAAGGTGCTGGGATGAAGAAAACACTCTGCTTAAGCAATCTGCCTTGACGTTGTTCTCCACTCTTATACGACTCGCTGAAATTGACAGAAGGTGATCATCAGCCCAAACCCAAAAATCCAGAGTACATGCTACTTTGTTGAGAGAATGAAAGCATGCTGTACTGGTGATTTAGATACGCCACAGTTACGGCATTGTTGGATCTTACCAAGACATTGCCCTTCTCGAGTAGGTTGGAACTTGAGAAGTGCTCCAAACACTGCTGTTAGCGCTCTCCAATTCGAGGATCTGGCAGCTTCCAACCGATCCCATCTTCCTTGTACTACATGTTCTTCCAGGATTGCTCCCCAAACTGTCCCGCTCGCATCTGTTGTCAGAACCCTTGGCTGAAGGGGATGCATTGGAACTCCACAGAGTAGATTATTTCGCTCCAACCACCATTGCAGACTCTCCTTAATTTCCAGAGTATGAGGAATAACCAATTTCAAATTCTGACCTTCTTGCTGCAGGTGCTGGTTCAGGTGCCACAGAGGATGAAGATGCAGTCTTGCCCAAGGAAGCCATATGGCCTTGAATCTGTATCCAGTTCCTTATCGGAATTTTCCTCTGACGAAAAGGAGTATTTAACAGGTGTTAGAGTCGCAGCTTTCTTTACCCTGGAAGAAATACTTAGTCCAAGTCTGTTCGGAACTTTCGCCCTATAAAGATCAGATCGTTTTCTGGAGTCAAATGGAATTTTGGAAGATTCAAGAGAAACCTGTGGTGTCTTAGAGTAAGACTGGTCTCTTGTAATGCTTGCAACACCAAGGTGTGTGACTGAGCATGAATCAACCAGTCATCCAAATATGGGTAGACTGAAATCCCTTAGATGTCCCGAGAAGCCACCAATGGTGCCACCATATTTGTGAACACTGTTGGGGCTGAGCGAAGACGAAAGGGAAGTACCCGGAACTGCCAGTAGCTGCTCTGGATTCAAAACCGGAGGTATTTATGATGAATCAAAGCGAGTGACACATGGAGATAAGCATCCGTCAAGTCTATTGTGACCATATAATGATCTCTTTGAACCAAGGGTAATGATTCTCAGTTATGTCTCCATATTAAACTGAATTTTCCTTATGAACTTGTAAAAGAGTTTCACTTCGATTACTAACAGACAACAGATATATACAAATCACAAAACAACACAATTAATAAATTCCTTCTACCCACTTGATAGAAAAAACAGTGTTCGCCTATTAAATAAAGGAAATACACTTTGAGGTCGTCTTATATGCACACGAGGCTATTACCCCTCTAAAGACCTTAATTCAAAAATGTGCATTCAATCGTCAAACGATTTATCAATTATAGTCAGACTCCTCTTGTCAGAAACTGTCGACGCGGACGCGTTTCGGCCTTCATATACATCTTGGCCTCCTCAGGACAAGGGTGAGGAAACAAACTTGATGAACAAAGTCCAGATGCCCTGCAGTCAGAACCCAGTTCAAACCGTACTGCAATGTACAGGATATATCGCTTCACTACTTGCTTTCAATTCAAAATTGACTGTGGAACGCAAATTCCTTTCTTAATACCCACTCCGGGGCATATACGACGCTCCCCGCTCTATCTGCTTCAACATGCGTATGGTCATCAATCTCCTTACATTCTGCCGATGATTTAAAAAAATCAATACAACGATAACTAAAATTTAGTACAAAATGTGTCTGTGGTATGTGACATTACAGAGGCTGGGGTTTGGCCCTAACTTCATTTCATGGGTCAAGCTACTTTATAAGGCACCGACGGCTAGGGTGCGGGTTAATGGGACGATGTCCGCGGAGTTCGCAATAGAAAGGGGTACCAGACAGGGATGCCCACTATCGCCGATGCTTTTTGCATTGACTTTGGAACCCCTGGCGTGCATTATAAGATCAGATTTGACAATACAAGGATTCATAGCGAATGGGATCGAAGAACATATATCACTATACGCAGATGATGTTCTTCTATACGTCACCAACCCCTCATCTACGATCGCAACCCTTTTCTATACACTAGAAACATATGGAGAACATGCGGGTTATAAGACCAACTGGAACAAATCAGTCCTGTACCAGGTGGGTGGGCTTCATGAGACGTGTGACCTCCCCAGGGACCTGCAGGTGTCTACGGACGGCTTTAAGTACTTAGGGATGTACATATACACAGATGTCATGCAATGTCTCACACGCAACATTCGTAGAGTGGTGGCAGAATTCTGTGCAGATGTCGAGAGATGGAGACGGTTACCCCCAACTTTGTTGGACAGAGCAGCAATGTACAAGATGATCACGCTCCCCAAGCTTTTATATATTCTACAGAATGCACACTGTAAAATTCCAGAGGAGGTATTTAGAGCTATAGATGACGGGATCCGCACACTCCTGTGGGATGGGGGACAACCACGCATAGCGCCTCGTACTTTGCAGCGCACTACATACAACGGGGCATAGAACTCCCGGATATTAGAGCGTACTATCGTGCCGCACACCTTATAGTCAATGAGTGGGGACATCTACCGAGAACACATCCGACATACGCATTGGAGCAGGGACAATTTGGGACACACTCCCATCTACATTATATATATGGAGGGAGGGGAGCTAGGAAGCTGTTATTGGCCACAGAGGGTATTGGAGGGGTGGAAGGCGGCAGAGAGGCAAATAGGATGGGACAAGAAAATAACAAGGCAGACCCCACTGTGGGAAGGCATGCGTCTCCCGGAACTAGGGAAACTGAAGGGTTTCAAAGATTGGGATAGGATTGGCATTTCAACTGTGGGGGATATAATTAAAGAAGGCTCGCTGATCTCTTTTGAGGCCCTAAAGCTAAAATTCCAACTAGATGATCGGCAAAGGTATAAATATATGCAATTGCGACATGCTTGGAATGCAGAAAAGATAGAAACGGAAGGTATCCCTGAATTTGCGCCACAAGAGGGTAGGCTCCTGCAGGAAAAGATATCAGAAAAAGCGATATCCTGGACCTACAAAACACTTATTAATAACATCCCAGATAAACTGGTAGCTTTGCGGAAGATGTGGAAGATCTCCTTGGGCACCCTGGAAGACATAGACTGGGAGGCAGCGCTCATGTACCCGAGAGAGGTAGCCATTAAATTGAGGTAACGGCCCATTCAATTTAAAATTCTTCATAGAACATATGTAACAAGAGCCCGTCTCTGTACAATGGGGCGAGCAGACTCCCCGAACTGTCTACGATGTAAGACAGAAATTGGTACGTTTGTACACACACTGTGGGACTGTGCGCACATACAAAGATACTGGACCAGGATACTGAAAGAGTTAAGCGAAATACTGGGATACCAGCTACCGAAGGATACTAAGTATGTGCTGTTAGGCATACCGTCCGATATAGATTTGCCCAGGAGGAGACTGGTCCTATGTAACTTAGGGTTGGCAGTAGCTAAGAGGGACATAGCTAAGAGATGGGGTGCACCAGAACTCCCTACTTTGACGAAATAGAGAGCAGGAATGGATATGTACATGGGGGCGGAACGCGTAACCTATAAAATGAGGGGTTGCCCCAAAAAGTTCTTCAAGATCTGGAGACCCTGGCTCCGATATTATGGGCTGGAGCTGGAGGACGATCGAGGGGGGTCTGCGAGCCCGCATAGATTTCAGGAGGAAAGAAATACTACGGATTAGATATCAGTGGGGGAGGAGAGATGAGATGCTCAGTGGGAAATCACTGCCATGCTTTCAGGGGTGTGTATATTGATGTGCTCGGACTTGCAAGGATTGTGTAAACACTTGGGAAGTATGCATTGCAAGGTGACTTTCTATGTGCCAAATGTTTGTTGGTTGTGTATCATAATGTATACAAATAAAACAATAAAAAAATATTTTAAAAAAAATAATAATCGTGATTGAAGGAGAGTCAGAGGTATAAATCCAATTGTGCTCCCACAGGGGATGGGTGGTTCGCAACTTTCTATTTTTGAGGGGAAATAGGTGTAAAGCAAATTCTTACCAAAATGCAGAATGCCAATGGAGAAAATTATCTGTGTGGATGAAGCCCAGTAAAATGGCAAGAACGATGGATCAAAAACGGGCTACTAAGGGAATACATAGATGTTAAAAGAAAACCCAACAATAATGCATCTTATATACGTATCTTATTCCTAGAATCTGATAAATTAAATAGAGTGATAGCTTGATTACTTCCTCTAGGATGTAAAGCAAAATATAGAGGACATCAAGTGAAATGGCAAAAAATTCAAAACGACGTTTTAGCAGGCGAATCTAGGTAAAAACCATTAACAGCTGTGATTAATTACAGATTAATACATACAAACTGTTCCTTATAGTTAGTCATGAAGATTAGGCAAAAAATACCTTATGTCATCAGAAAGTTATAATAGACAGGATTATGAGGCCAAATAAGTATCTAAAATAAGATGAAATCTGTTTCTCCTGTTGCTTTCCTCAAATGGAGAGGGGAGATTTGGTATAAGTTATACCGCTTCGTTTTCGTATCAAAACATGGGGGTTAAATACATCACTTCCAAATAGGCTGAGTGAAAAGAGAAAAAGCGAGTAAGTGGTGTACCTCAATGAACAAACTGAAAAGTATAATGGGTAACTACAACAGATTCTAGCTCACAAGCGTGTATCAAGAAGAGATATAGGATTGAAGCACTTCCCTCAACCTTCATCACTTCTTCCGCGTCGCGACGTATGTGCCACTTCGCTGGCCACACTTGGGGTGCCTGGTTTTGGCCCTCGAGAAGGCCTTCGATTCCCTTGAGTGGGATTATCTTTTTGCAGTATTATCCAAATTCGATTTTGGAGGGTCCTTCATCGGTATGGTCATGTTGCTTTATACTCATCCAACTATTTGCGGGAAAACGGGTCCTTATATATCTGATCACATTGCTGTAGGTCGCCGAACTAGGCAGGGCTGTCCCTTATGCCCTCTTTTCTTCTTCTTGGTAATGAAGCCACTGGCAGAATGCGTTCGCACCCGAGTCGATATGGGCATACCCCTAGCAGCGGCGGTGCGTCCATTAGGGCGCTGGGGCGTTGACCCACAAGCCACGCCCGCAGCTCCCTCAATGGCTCTGTGTGAACTGACAATGCATGTCAGTCAGCATGACGCCGGACGCCCACCACCTTCAGAGTCTGAAGGGGTGGGCGTCCGGCGTCATGCTGACTGACATGTATTGAGGCCAGGGGTGGCGCGGAGCGCACAGCAGGCAGCAGCACAAGTGCGCATGCTGGGTTTAGGTCGGAGAATTTTTCTGACCAGCCCAGTCATGCGCACTAGTGTTGAGTCTGGCTGGCGGCTGCGCATTAGGAGAGCGAGGGTTGCTCATCGCCGCAACCCTCGGTCTTCTAATGGGCAGCAGGGCGGCAAGTATCCCTGCTAAGCCAATCCTGGCGCTGCTAGAGCAGCGTCAGGATTGCCTGAGAGGGGTTACCAGTGACGTGGCAAGAAGGTGAAGTGCGCCAACGCGGGACCCCGGTCCAGGAGCAGAGGCGACGCGGACAGGTAAGTTTTCTTTTATTCTATTTTAATTTTAAACTTCCCCGGCCTCAACCCCCGCGAGTATCGCGAGCCGCGACTGCAGCGGTGTAAATTGCTTTAAATAGACCGTTGGGATTGCTGTTCTTAAATGACACAAAAAGCCTTAAAAATATCTTCCCTACAGCATAAAGTTAATTATTTTGTTTACCCACTGGCACAAATCTTTCTAACTGGAAAGGTTTGCTAACGTTTGGATGGGATTATAATATCTGTTGTATAATAACAAGTAGCCGCGCGCGCAGGCACACAACAAAGATTTCAGCAGGTTCAGAACGCTGGTGCTTTTGATTGTAGGTAGACTAGAGGGAGAGGTGTGATCTGCTGGATACACTTCTGACACTGAAGCCACACTGTGCCTGTGCTCTTCGGGAACTTCACCAAAATCGCGCGATTCTGTGGAAAATAGTTCATTTTAAATATATATATATAAAGAAAACAACCATTGTGCACTGTTCTCGATCTGTCGATCACATCCTGGTTTTCAAACCTCACCGCCCCTTGCACAGCTCCACATCTCGGTGCACCTTCTTTTGCTATGGTCCAATAAACCTCTTTGTACAGTCCAGGAATGCATACACCGTCTTGGGCGAAAAGCGGTGATCTGTGAGGGCGGTCTCCACTCACAAGAGCAAGGACCTGCGCTCAAGTTGCCCGGTGCGAGTTGTAAACGCGCTAATCTCGAAGAACATTGCATTCTGGGACCTGTAGTCTTGCTCGCATAATGGGGAAAGTAAACTGAACGTACCAGACTAAGGAAAATAGACTGATGGCACCTTACAGCATTGTCGGGGCAGCCTGTGTTCACCAAACTCAACCCTCAGGAATCGAGCGCTTTGACGCGGCAGAAGCGCTCTACGAAAAGGCAAGGTGAATATCTGCATTTAAAAAAAATAATGAACTAGGAGGCGTCAGAGATGCACAATAGATCCGCACCCTCAAGGGGCAGATAAGCACCCCTCGGAGGTTTGTGTAGCGTCGTCATCTACCGCCTCCTGAGTGTTAACTAACAGGTCTGCAGACACGACAGGAACGCCAGCTACAGGGTACATTGCGGACACTAGAACCTGGTGATTCGAATTTGAACCTTGAGTCATATTTATAACCAATTAGCGGTTAATTTTTTTTGTATTTCCCCATTTGCTGTTTTCATGTTTCTTTGAGCTTGTTTTGGTGTTTCTTGCTTCCTGGTGCATGAATTGTTTGTCTTGCTTCACGGCACCTATGTTGTTGATTTTTTGCTTCTCAGCGCTCGTACTGACCATTTCTTGGTACTTCCTATTGGCCTTCTTCGCACAGCTTGCATTGTTAACTCACACAAGTTGCATTATTTGTTTTGTTTTAGTACTTACACTACCTCTAGCTTTACATCACATGTATTATGAAACGTGCAGCAAATCTATTGTAGACCATCGAGGTCCGTTCTTTAATTATTGAATTGGTTATTTACAGTCTATTGCACCACTTGCATTGTTTATTTCTTGATATGACACTTGAGGTGGTGTTTTGCTGCTTTTTGCATGTGAATTGTCTGTTTATTGCTTCATGGAACTTGCCTTAATCCTTTAATTGGATTTCAGGACCTGCATTTTGTTTTTACCTGTTTCATAGCACTGGCTATGTTGCTCACTTACTTAAAGACACTTCCAATATATATGTATTGCCTTTTAGCACTTGCATTGCTTATTTCTCCAGCATCATGCTACTCCCCTTGTTTATGTATCATTCTTAGCATGTGTGATTATATTTCTTCTCAATGTTTTGATTATTTGTTTCTTGCTCCACAAGACTTCCATTGCTCAGTTCTTGTTTCTAAGTGTTTCCATTGTTTCCATCTTTCAGCCCTGAACTTGTGCTATTGTTTATTTTCTTTGTCAATTCCTTCACTCATTGATTGCATCTTAGCACTTCCATGCTTATTTCTTACTTCCAAGCGCTTAGCTCTTTGGATGCTTGAAACAAGTTCCATCACTTATTCTTCGCTTCTTAAAAACTGTACTGTTTTCAAAATTTTCTTGGGGGGAGAACCCCCCCCCCCCCAAACCCCCGTAGGTGGTTCTGGCTAGCTCGCTACGCTAGCTCGCTACAGTGCTGTACCACATATGTTTTACGCCCCACCACTTTCAAATGTCACCAGCCGCCACTGACCCCTAGGTGACGGGACACACACAATCTCACTGTATGTATGTGTATGTACTCTCTATACCCCTTTTCGGGATCCACTCAGGACCCTAAGCATACCCTTAATGGGAACCAAGTAATATCTTGGCATTTGCATTTATGGGCGACGGGAACATAGGTAGAGCAATGACTGCAATTTGTGCCCAGCTCTCCTTTTGGGGTACCCTTCCACTATCTGTTACTGGTAGGATTGCTCTTACCAAAATAGTGATCTTCTATTATTTCACGAACCTGTCCCTCTATATTCCCCCCACCCCTATTTCAAGGAATTAGAGAGTACGATTAGAGATTTCAATTGGGGTACCTCTCGTCACCATGTTTCCATTAAAAAACTGTATCTATCAACAGGCCACGGAGGCCTGGCCGCCCCTAACCTAGAGCAGTTACTACCTAGCTGCACAGCTACAATGGATTACAAGATGGCTGGCCTCTCGCCAGCTCACTGACACAGCCACTCTGCAACCTCCCCTATCACATCACTCCCTACTCCATTTTTTCCACCTTTGCTTGCATCCCAAGATCGTGGATTCCCTATTGCTAGCAGTAGCGCACAAATGCTTCCGCAGAAGCCTTTTTATCACCCGCTCTACAATACCATATGCGCCCGCTATTCCTCTCTAGGGGACACCCATGGGGCTGGAGGTCACCATGGGGACCGAGCTTCACAACTGGGAGATGGCTGACATTCATGACACTGGAGATCTTTTCCGGGACGGGACCCTCATCCCATACACAACGCTTGTCTCTGAGGAGGGGCTTCACCTGGGACGCTTTCTCACGGCTCACTGGGGTGACTTGACTATGGAGCCTCCCACACATCTCACAATTCAGTACTTACACATGATGGGTACGGGGTCACCTGACGCGGTGGTTCGCCGCCTCCCTTAGGCAACACGCTGCAATTATGCTAGACCCCTTGAAGCCTCACTGAGAGGGGGACTTGGAACGTCCTTTCACAGACACGGAGTGGGCGGCGGCCCTGGAGAGCCCAACAGGAATACCTCGCAATCAGCGCTTCCGCCAGATCCAATTTTTTATACTACATAGAGCATACCTTACACCAGCTAAAATTAATGAGTACTTCCATCGCACAGACACTGCCTGTCCCAGGTGCCAATTGGTTGACGCGGACCTCTTGCACATGCTGCGGCACTGCCCTGCTCTTAACGAGTACAGGAGCACAATAGCCAACGTCCTTGCTTGCTGCACGGAGCGTGATATTCCCTTTCGACTGGGAGACCTACGTTTTGCATCTCTTTAGGAGAGGTAAAAGGTATAAGGTTACAGCTCACTTCCTGGATTTGGATTTGGCAATCGCTAAGCGTCTGATCACTAGGAGATGGAAATTCCCTGTGCCCCCTCATGCTATGGCGTGGCATCGCTCTTTACTGACATGGGCTAAGGCGGAGAGCATTGCCTTACACAGAGAAGATTTGCAGGTCCTCCGCAAACTCCTAATAGCCGCCAGCTGGGACGCAATATTAGCGGAGCTTCAGAGGATCAATGCCATGGATCCAGTAGATTCACCCATTGGGGAGGAGCCAGCCATTGTGGCGACATAAACCGGGGGCGTTCATCCGTCCCTACAAAGTCAGGGTTAACCTTCATTAATGATTTCTCTCACAACCAGTCGGCGATTGCACACTTAGCACACGTGGCAATTATCCGCTAAAGATGACCGGTGTGCATGCAGGGGGTTATGGGCGGGGGGGCGCCTCGGCGGCATATTACTTACAGTTAACCCTACCCTTTACTTTCTTTGTCCTCATTTTGTTGTACCCCATTCCCCGTTTAGTATTTGTTAAATAATAACCACGCACTGTATGCGTACACATGTGATGTACAGAGGTATTTACACTAGTGTTGGTGTTCGCAACTCACTATAATGTACATTTGTTATTCTCGCTTACTGTATTTGAATTGCGATGCCCTACAGATTTGAGTCACCCCTCATTTCGGGGGCCATTTCGAGTATTCCTCTGTATATGTCACTGTTTTTCTTTGCTTTCTTATGTGAAAAACCAATAAACAGATTTGCAACAATAAAAAGAAGAGCTATAGGATTGAAGCTTCTGTATATGCCGGATCATCCTACGTTAACTAGTGCCCAAAAATCGACAGAAGATGATGTAAATAGCCTGAAAAAAGGCATCGAAATATGCCATAGGGCATGGTGCTTAACTGACAGTTCGACGAGCAACCAGGCTACATAAGCCAGAATGGAAGGTTACGCAAAAGTTTATGGCACTCACATATTCTCAAATATCAACATATATTTCATTTATCAGATTCTAGGAATAAGATACGTATATAAAATGCATTATTGTTGGGTTTCCTTCTAACATCTATGTATTCCCTTAGTAGCCCATTTTTGATCCATCGGTCTTGCATTTTACTGGGCTTCATCCACACAGCCACTTTTCTCCATTGGCATTCAGCATTTTGGTAAAAGTTTGCCTTACACCTATTTCTCCTAAAAAAATATATATATAAAGTTGCAAACCACCCAATCTTGTGGGAGCACAATTGGATTTATACCTCTGACTCTCCCTTAATCACAATAATTATTATGCACTACTTTCAGTGAAGGACTCCACTCACAGTATAACTTTCCCACTTATCTTTCCTTTCTTCTCTGAAGTCTTACTTATTAAACAGTTTGAAGGGTGAGTGTATGCATTATGTGTTTTAGGTATGTTATAATTGTGCCTTTCCTAATAAAGGCACTTGGGTCACCGAAATGCGCGTAGACTCGATCCTACGAAGATTCATCCATGATCTAAGCCACTTTATTGTCTCTCAGATTATATAAACCCATCGAGATATTCCATGATTCATTGTATTAAAGAAAAAATTATCCCTGTCAATCATTAGATGTGATCCTATCAGAAAAATACCTATATTATTGTAACATGCAATGGGGGGGCCTTTCAACTTTTCTCTCAGCCCAGTGGGATTTTAAAGCCAGGGAGCATGTCACCAGCCATAAAAACCTACAATGTGTGAAAATAAAAAACTGGCGGCATAAACACAATCTGCAACTTATTCTTAATAAATGTTTATATACATCAATCTGCCACAGAGAAACAGCAGAGTGTAAAGAAGCCAGAACAACTGATAATGGATATTAATCTGAATCACATGAACGCCCATTTCCTTCTAACCGGAGATTTTAAATCTTCTATATAATCCCCATCGAAGCATCACAGAAAAAACAGCCGATAACCAGTGGCTGATTCCTTCACAGATCTCTCGGCCGCAAAGAGCAGACTCTTTGGGGTGTACCCTGCTTGCAGCCTTAGAGGCCTTGTCGCTGTGAGCATTGAATGGGCGCTTTCTTGAAAACCAACCTACCCATCCTACTGATTACTGCCCGAAAAGGTTAGCAGTGTTAGAGTATACATTCAGCTTAGTCACCCTCTTTAGCTTCATTTACACTTACTCCATCCAGATGCATTGTGAAAGTGACCATATGCCACAGGTTTGGTCGATAAGAACCTCAACCAACGCCAACACAACATTAAGAGCCATTGGCTCAAAAGAACCTCAACACAACTGGGGACGGGTTAAATGGAGCATGGATGTTGTCACAAAGTATGATAATTGGAAAACACTATCTGATCAGGGCAGGTCCTCAATTAACACCATCAGGGATTGAGAAACTTTAGTACAAAAGCTACTATCAGCCATAGTGAGTAGTCAAAAGGGTACCTCCCCTACAAATCTCAAGGACACTAAACCATGGTACATAAAAATGCTGAGGACGCTAAAAAGAGCACTGAACAAAAAGGTACGATCACTTAAAATACAATCAAACCCCACCTTACACTCCGAGGTCTAAGCCCTGCGTAGCTATTAAAAAAAACAATTTTTGGCAAGCTAAACAAGAATATGAGGAATCACTGCAGACCGAACTGTTTATGACATGTCGGAACAAAAATGCAAGAAGGTTTTGGTTAATCATAAACAGGCTGAATAGTGGCTCTGGTTCAACTATGTCAAATGGAAACAACATTACCGCAGAAAACTGGTCAAAGCATGTCACCACTTTATACAAAGCCACACCCAAAATGGGCAATCAATTTTTAGTCTCTAGTAAACAAATCTCAGCACAGCAGATCTCAATGCAAATTGATGCTAAAGTTCATCAATACGTGACAACTTTCAAGGCCATCAGGATAGCAACATTGATTCGAAAAAGCAGAGTAGAAAGTGCCCCAGGTCCCAATGGCATTCCAGCATCAGTCTACAAATATGACATCAATTACTGGTCGGGTGTATTGGGAAACCTATTTAAAGGATGCATAATCAGTAACATTAATTACATCGTCCTGGCAAGGCTCGATTGTACATCCTATGTACAAAAAAGGCCCAGCTCGTGTCCAGATAGCTATTGGCATATTGCACTGTTGGATATCGAGGCAAAATATTTTGCATCGTTACTGCTGGAGGACTTACAAGATTGGGCAACGACAAACAATCTGCTCCCATTCAATCAAACGGGCTTTAGAACACGGTCTGGCACCACTGACAACTTGGTGACCATAAGGATGCTCGCAGCAAAACAAATACAGAAGAATGAACAGCTGTACTGCTGTTTCATAGACTACAATAAAGCTTTTGATCAGGTTAATCGTCACCTACTGTGGTTCAAACTTACAGCTTTGAAAGTCCCAGAAACATTATTACAAGATATTCTGCTGCTCTACTCTAACACATGGGCTACAGTAAAATTAGTTGCACATACTGTGGTTTCCGAAAAAATAAGCAATGAACAAGACGTCAAGCAGGGTAGGTATTAGCACCAACTCTTTTTAACCTGTATATGAGTGACTTGGCTCCCGCATTAAATCGAGTGATCAGCCATGCACCAACAAATCACTTCCCTTCTTTATGAGGACGATGTTGTCCTGCTAAGCCATACGCCAGTAGGGCTCCAAAGACTGCTAGACGTGCTATACACTCACTGCCATGCAAATGAAATGAAAATTAACTATGAAAAAACTAATATTGTTATCTTTGGCCGGAAAAGGAAAAAACACCACCACTGGCACCTTAACAATCACCGCCTGACCGTCGCAAACAAATACAAATATTTGGGATGTTGTCTAGATGACAAAGGAGGTCACCTATTATATTTATACACATTAAAACGAAAACTAGCCTCGTTGCAATTTGCCTTTCGAACAATTTTTGAAAGCACTAAAAAATTCTTCTTTGAATCATTGCTGAAAATATTCTCCGCCAAACTATTTCCAACATTGGCATACCGGTCAGAGGCTTTTCCGGGGAAATTGGGAGCCTTCTTGAACAACTCACAGAGCGCAGATTTCAGAGCTCTATTTAAATTACCGCATAACAACTCGCCAGCCCGGATTAGGATGGAATTTGCACTAAGGGACCAACTGATCATGCAGAAGGCCAGAATAATAAAGTACCTGCACGCCCCACGGGTAGCAGAGCAAGGAACACTAAAAAAAATCTCATCTGGCTTGAAGTATCGTGCGCCAACAGTTCATGCCATACAAACGTTTGGGCACATGCCCTCTCTGAAGCATTGGAGCTAACTGGCTCAGAGGAGCTGTGGAACTTAAAACTACCGCACACACATTTTAAAACAGCTCTGAACAGAAAAGTAAAAAATTAAATCTTTTGAATCCGATTATAGGACATTTGCTAAAAGAGATTACGCTCCCCTGGTCCTCATTAGCTATGATAGAAACGGGCCCTAAAAATATATCATGGAACCATTTTCACCATATTACTAAACAAAATACCTGCATCTCCGGAGGGGCTCCTTTTCATCACTAAACTTACTACCTCCATGGACAATTAAAACAGAGTCTAAAACATGTAGACTATGTTGCCTTTTTCAGGAATAGACACAGCACCTGCTCTGCATATGCCACACCCTCCTTGAAGATCACAGAAGATTTCTTCGGCATCTGTGGACTAAAGAGGGGTCACGGACATTATTATCTGCCGTTAGGCACTTATTGACTAATTTGCAGCCGCAAGGGATCACCAAACTTATAAAAACTTCTGGACATTACAGACAAACTGTTAAGAAAAAATCCAGAACCCTAAAAGAAGCAGCGGCTTAGCTGCTATCTTCTTTAGTGCTAAAGATAAATTGCAAACAGCTAAGAAATATGTGATATATATCTTATTTTATCCAAAGCACAGATTTTTATTAATGTAGCGAGAACAGAAATAATTAGCTTTATAATAATTTTCGAAGATTTTATCATTTTTTTTATCTCAAATCACATGGTCGTAATCTGAACAGTGCAAAAAACTATGCAATGTCCATCTCACTAAATCATAAGCTGCTTATCGAATTGTATCTCAAATTATTCACATTACCTGCATTGATTGAACCTGTATGATGACAATTCGATCTCTTTGACCAATCATCTACATTTCTGTAAAGAAATAGGTATCGATCAATTCATAATTTTACCTGGTACTTTTGCACTTTAATAGACTTGATTGTCTAAATAAAGTATTTTTTGATTGATTAACTAGATTATTATAAGAGTTGTATCTAAACCATCAAATAGTATTACACTAATTTTGTATTTTTGAATCTGTACAATTCATACCTTGATTATGGTATGTTCATCTAGATGAGAGGCAGTTTTGTCATGAATTATTCTGTTTTTAACTAGTCATTTAATTGTACAGACTGTATATCATTGATTTTAAAGATATTTTGATAGAGTAGGCGATTTTAGTTTTATTTCTATGTGTACGCCTGGCCTTCTTAGTAATGAATTAGCAATTACCCTATACAATGCTTAGTAAAGAATTTGTTGCCTAGGGATTTGTATGTACAATTTTAACTGAAATTTTTGGTGCCAGGTGTACTCAAAGCTATCCCCAAGGTTATGCGATTGCGAGATTAGATTGGCAATCGCAAAGGGGGGTGGGATAGCTATGAATTTTAATAAGAATCGTATATGCTTGTTTACAGAAGTAGCTATTGCAGGGTGTGAGGTAGTCTTTTTTTTTTTTCTTACTCTTTCCAATAATTTCACTTTAGCTGGGATTTTAATATAAATTCCTCCGGGCCCATCATCTAGCTTCATGGTTTCCTTAGCGGATATGTTACCACCACTTCTTTTACGGTATTCAAATTTTATCATCATTGGAGACCTTAATCTCCATTTTGATAACATTACCAGTCCAACGCTAGCCGCTCTGATTGCAGATTTAGAAGCTTTGCAGTTATTCCAACTGGTCTTGTTCCCCTAAACATAGGTTGGATCAGTTTGGACCCAATTTTCTCAATTTATTGAACTTATCTGTTGATCCACCCCCCCTCTGAAACTTCCATGGTCCGATCATTTTGTGATACCTTTTCAGGTCCCCATCACCAAACCGAGGGCTGTATCGATTTCTGGTCAGTCTATCAGGGTACGGAAATGGGCAAGAGTGGCTGGTGCCAATTTTACACAGGTCTTGGATGCAAATTGCCCTATTTTAGATAGCTGTATAGATACAGCTAGCTCCCAAGTGGAAGACTGGTTCACTGGTGCACTTGACCAAATTGCACCTTTAAGCAAAAAACAGGGGTATACCCAAATTACCCTCCTGTACCTGGGCATCGGACATCATACATGAACAAAAAAAATGAATAAGGAGGAATTAATATCTAATTTATTTTCAATGCAGGGCCCTAACATAAGTATATAATCCTTCACAGACCGTTTATCAAAATTAATTCAACACACATACATGCCATGGGACCGATCTCTGACCATAAGACATTCTAGAATACGTAAATACAAAAACATACAACAATACATATACATCTGACAAGAAAAAATATATATACAACACTCTATATAACCAATACCCCAACAGGTTATTTGATAACTAATGTTCACACATTAAATCTGGGTGATGCACTCAGAGGTAGTCCTTACAGCACCTGAGGTGTGACTCCTCTCTACCCTTTCCACTCTATGTGCTGCCGTTATTACAATATTATTTTTGAATTAATAGAGACTCCTCTACAAGAAGCTGTCGACGCGGACGCGTTTCAGCCGTCAATTTCTTCTGACCTCCTCAGGACAAGGGCAATGAAACCAATCTACAATACTGGAATGCGTAGTTGAATTCGCGCATAAAACACCTTCTTCGGTCAGGTTACGAGCCCTGAATCCAGACACCCTTACTCGGGTCGAACTACAACCCGCGGTGAAGTCACCTCTTCCGATGGTAACCGTCTGGTCCTAACGAGCCTTCGTCTTCCGTGGATACGCCATTAAGGAGAGGAACGGGACGTCTGTGGTTGCAGACTGCTTCACCAATTGGAAAGGGTGTTGTTTTACGGGAGACGAAGGCTCGTTGGGACCAGACGGTTACCATCGGAAGAGGTGACTTCACCGCGGGTTGCAGTTTGACCCGAGTAAGGGTGTCTGGATTCAGGTCTTGTAACCTGACCGAAGAAGGTGTTTTATGCGCGAATTCAACTATGCATTCCAGTACTGTAGATTGGTTTCATTGCCCTTGTCCTGAGGAGGCCAGAAGAAATTGACGGCTGAAACGCGTCCGCAGCTTCTTGTAGAGGAGTCTCTATTAATTCAAAAATAATAGTGTAATAACGGCAGCACATAGAGTGGAAAGGGTAGAGAGGTGTCACACCTCAGGTGCTGTAAGGACTACCTCCGAGTGTATCACCCAGATTTAATGTGTGAACACTATTTATCAAATAACCTGTTGGGGTATTGGTTATATAGTGTTGTATATATATTTTTTCTTGTCAGATGTATATGTATTGTTGTATGTTTTTGTATTTACGTATTCTAGAATGTCTTATGGTCAGAGATCGGTCCCATAGCATGTATGTGTGTTGAATTAATTTTGATAAACGGTCTGTGTAGAATTATATACTTATGTTAGGGTAATTAATTGTGACCTGCATTGAAAATAAATTAGATATTAATTCCACCGTATTCATCTTTTTTGTTCAGGCAAATTGCACCTTTGGCAGATTACACTATTAGAAGAACTAAGCCTTCAGCGGAATGGTTCAATGATGAACTACTTGCACTGAAGAAAGAATTTAAGCACTTAGAGCATGTGTGGTACAGGAACTTTGACTCTATCGATAAGGCCAACTATAGGCTGGCCTTAAAGGCATACCAGAGGCAAATCAGGATTTCCCGTCACAATGTTTACACTAGGAACATTTTTACACTAGGAAAATTGAGACGATGCAGAACTCCTCTCAAGAAATCTTCTCGATTGTAAAATCTCTATCCTCATTGGACCGGGTTTCGGCATCTACACCACCCTCGGTGGAATATTGTAATACCTTAGCCCAGTTCTTCTGTGATAAAGTGGCATCGGTCTACTCTTCCTTTCCTGAAGTCTCAGATATGCCTCCTGCTGTAATTTGTCATCTAAACCCCTGGTCGATAATTCATGGTTGCCACTTTTTAAGCCTATTGAATCTGAGGAACTGTATTCCCTGTTGGCTTTGGTTAAGTCAGGCTCTCCCTCTGACCCCGCATCTCCAGGCTATTCTGGAACGTGGAATGATAGCAGTATTAAATGTGCTTGGTGACCAAATTAACAATTCTTTTGAGCAGGGTTACGTTCTACAATGTTGGAAACATGCTATTGTGGTGCCACTTCTTAAAAAAACCTTTTAGACCCTAACAAGCCTGAAAACTAAAGGCCCATTTCACTGCTTCCGCATTTCTCTAAGATGGCAGAGAAATATGTCAACCAGCAGCTTCCGGCTTTCATTGAGGAAAAGGAGCTTCTCCACAGGACTCAGTGAGGCTTCCGCACCTTTCATAGTACAGAGACCGCTCTATTGCTTGCTTCTGAGTTTGCTTGTGCTATTGTTGACAGGGGTGAGACCGCAGCATTGTTGACGTTGGACCTCAGTGCTGCCTTCAACACCATTTCCCACAGCATTCTACTTGAGTGGCTGTGGGATTGCGGTATTGGTTATAAACCTTTGCAGGGGCTTGCTTCTTTTGAGCAGATCCACACTTTTCAGGTAGAACAGAAGTCGTTTAACTCTCAGGTCTTTCCGCTGCAACAGGGGGTGCCTCAGGGCTCTTTATTGAGCCCTACTTTATTCAGTCTGTTTATGCGCCCCGGGCTGATATCAACGAGCATTACGGGTTTAACATCATATCGGACACCGATGATACACAATTGATTATCACCCAGCCACAGAATGGAGGCAAGGCGGCTGCCCTGTTAAGGACCTCCTTATCGGAGGTTACCCGGTGGATGGAGCTCAAATGCCGGGAAGATGAAGGTCCTAGTCGTGGGCAAGCAGCCGTCGCTTTGATCCTCTGCCTGGTGGCTGGACTCGCTCGGACCACTACCGGTTCCAAAAGCTAAGGTAAAGAGGCTTGGTATTTGGTTCGATGCCAAGTTCTCTTTTGACAGCCAAATCACTGCCTTAGCGGGAAAGTGTTTTGGGATTCTAAAGACCCTCAAAAAGATTCTTGGTCTACTTACTGAATCTGCCAGGAAAACAGAAGTCCAGGCTTTGGTTACATCCAGGATGGACTACTACAATGTACTGTATTTGGGAGTCTCTCAGTCTCGACTGATGAGATTCCAATTCGTGCAGAACGCGGCAGCACATTTACTGCTGAATCTTCCTAGGTGGGCCTCTATGGGCTCTGCACTTGCAAAACTGTACTGGTTGTGTTTGAAGAAAAGGATCTAATTTAAGGGCCTGTGCTACTGCTAGAGGGTCTTTATGAATAAGAGCCCTTGCTATTTGCACCCCTTTTTCAAGCTTTACTCCCCGCAAGGGATTTGAGATCTGCCAGAAGTCTGAAGACTCATTTCTCCACTATAAAGAGAGCTCGCATTAGGGGCTGCTCTTTTAGTTTTCTGGCAGCCAAGCTGTGGAACTCTCTTCCTCTTCAGATCACACAGGAAAACACGGAACTGTAAGCCCGTAAAAAGCTGAAAACATGGCTCTTCAGGCTGGTCTGATTCTGGTGTCCTAATAGTATGCTGCACTGTTTATATTTCTGGAGAGTGAGATTGCAGCACTGGGACACTTTGTCAGAAGTAACTAGGCGCTTTATAAATAATTTTATTATTATTTGAAGCTTTCATAGTAGAAGCTGGTAGTTCCAAATGTGAGAGATTGCAGTAATCTAATTTGGACATCACACATACGGTGACACCAGTTACACAAAAAATTCCAGGGAGAGAAGGGGAGAACTTTCAGCATAATTAGTGTATAGAAACACTGCAAACTGCATTTATTTGGGAATGCGTAGAAAGCTAGTGGTCCAAACAGAAACTCAAGGATCTTGCATTAGTTACTGTTCCATTATTACCAGGTCAAAGTCATCTGCCCCCAAACTTCTTTATTTTTTATAGTAAATAAAGTTTCATTTTTATTGGTACTTATTTTGAGAAAATTAATGCCACCCGTTGCTGAGCTGCCTGCAGACAGTTTTGGAAATGTGACATAGATGCAGGGACACTATGGTCTAGGTTTATAGGAAACTGTGCGTTCGCTGATTATGAGCAGTAAAACCAAAATACTGAATAAGAATTGATAAAAGCCGAACATATAGGTGGAAGTGCGCAATGATGAACCCTATGGAACGCCAAGAATGATTACATATTAGCTGATGTACAACCGCCCAGCTTAACAGATTGTACCCATTATTCACAAAATGAGAGAAACAAATTGAGCACGGTGCTCTTTATTCCTACCTCCTTCAAACGATTGAGTAAAGGCAGTTGAGAGGGACGGAAGGACTATGTTGCCCGTCTCCCCAATGTAACAAATCTCTTCCATGGCAAGCAAAATGGTACAAAAAACAAAATGCCTATTACAAACAAGCACTGACAACGCCAACAGGTCTCGGCTTTGGGACCTACTGGCTTTGCCAAATTTTTTTGCCAATGCTGTACAGGCATCAGTGAAAAGCGAAATGATTTTTCCTAAAGCTGAATGGCATCTGCAACAAAAAAAAAGAAAAAAAGTGTCATGGCACAAAACGGGCACAGCGCGTATGTGTCATACTATTGTGACCTACATCATTCAGTAAATGTGCCCAAGCATGATCAGGGCGATCATCACTGCTAGGAATTCATCTCTTTAGTCATCCGTGTCCTTCTTAGGAAAAAGCACAGTGAATTGTGGGACTTGTAGTTTTCTTTTTACTGTTTTGGTTTTGTGTAAAAATCCCAACATACAAAGTTCTGGTTGGTAAAAAGTCAGTGGTGACGTTGGCTGAAAGTGTCACACATGACAACACAGGTGCACATATCAGCTGTGAACTTTCCATGCTGAGACTGAAGACACTTTTAATTTTCTAAGTTTAACAAAGTCCCACGATCAACCTTATTGTTGCCTAAATAGTCAGAAGTGGCTGAAGGTGGAGCACAGGACATAGAGGAACGTGGCAGCTCCTTTAGGAACTAGGGCCTTCACACACCTATTGGGTGTCATGCTTCATCATTGGACTTGCTCCTCGTCCGGCCATCGCTGCAATGCCCAACGGGGACCCGTAAAGGGGCTCTTTATCGGACATCTTTTATTCCAAAGCAATCATGTGAAGTGGGGGTGTGGGGCCGTGAGCTGTAGATGAGTGCCATGAAGTGTAAAGTACTCCAGAACAACATCTCACAGGTTGGCCATAATGGTTTTTATATAGACAAGTAGACTCACTTATTAAAACTTCCTTTAGAGTACTACTTAGTCTATTTTAATAACACTACCCTGACGTACTTTGCACTTCATCACACTCCTCTACACCCCCACTTCACATGAGGGCTTTGGAATAAAAAGATATCCGATAAAGATCTAACTTGGCAACAACACTGTTTACCTTAATGCTGTAAAATTATGTACTTTTTACTACCTTAATTTCTGTACTGTTGTATACTCTTTTGTTGACTGTTTCATGACCCACACAAATTCTCGCATGCAATGCGAGTAAAATCATGCACATAACATGCAAAGCGCTCTGCTACCTTCGGTTCTAGCTAGCACTATATAAAATTCTAAATAAATAAATAAACATATGCATGCAAGCGTTACGACGCATGCCTACTGAATGACGTGAGTATCATTTTATTTATCTGTCCAAGACAGCACACGTTACTGGGCATGGTAGATAAAAAATAATTTTTCAATTGTGCTAAAGCACATTTCTGCCAATAAACACCCCAGTAGTAAACGGGACCTGCTGAGACCTCCAATAAAAGTATAACAAAATAAAAAGTACAGCAAGGTGTAAACATGATTTCAGCAAATGGAGCAGGCCCTCCAAGAAATGTTACATTTATTTTAAAGTACCGCAAGAAGTGGGTGATTAACAGAGGAGTGGTTAGGAGGAAGCTACTGTGAGTGATGGGGGATTAAATAAAAATAAAGTTTCTGGTGGCGAAGAAAAGGGGCAAACGAGGTAGAGAGTGGCAGCGAGCGCAGGGGGTAGTTTGGTGGGCAGAAGCACACAAGAGAGAGCAGCATACAAGAGAGAGCACAACAGAGCAAGTATGAGGCAGGAGGAAAACACAACAGGGAGAGCTGGAAAATACATGCACTCTAATGAAGTCCATAACAAAAAAAGTTGTTTTCAAAAAGTGAACAGTGGAAGGATATAAATCAGACAATCAAGAGGGCAAAGAGGCTATGATCTAGGGAGGGACGGACAAAAGAAGAGGAAGGCACAACATTGAATAACAAGCATTTGTAAACGCAATAGGTTTTGCCTATGTGATTAATAATGAGCTGTTTTTTGTTGTAAGTTGTAGCTTGGTAAGTAGTTGTGCAATATCAGTTACTGAAACTCCGTTAAAGTGTTATGACTTTTATATTGAAAAAGGCAATATACTGTGCTATTACTGGTGGTATTACAAAGCGGGGAGATTAGATAAATGGGGGAGGACAAAGAAAAAAAAACATGTACCCAATAAGTACAGTGTGAATGTAGATGAGGCCGAGGACCGAGATTAGGTGAGAATGAGCCGCTTGTCGCTGGCTGCGCCTTGCTCTGCCTGGAAAGACATTTTGCAGTGATAAATGCTGAGTTGTGCCACGGGGGTCCCTTGTGTGTCTCTGCACAGAGCACTTAATGTTCATCTCTGTAGTCTGAAGGGAAACGATTTAAAAGACCCAGAGATTAGTTAATTTGATGGGGGCAAATGATGGCAAAACGATGGGAACTGTATCTGTGGAAAAAGAAATAAATAAAACGAGGGGGGAAGCAACGAGATGTGACCCTGGAGGAGGCTGCAAGACACGGGGAGGAGAGAGACGGCCTGCAGATGCACTCGTAAGCAGGGCTTGTTAGGAAATGCAAACAAGCAACATAGGTGAAGAGGCTAAGTGCTATGTGAGCTTCTGGAGGGAATTCTGTGCTCTTGGCTCTGTCCCTGGAAACACACTAAAGAGACGAGAGGAGGATGTGGTGTAGCAGTCAGAGCTGTCAACTTCGGACCTGGGGACCACAGTTCAAGACTCTGTGTCGGTTCAACATCCTGTGATTCTGGGCAAATCATTTAATTTCCCCAAGACTACAAAAAATGAATGTGTCATCTAACTGGTGCAATTGTAAAGCGCAAATTACATTTTACTAAACTGCATGCATGAAAATTTAACTCATTATAAACGCATAACAATTACCCCTCCCTAACACCACAGAAAACGTGGTGAAATCAAACTACTTGCTGTAAATTGTGTTTTTTTAAACAACGAAAAGCTGTTTGTGGAGTACAACACCTGTATCTCTTGATTTTTATCGCTGTGTAATAGCTCGGGTGGACTGGATAAACAGTAAACAGTTTGAAAGAGGTGTCATTTGGTTCGAAGGATCGCTGCATAATAAAGGTGTAAAGCAGCCTTCCTTGGCACTTACAGTAAGCTCCTGCCGCTGCTGAAAGCAAATCTACCAAAAGGGTTGAATTCCGTCTTGGAAGGAGGGGGAGCGGAGGCCATGGAAGGGTCAGGGTGTGAGGAGTGCAAGCACCAACGATGAGGAAGCAAAGACGATGGGGGAAGCAAGAAGAAAAATCCCTTGCTTAGGGATGCTGCTCCCACAAAGTGCATTTCGAAAGGGGGCAAAGCAATAAACTAATTTTCCCAAATTCACATGACGCCAAAACTCCAAATTGTTTTCAAGTTTTAAAAGTCGCCAGCTGTTGCCATTGTAGAAGTCTTGTCTCGGGGATAGATGTTGTAAACGCCCTAGAGTAATTGAAAATAAAATAATGTTTACTTGTTAGGCAAACGGTTTGGTAATTTGCAAATCCACTGAAATGAATAGGTGTCCTATGATGCAGGCGAACGGAGTATATTTAATGCAGATGACATCCTTGCCTAGCCTTTGCTTGATTTGCGTAAAGCACCTTCCATTCAGACAGCTGAAGAAAGCAAGGCGCGGGGAGAGGATGTGGTGTTGCGGCCAGAGCTGCCAACTTTAGTGCTGGGGAACCAGGTTCGAGTCTCGGCATGGGCTCCTCATCCTGTAAGCAAATCGCTTAATCTTCCGTGCCTACAAATATAAAAATATGCAAAGAACTCGCACCAAAGTAAAGAAATGTTGAATTTACATTTTGTAAAAAACACAGTCACCAAGAAGTAGGTCGAAAAAAGTGGGGTGCTTGCTCGTAATTAAAATTACAAAGAAGTTGAAGCGGATGGAAAGGAGTACTTAGGCCTCAGGACACTGATAAGAAGACACGGAGAACAGGAAATGGTATGCTAGAATCAATAGAAATGGAGAAAAAGTAAGTGGCAAGCACATGAAAGAATGAAAAGGAAGGGCAGGATGTAAGCCCTTTTAAGATTTATAGTAAATACAATAGATTTCGCAAGCGCTGTGCAGGCAAAACCTTCAAAGGCAAGTAAATGAGAGTGACAATAAAGCCAGAGAATATCTTAAGTCCCACAAATCCATTTTCCATAACATAAAAATTTGGAGACTGTACATTGACGATATTCTGATCATATGGGAGGATGAAGACACCAAAGCAGTCAGTTTCATTAACTAGCTTAATACCCAGAATGAGTTTCTGAAGTTCACCTACTCCATGAGTCCCACAGAGATGGGGAACTTAGACCTAAACATTAGGGCAGAACAAGGTAAATTAAAAACGACAGCTCATGAAAAACTAACAGCGCGTAACTGTCTGCTACAGTACAACAGCTCCCACCCTTGTCACTTGAGGGAGAATCTCCCTTTTGGTCTGTTTTTACGGATTAGGTGCAATTGCACTGATACCAGCGAATACAAAACACAAGCTGCAAGTCTGGCCGCCAAGTTCAAAGCGAGGAATTATCTGGAGAAACTGGTTCAAAAAGCCATGAAGAGTGCACAGAACAATGATAGGGATGCCCTTCTGGATGTTACTCCACAAAAACAGACAGGGGAACGCCTGATCTGCATCACATTTAACATCGCATTCAACAAGGCCAGCAAAATAATTAACAAGAATTGGGACACCTTGAATAGTGGCCCCCTAAACTTGCCCTAACCAATGTTCTCACATAGGAGAGGGAAGAAGCCTAAGGGATTCATTGGTCTACACAAGACCACTTCAGAAGGTATATGAGAGTTGACAAGACACCAGGGGCACTCCAGCGGATAGTGGGACACCATCCATGTGGTAGATGCAGTGTCTGGCCCCTGACAAAGACCACAAAAACAATTGATCAGGGGAACAATACCTGGTGAGAGTTGAGACAATTCACCAACTGCAACACACCAAGGGTGGTATACATGATCACATGCCCATTTCAACTCCAATATATAGGCATGACGACTCGTAAAGTTAAGATACAGATCGGAGAACACCAGAGAGTAATCTTAGATGTGGGAGAAAGAAGACTAAGATGTCTGCACACTTCACTGAGATGGGACACAAGGTGACAGATTACCAGTGGCTGATCCTGGAACATGTACCGAAAACCATGAACTGCAGAAGGTAGACTCCTGGAAAAGGAACAATGTTGCGTCTTCAAATTGAATACTTATGTAGCGGGCCTCAACAATAATATACCTTGGGGGCAATTAACACCTTAGGCTTCAATTTACACCTTAGGTTACATTGGACTTCTCAGGTAACGCTCAGTCAATCCCCCAGTGTTTTTAAGGTTTCTGCTGACTATTTTTAACATTTCATTTTTTTTCTTAACTCATCACAATATGCTCTATAGTCTATATTTTATCATCATTTACTTTAATAGTATCTTTATCCACAATTGATTCACAGCCTTTTGACAACAGCGGATCAGGTTTCTATCGACCTGACCTTATCATATCAATTTAAGGTGATTTACCTCAGGCCAATTTGAGAGGCACAGAGTTCTGTGATAAAATCCTCTATTAGACATTGAAACTAATAAAAGGTTGATAAACACAATAAGCGTTAAAGACAAGAACACACTTCAGGAAGTGGTTCCACATAGATCTGCCATCTTGGTGGGTACGCTGTCTAGCTATCCGGTACCCAGCATACTTCGCGGCACACATCAACGCGTAGCCACCGCAAACCCCGGGCAAATCATTCAAAAGCTCAAAAAACAAGCTAGTGTACCAAGACACAGGCACACATGACAGTATTATAGATCAATGTGCTAGGGGAGGACCTTGAAGACGTAACTACGGCACAGCCGCACAGGGCCTGATTCTAGGGTGACACGAGAGGACCCTAATGCTAAAAGCTTTCCTCGCTCTCATATATATATATATATATGTATATATATATATATATATATATATTCCAAATGAAAAGAGTAACAACGCACTCTCAGAGGTCTAATTGCTAAACCATAAATGGAAATTACTCGCACTGGGCTGTCATATGTCTATCATAGCAAACGTAGGAGACCAACAAGTGACTTATGTTTCTATTCATAAGTTTATTGGCACTAGTCCGCCTTCACTGACATATACGTAACTGGAACGTAAGCATGTGGTAGTTATGCTACGGGTCTACGTAACGCATAAATCTTGTACTAACTTATTAGCTTGGATATTAGAGCACTTTATTTGATTTTGTCCTTGGCACTAGTCCGTATATATCATAGTATCACGCTTACCTGCATTGTGAAAGGGTTGTACGATCTGTAATGTATTCATAACATGACCCGTGAACCACAGTACAATCATGCGACATATCGTACCGGACAATGAATTGTTTATTAACTGAACTTTGTATTGAGAACCTAAAGTATGGATTTTAAATACTGTTTATATACGTTACAAAATGGCCACCACAGTGACTGTTTAATGCGAGCGACTTGCACCACGAGTCCCCTTTCCATGTTTAATGTTTATATATGCACGTATTTGTGGAGTTGTCTTATCGTGTGATCAAGACACTTTGAGTGTCGAAACGCGTAGCGGTTAAGAATAAAGCTTATGGTTTAGCAATTAGACCTCTGAGAGTGCGTTGTTACTCTTTTCATTTGGATTATTAAAGTCCGGTTTGGGTTTACCGGCACCACGCACCACCTGACTAAGGGACTGATCCCGGAAGGACCCTCTTTGGATTGTGTTAATTACGGAGGGATCGTATGCCAGCCACCGATTCCTGCAGGAGGATCAACAACACATTTGATTCCGTGAGGAACGTTAGCAGCGACAGACAGAGGTAAGCTTGGCTCCTGGCGGCGCTTTGTGGGAGGGGGGCGTGCGAGCACTTGTGCTCGGGCGGGCTCCCTCGCATCGGCAATACCGGGGGGTCAAGTACTTGCGTCTCTGTGTTTCGGCTTAATAGTGGGAAGTACGCTTTGAGTACAGGACTCCAAGGCGGCAGTTGCTGCATGCAGATGCGATTTTTATTTCCTTGCTAAATCCTCACGGAAATTTATAAATAGAAAGTGGCATCAGGAACTGCCTACAGATAGGCGGGGAGGTCTTAAGCTACCATAAGTGCTCCGGGGGAAGCGGTTTTTCAAACACCGCAGATTTTCCCCAATACCGAGACGTGCATGAACAAGGTGCACAAGTACAAAACTACTTAAATACAGTAAATTGAACATGGAAGATGAAAGTGAAAGGCGCAGGGTGGCGCAAGCCCTTTTTGCTCGAGCACCGGGAAAAGGGTTACCAGCGGGACCATCACGTAGCAAAGATAGCGAAAATACATTGAATACCAAATTTGGAAGGTATGAGAAACTTAAAAAACAAGAATCATCGAAATGGTGGGAGGCTATCTCCCTCCAGGATTATGTGGACAAACTCATGGTGCTACGAGGGTTAAGAATTTATATCACCCCGTCGCATGAATCGCCCAACCCTTGTATGCTTGATGAATGGGCGGCTAATTCTGCGTCAAGTTCTAGAACAATGCTGTGTCTACTGATTAAATACGCGTGGGAAGATAGGGAAAAAATAATAAAAGAACTTGATGAAATTGAAAATGAATTAAAAAAAAGCAATGAGCAAGATAATATTCTGAAATTCAAGGAAGAACTTAAAGAAAGACTAAAGAAGCATGAGGAAGACATTAAACTTCGCAAACAAAGAAAACTACACAGGGACTGTATTGATTACGAAAATGGACGTATTCTAACCTACAGTCGCAAATATGACCACTTGTACAATCAACATACAAGGCAAGTTGATAAACCCGATGTATCTACAACAACAGAAGAGCTGCCACAAACTACACCGGCCAGTGACTCGGATACGGATATCTCAGTACATACAGCCAGCACTTCCTCTGACATAGAGATAATAACGAAACCAGCGACTTTTTTAGACGAATTTCGAGTTCTAAGAACAAGACGACAAACGGAACAAACAACATCAGCACCGGGAACACCTCGCAGAGGTCGAGGACAAAGTCGAGGACGAGGAAGAGGAAAAGGCAGGGGCGCTCCAAACAAAAACGACTCAAACACAAACAACGGAGAAAAAAACAGAGAGCCAATGGGAACCAGGAGAGGTGGCTTCAAGAAAACACAGTAACTATGGATAGTACAACGGTAAATAGAACCATTGTTAACCTTTCATCACGATCTCTGTCCCAATTTGAGAAAACCACACTGTGTTTAGGTTTAAGGTTTTGTCCTACAGAATTATTTAGCTATGCCAATACAAGGGTGGATATTTTTAAATTCATACGTAAGCTAAAGCTCAAGAAATGGCACATTCTGATGGATAGCAGACCCCCTGATACGAATGCCTCAACTCCAGAGGATATACCCCAACCAGACTTGACTGTGGGGGATGCTAATGTACTACAGACCATGTATGTATTAGAAGGTGCTACTATAGACAATAATGAGGAAATGGCGCTAGAAGATCAGAACGATATTACCACTGAGAGAGCGGCATGTACCAAATTTAAACCTAAGTCTATCTTTTTTCTCCGTGCTTCCACATGACTCAATTGATACATTCCATGAAGTGGTTACTAAGGAACTCACTAAACAGAAACATAACAAAGCTATAAGAAACAATATGAATTTTAATTTGTCTAAACAACAAAGGAATTTATCCGATCTTTGGCCCAGGACAAGAATATTGTAATACGACCATCTGAAAAAGGTGGAAACATTGTGCTTTGGGATAGACAAATGTACATTGATGAAGCTTATAGACAACTGAAGGATGTCAATTTTTATTGTAGATGTAATGCCACTGTTTACAATATAAGTATCACCACTACATGGGACAAACTATCTGAGTGGCAGCAGACATGTTTGATTACATGGCATGAATACTGCTTTTTGAAGAAAGACTTTCCGAAACTTCCCATAATGTACCTCCTCCCTAAAATTCATAAAGATCCCACAATGCCCCCGGGTAGGCCAATAGTATCATCAGTGGGAAATGTAAATGAGAACTTATCCAAATATGTGGATCATTTTCTTAGGGAATATGTTGTCCGTTTACCATCCTACATAAGAGATACTAAGGACTTTTTGAATAAAATAGAAGGCATTAAATGGGAAGAAGAATTTACTCTCATTACCCTGGATGTGAACTCATTGTATACCATCATTGATCACATCCAGGGTATAGACGCCTGTATGCATTTCCTCAGTGAGAGGGACATATGTTATCTAGAACACACCTACATGCTAGCTGACATGATGAGAATGTGTCTCACCAATAACATTTTTATGTTTGATGGTGACCTCTATAGACAGGTACGGGGAACGGCGATGGGTACGTGCTTCGCACCGAGCTTTGCGAACCTCTTCCTGGGGAAGTGGGAGGAGGAAATCCGTAAGGAGGAAGCTCTTCTGGCAGATTTTGAGAAAGTGTTAATATGGATGAGGTATATAGATGATCTTTTTATTGTATGGAACGGGAGCGAAAGTGAAGCTAGTGACTTCATTAACAAACTTAATAAAAACAAATACAATATTGAACTGACATATAACATTAACAAGGAGAGTATAGAATTCTTGGACACACAAATTACAGTGAAGGAAGGCATAATAGTTACTAGCCTACATCGTAAGGAGACTGCAGGGAATAGTCTCATTCATGCCCTCAGTGCTCATCCTGATGCCCTAAAGTGGAGCATCCCGTATGGAGAGCTACTGAGGGCACAAAGGAATTGTAGCACAGAAGATACGTACATCAAGGAGCAAGAAACCATGCTTAAAAGATTCAGGGAGCGAGGGTATCCGGAATGGGTACTCAAGAAAGCGATGAGAAAAATAAGCGAAACCAGTAGGCAAAATTTTTTGACATATACCAAGAAAGAAGGCACCGACGAAGCGATCACTAGGGTGATTACTACATTCAATCACCAATCAAAACAAGTCCATAAAGTCCTAGCTGATAACTGGAAGATTCTTAAAACAGACAATATCATAGGTCACAACATAAGTGATAGACCAATGGTGACCTACAGGAGAGGCAGAAGTCTTAGAGACATTCTAGTAAAAGGTGACATCACAGATACCCACAATGCCAACATGCATAACCTTAAAGGGTTTTACCCTTGTGGGCATTGTAAAGCATGTAAATCCAGTCACATGATTAAGGAATTTGAGGTACCAGGTTCCAAAAAGAATAGGATTATTACACAGTTCCTTACATGCAGCACCAATTATGTAATCTATGTTTTAGAGTGCCCATGTAGACTTAGATACGTAGGCAGTACGACCTTCATGGTCAAGAAACGTATCCAAGAACACCTTAGGGCCATCAACAACGTTGATCTACACTACCCTATCGCCCGACACTTTCAAGAGAAACATCAATCTAAAAACTCTCTTCTACGATTTTTTGCTATTGAGCAAGTTAATCTAGGAAGCAGGGGAGGTAACAGGGAACTAGCACTTAGGAAGAAAGAGTCCAAATGGATACTTGAATTAGAAACCCGTTTCCCTGGGGGCCACAACCTTGATGAGGAGCTGGCAACACATTTGCATGAAGACTAAATGTTATAACTTCCATGAAAGCAATTACTGTAATATACTTCTCATAGAGAACTTTTACTTCATAATAGCAATGTATATTTGATTGTCTATTTGATTGTATATTGGTTTTAATTATTTCTCTTGTCTTGTTCTTTCTCACAGGAGGAAAGGAAGGGACCCATCACCATACAAGTCACGTCACGGGTTCCCTACCCTTTTCTTCGCCGGGACCGGTTTTTGCACCTCGTACAAGATAAGAGATATTTTAATTGCACTTTACCACTTTAGGTTCTACATTATGTAGTTTTGTTTTCACTTTTTTTAGAATACATGGAAAGAGCGAGAACTCGATTGACTTATAGCCACTTGGTTCTGGAGATTACTCGCACTGGGCTGTCATATGTCTATCATAGCAAACGTAGGAGACCAACAAGTGACTTATCATGTTTCTATTCATAAGTTTATTGGCACTAGTCCGCCTTCACTGACATATACGTAAGTGGAACGTAAGCATGTGGTAGTTATGCTACGGGTCTACGTAACGCATAAATCTTGTACTAACTTATTAGCTTGGATATTAGAGCACTTTATTTGATTTTGTCCTTGGCACTAGTCCGTATATATCATAGTATCACACTTACCTGCATTGTGAAAGGGTTGTACGATCTGTAATGTATTCATAACATGACCCGTGAACCACAGTACAATCATGCGACATATCGTACCGGACAATGAATTGTTTATTAACTGAACTTTGTATTGAGATTTGTATGGATTTTAAAAACTGTTTATATACGTTACAAAATGGCCACCACAGTGACTGTTTAATGCGAGCGACTTGCACCACGAGTCCCCTTTCCATGTTTAATGTTTATATATGCACGTATTTGTGGAGTTGTCTTATCGTGTGATCAAGACACTTTGAGTGTCGAAACGCGTAGCGGTTAAGAATAAAGCTTATGGTTTAGCAATTAGACCTCTGAGAGTGCGTTGTTACTCTTTTCATTTGGATTATTAATGTCCGGTTTGGGTTTACCGGCACCACGCACCACCTGACTAAGGGACTGATCCCGGAAGGACCCTCTTTGGATTGTGATATAACTCACCTGCAGCTGTGTGCGGCCTCAAGCTTCTGGGCGTTTTTGGTTACATATATATATATATATATATATATATATATATATATATATATATATATATATATATATATATATATATATATATATATATATATATGTATATATATATATATATATATATATATATATATATATGTATATATATATATATATATATATATATATGTTTTATACAAAACGCCCTTGCGCTCAAGTAAGCACTCGACGCTGTCCTCACCTCACGGTAGTCTTAGCAATATATATATATATATAAAATCAGAAAAGTTGTCCACAAATGAAGACGCACTCAAGACAGGCGAATCTAGAAAACTCTAGCAAGATCTTTTATTAGGTAAAAAACCGGCAAACGTTGCTGGATATTTCCCTTGCCCTACGCGTTTCGGAGCTCCTGCTCCTTGTTCACGGGCTGTGTATGTGAATCGGCAGAAATACAAGCCTTGTGATTATTTCCTTTTAACGCCCTCTAGTGGGCTATTACGATGGCCTTCTGCGACTTGTAGTATTTTCAAACATTTACTCTTCAAATGGGTTCCGTATCAGTGGACCTATGGGGCACTATTAAGTGCCACTACATGCATGTACTGTGTTGCATGTACATTGGGAGATGAACGTGAGTGGATGATCACGAGGGCAACGTCCAGTGCGAATTTTAGAGGTGTTAACTCACTGATAGAACATAGCCCCAACCAGACAATCCTGCCATTAAACTCATATTCTCACTGGCTGGATTTGGCATAGAGATAAAGCTAATGACTAGATTTAACAGCATACAGTACGATGTGAAGCCAGAGATTGGCGCACAAAGATCTTCCCAGAGTCCTGGGACCATTCAGGCTAACTTTCTTTTTATCATTTCGGATATGGTGGTTCAGACACCAAGAAGGTGAAACATTTTTTGGTATGCATGGTGTGTGACTGGAATGCACCTGACAAATTTTGGAAAAGGGTGTAAGGAGTGGATACAGGGAGTGTGATTTCCGGTCCTGAATAAAGCCACAGGAAAGGGTGGCAGAAACATGTAGACCAGATCAAAGGAGGATGTTAGGGCCACAGTTACCCTCTGAACTTCCCACTTTTTCTTTCCCAGGTTTTAACCTTACCGACTGGGGAATTTATTAAATTAACAGTTGCTTCAGCAAAGTATTTTTAACAGAACCCCCTCCCACCCCCCCAACTTCTAGTTTCTACCATATAGTCTATTATTCAGTGCTTCCGGTAGCTCATTGGTCACAGCAAGCCACTTTCCACAGTAGAACAGGAAGGAACCCAGTGATGAAGCAGGCAAGGGGAAAACATGGTGGGTGAGGGTTCTATAAAAAGGCATTTTTGCTTTTTTCATAAGAAAGTGACCTGGATAGTCCACATGATAGAGTAAGGTGTTCTATAAAAGCAGACGAGTGCTTTGACAAACCTTTCTCCAAAACTTAGCACCATGCTGGAAGGAGGATAACAGGACAGTAGTTGGCTATATCTTCTGGAACTTGAATACATTGCAGTACCAAGCTATAGATGATATGCACAGGGTTCTGCAAAATGGAGGCCAGACAAGGAATCCTATAGTGAGCCAGACGTACGATAGTGAATAAGATATTCCACTATTTGCTTAGCGTACTAAAGGATAACCGTTTTGCAAAAGCATTAGCAGGAGAAGCCATAGCAATTGGAGGATCTTATGAGGCTTGCGCTGATGCTATTTATAAGAGCCCGACTGAATCTCAGTATGGACAAAGACTGCCAACTTCTCACAAACCTCTTGAGGTGGCTGCATAGCTTTGGCATTGCATTTGGGGCCAATGAAAGTACTGAACACAGAGAAGAGTTTTTAGGGGACTGTGTGTATTCGTAACTGGACCCTTAAGGCTCACTGTTTTGTTCTTAATTATAGCTTATTTCTAGGACTCCAGTTGGAGTCCAGTTGGATATTTGAAGCTGCCAAATCTTAATTCATGTTACATATGCACCATCTTTGTTCATATTGTTTAGCTTTTCTGTTTTCACTTGGTCATTAAGCCATGCAGTAAGAATATGGAGAGGTTAACCTTCAGATGGTTTACTTGGAAGGGGAGACATAGAGAATCACTTACTATGTTGTTGAAAGTATCAATATTGGAAATTTGTTGATGGCATGCTCTGGTTATTTTAATAGTAAGGTATTGGAGGAACCTGTTGTAGCCATCACAAAGAAGTGCTTGCTGTTGCAGTCTTACTGAGATGGGGCTTGCTTAGGGGATTCTGTTTAGTCCTGCCAAATACCACACTTCTTCATGTTAAACTACTGCAATTTCAGAAATGTTTCTACATCACTGCAAAGCCCAAGATTGTCATGCAATGTGTGGCACCAGGCAGAGCAGGCACAGTTGAGCAAATAAAGCTGGGTGTTAAGACGGGTCAGGCAGATACCCGCCACAGCAATGCTTGGACCACCTCAATCTCCGCTTACATACCCGCTCAGCAGTGGCCAATTAGCAGTACCAGGAACTCTTTGGGTGCAGCGTGATTGATTGCACACTCGCCTACACTTTGAATGGATGTTGCCCATGATGCTGGCCCCTCCTCTTCCTTATAGTATTGGAGTGTATGTGTGCTTTGCCCAGCATGATACTAAGATAGTCGTGGCCTCATGCCAAGCTTCTAAATATCAGTCATAAAATCACAAAGTTACAAACAGTTATAAACAACCAGTCTAGCGAGGGCTGAGAGCTCACAGCTGAGAGTCACGATGCAGTACACCCCCCAAACCACCACCTGAGGCCTGCCCGCAAACCCATAATTCAGTATTGAGTGTGCCCATGCACTTCCATCTCTAGGTGTCAGGCTTCCTGCTCACAGACACGTGGTACAAGGTGGAGATGAAGCAAATGTTTTGCATGTGTATCAAATATTAATGTTTTAAAAAGTACAACATATTTAGAAATCTCAAAAATCTTTTACAACTAATTATACATATAAACTTCTAAAGTCTTGTGTTATGCCAGAACTGTAACAGGTTTCTTATACAAATTGCTGTGTAAATGTAAACAATTAAATCTGAGTCAATCTACAGATGTAACCAGGAGAGAAAGTCATGGCTCACACAAGTTAGAAATAGGAGGATATTTTCTCCTCCACCCACTAATATCTGGGCCAATATGGATTTCCAGGCAAAACAAATACACATATCTCTGCCCACATCTGGAAGCACAAAGATCTAACCTGTCATAGAACAAAACAGCCTACAACCCTTCCTTTATGTACGCCCTACTCACCACAGTATCACGGGTCACAGAGATATAAACCACTGCACCCTTAGAGTTTATTTCAATCTCCACAGCTGGATTGGCTGCAGTGAGCTGGACTCCCCAATACCATCAGAATTTCAATCTCTACTTTTCAGTTTTTTATGTTAGTTCCTTCCTGGTTTTTTGATGGGCCTCTTTTGAGAACTTGTAGTGCACGCACACATTTGGTGCAATATGACTTTTATGTACTTGCAAGCATGTGATTACCATTATCTTTTGCAAATGTACTCTCTTCATTTGGGACCCATCTACCCATACAGTACCCAAGTAATTTGTAGGGCTGTTTTTTATACAGTAGTCCTTAGAGTTCCAATATTTACAACTTTTTCTTTTTTTTCAGAGCTCTAGTAGCGCTCATCTATATTGATATATGTCCTGATAACCCTTCAGATCATAAGACCATTAGTGTAGAAACTATGCTACCAAAAGAGGTGGTGTTATGAAACTAACACAGCCTGCCAGCATATGTAACCATTGACCTTGGCACCAATTCTCTGAAATAGTTGTCTCACCACTGTATTTTATACACACGTGTAAAAGGTGTAGCACTCCATAGCACTTCTACAATGGACATTGCACCATCTTACAATTTTCTGAAAATGTGAACTTCACATAATCCACTGATACCGAGTTGTATTTGTCCACTGTTCACTCCCTTCTATTATGTTTTTCAGATATGAAGCATTTGTATGTTACTATAATGTAACCGGTTATTTGCTTAAATAAAATGATGCAAATTCTTATGAATCTTACCAATTGTGGGAAATCTGCTCTACGGTGTCCCTACTGTAGTTTTTTTTTTTTTTAACCTGGAGTGAGGATTTTAGTTAGCACTGCAGGCCTAGAAAAATCTACTCGCCCACTCGCAATTGCGAGTAAACTTTTATTAGGTCGAGCAATTTTTAGCACCTACTAGTCCCATCTGGCCAGTAAACTTAGGCTGGAAAGAAACAGGTGTTCTGTTCATTTAGAAAGTGAATGAGCAATAAAGATGCCATTAAATCTTGTTTTTATCTTGACACATTTGCTGTCTGTTCAAGGAAAGAGGTAAAAGGTCAGCTTGTCTTTTAACTAATTGCAGCTTGGGAAATGAGGGGTTTTCTCTCTCTCTTACTAGAGTTAGAGGTTTTTGTCAAGTGAGCGGTCCGGAGATGTCAGTTATTTTTATCTAACAGAACATTTAAATAAATAGCCTGTAAATTAATATTACAAATATATCAGGAATTACAAAAGAAATTATTTTTGCAATTAAGAAGTGTGATGCAAACTAAGAGTTAAATAGGAGCAAAGCAAACCAGAACACTTTACTTGGTGATGTGCAAATGACACATATTTGCAGACACTCTATTTCCAAACATCATTGTTTGTACACTATATAGTTGTATCAGTAAAGCTGCAAGTCAGTGGGAAAGTTTGTGTCCATTTCAATGTAAAATCTGCTGATTACAAATGACAGTGTGCTACCACTTCATGCTTTAGTTATGTATTTATTAAAAGTGATAGTTTTTAAACATGATTTGAGCAACATTCCTGCCCCGCCCTGATGAAAATGCTGTTAATGAACTAAGAGGCAAGTAAGGGGTCATGTGTATCCTATTTGTGGCTAGATTTGTATTATATATGGAAAGAAAGTTTAGTCTGTTAAATCAAACAAAAGCTTTTTGTACAGCAGGCATGCTGAACTCACACATTTGAAGGTGCTCTCATATGTGATAATGAAGAATATGGAGGTTCAATTAATTAAATTTGGCCACAATCACATCATTTAAAACCAGTTTATGGGTCAGGAGCATTACAAATAGGTCGAGGAGATTTTTTAAGTCACTAGACCTGCAGTTCTAGTAACATTTTAATTATTTTTCGAGGCCTGCACTGCAGTTCTCTTGACAACTGGCATGCCACTACAAGCTGGCCGACTAGTATATAAATTTGCACGTTTCATCTATAAAGCCTTAAACCCCAACCAGATGCCCCACTCAAATGTTTCGCACATCAAGGTGGTGCATGAAAACTATGACCGTCCTGCAGCCCGCATTTTAAGAAATAACATACCCTACACAGATCCTAATGTATCCACAATTTGAAAAACTCATCCAGTACATAACCGTAACACCCCCTTCTTTCTCCAATTTCAAATACTAACTGAAATAAGAAATGTGATTAACCTCTTCATGACTGAAACATCTTCTTCTTTCTACTCTCAGTAATACCATATTTCATGTCTTCTTCTACTACCTACATCTTTCTTAACCCCACTTCTCACAGCTATGGTTAGCTTCATCATAAACTTGTACCACTCTGAGAACCTGAGCTTAAATACCCCTTGTGCGCACTCAGCTATGTCTTGCTGTCATCCTTCTTAAGTATTTTAGTTTCTTTTTAAAAATTCTTAGGACTTGCATTTTAGAGTTCAGGTTCTAGCCTTCCTCACCCGGTGTGCAATTTTCACGATCTCCTAATTCATGAGACCTGATACCTTGATCTACGGGGTTCAGAATTAAAGCATAACACTGCACGCAGGTTACCAAAAACATTTCCAAAACTCCACTGCTCTACTATCGCCACTCGCGAATTGATCCATCTTTATAATGCTATTGACTACAATTAACATTACAAATGTGTTTGAAAACCTGCTCTTTCCTCCTAAACATCAACTTAAAACATATATGTTGTATATTTTGGTAGGGGGCTCAAACTGCTCGGTGTAACTATGTGCTTATGCAACAACCCCAAACACGTTTACAATAAACGCTCCCCTGCAAACGATTCCTACAGCGAGCGGAGGGCCGGAGGCAGGGAACTTCTAGCATGTCATTCAAATGAGCACCAAAGGCGCAACGCTACCATGTCTAAGGTAAGACACGAGAAAATAAGCTATGACGTATGGGTGCACGGCTGCATGGCTGTCCTTCTTTCGCTATCACCGCCCAGCCTTCTTTAGATACGGCGAATCTGCCGCCCTCGGTACCAATCTCGTTCTTTGCGCGCGGTGCTGATTGGCTACCGCCACTGATGTATCTGCCGCGCCAGAGGGCTCTTGGCGCTACATTTACTTCCTCGCAGGCGCGCACCTCCCATCTGCGAAAGTACTAACGGAGAAAAAAAAAAAAGCCTACCTGATGCGGACGGCACCTCCATGGTCTGACCGCGAGTGCCAATTATTGTTGAGCGACGTAATTCGTGCAAACTATTTCACAGATATTAGGTCTGTTATAATTTTACAGGCGAGCTTGGGAGACTACTTTGTCGAATCTGCATCGCTGGAGATCGTGGGTGGCTTCTTTTTTTTTTAACAGCAGGAGAACAAACAAGAGAGGCGCGTGTGAGTGACATCACAAGAAGCGCGGGATGTGCGCCATAGGCCTTCTTTTATTTTTATCGGGGCGATCTCTTATAGACCGGGCGGGCACTGCAGGCAGTGCCTTGTCCTCCATTAAAAAGGTGGAAGCGGCGTCCATCTTGTTGTGCCGTTTTATTCCCTCCGTTTGTAAATGGATTATTTTGAGAAGGTTCCAAAAATGCGACTTTAAAGTCCAGAGTTGATCAGCATTTGCCAAAATCGTTTGAGCTGAAGCTTAACAGTGAGAGGTGTCGACTTTAGAGCTGGGAATAGGTTCAGTCCCTGTCGACTCACCATCTTGTGATTCTGGACAAATCATCTCCCCTTGCCTTATAAATGAATCTGACCTTGTGCATAGCTGCCATGGTTTCATATTGCATATGTGTGACATTTTCATAATTTGAGTGTAAATATGAGTGACATTCAACAACTATGAGTGACACTTTTTTGCCGAGCAAAAATCAAGCAATGAAGTCGAGGTAAAAATATAAATATAAGATATTACATCTATTCGAGAAACTCTTAAGAAGATCTACTGAAAAGTACCAGAAATGGAAGGGCACTAGTGCCCTTGTAACCTAATGGTAGTTAAACAAATATGTAACCTCGATAATAACAGCCTCCAGGATTGGTGATATGAGCATAAGCTCACAAGCACAATATCTTCTAAAATTGCAAATAAGAACTGTAGCATAAAGTCCAATATAGCGGCATTGCTGAATTTAATTACCTACATAGGTTCTGTTACGTTCAGGAGACGGGTGCACACATGTAAAGGTTAGGGGGTGTGACCTGCTCTCTGATCCGTAATCCAGTTAATGTCGAGGCGGCAAATGTCGAGGCGGCACCTGCCCCCAGTCTCAGTGCTCTGACCAGGAACAGACTCCAGCTGCCGGGCCTAGTCACTGACACTCACTGTTACAGTTAGCTGAGCGGAGTGCTGCCCAGCCCACCAGGGAGGCCTGAGGAGAGCAGTGACGGTACACGCTCAGGCTGACCCTCCAAAATTAAATATATTTACAATGCAAGAAGGTCAGTTATTGCAGACCTGTAAGTGTGAGCCCCGTGGCGATAACCTGTTTCCAGCAGCCCGGTCCGGTCGAGGGCAGCATGGTGATATGCAGCACGGGGGAGGGTGGCATCACCGCGAGAGGCAGTGGTGGTGCAGGCTGCAAAACTAAACTTCAGAATCATAACTGCCGCCTCGTTCCACGGCTCGCGCCGTGGGTGGTGTGGCCACGCCCACTAAGTCAAGTCTCGCAGGCAAATGGACAATGTTACAGTCCTGCGACGCCATGAATTCACGCGACTGCTGCAGCGGTGATGCAGCAGACTATAGCTGCTGAGCCCAGCCTGTACACATTTATTAAATCTAACACCAAGGCAGAGCAGCAGTGCACTGCATGGTGTAAAGCAGCCCTGTCACATGCACTGCAGCTGCCAGAGCAGCGCGTTTCCCTGCTTTGCTCAATTGTGTGCCAATAGCGCGGTCAGCTTTTCTCGCTTGTCACCAACTTCACGAAGCCCTATAAATGCGTGACTTTGCATTTTAGTGCGGTGATGCGGACCACTGTACTAAAATGCGTTAGTCTAACGCCTGATGCGTGGTACTTGGCAGGGCTGCTTGTGCAATGTAATCTGGTGTTTCTATAATGCCCTTGGACAAAGTTCATGCTAGGTCAAGTTCGTTATATGAAACAAAAAAAAAAAGCATAGCCAATAGATCTTGCCTTTGGGACCTTATAAGTGTTTAGCTATCCAGCACAATATCCTTGGTGCAACAACATCAACTGTTGCATGGCTAAACACTTATAACGCCAGACGAGACCTAAAAAATACAAGGGGGGGGGGTGGCGGAGGAGGAAGAGAATAACGAAGTTCACTGAAAAAGTGAGAAAGAAGAAGGGCTGGGACAGAAGCAGAATGGGTGCAATAAAGGGGCATGGAGTATGTTGTGGTGACAGAAAGAGGCATGAGGTGGAACCAAGACTGAACCACTGGTATTCAGCAAGTCTGACATTCATCAGCATTGGCTGTGGGCAATTTTGCAAACCAAGCACTGATCAGGAGCATATCAATTGTACACACTGAACAAGCACAGTGCATACAACAGCAAATGTTCGCCCCCTACCACAAAACAGTTACCTGAGCTCTCCTCTGATACACAGATGCCAAATGGGCATCAGTTCAGAAAGTTTCCGATGTGCACAGAATGTGAGGCATGAACGTATTACATGCAAGCTGCCCTCACACACGAAAGAAACAGATCGTAGGAGTATGTGTGTGGGGGGAGGGGGGCAGGAACAATCTGGAGTAGGTAGCCAGACACTCACAGAACACAATCACTACATTTGAAGCAATCAAAGGCAGCTGGTCCAATCCGAGATGGAGGGGGAGGGGGTCCTACCGGTAAGAGAGGAAACTTCCTGGTGGAAGCCACAAAGGAAGGCCTGACTTAGTTTGCCTCACTTAAAATTGCCCAACGCAACAGGATGCACTTCGAATGTATGAACAAAACGTAAATAGCCTGTAACTGTATTACTCAAGCGTGAATCCTGTAATACCACTCCAGATACAAAGGACAAAAACGGAAAAATCAAGCAATGCTATGGAAATCAACTTAATTTGGTTGAAATAGATGGAGGGGACTCTTATTCTTACTTCACACATTGCAATTCGGCTAAAATTCTGTGAGCGACTTTGAAAGACGTCACGTTAGTTAAGGGAATCTAAGTACTTTGCAGTCAGCAACCCTGCGTGGGAGATTTTTTTTTAAAGGAGGGGTGTTATTCTTCGCATTAAAGTATCTGTTCATATTTACCAGGGCGCGAAGGACATGATGAAATGCGGCGCCTCGGTAATGGCGTGAGTGAACATCTCGGCGTTGTAGAGGTGCTTTCCGTGGGGTCCTCTTCCTCCTCCTTAGCCAGGTCGGAGTCATCAGGCTCCCCGCGGGCTGGCAGCAGCGCCGGGCAGAGACAGAGCAGGAGCAGCAGGCACCCACGGGGGAGAGACATGGCAGCCGGTGGAGAGGGCCGAGGAAAGAGAGACCAGCAGAGGAGGAGAGCGACAAGGAGGCAGTCAGCTGAGCAGGCAAGGGGCGGCTGACAGCGGGCCTGTCTGCTCTCTCTCCTGGGCCTGGCCGGCAGTGGTGCTCCTCGTGCAGTCAGCGGCGCTTCATTTTACTGCAGCTGCCGCAAAGCGCCGTCCTGGATAGGAGCCAGGGGAGGCGGAGCCTGCGCTGACGTGAATTTAGAGTAAGCACACACACCGGGAGCTTTCACACTCTGCTCTCCGCTTCCAGCCCCTCTATGACCACTGTTGCCTCTCCTACATGTATGCAATTGAAACGGGACATTTCGTTGACATTAATTTTTAAGGTACGCCAGTAATTGCGTACACCTACCGCTGAGAAGGCTGATTTAAGTTTGAAAAAGTCAGTGTTCTTTATAAGGGTATAGTAATTAGGGAATGTGGCGTAACAAGCAACGCTGCCGACTTTGGTAGTGGGGAACAGGATTCGAGTCTGGCGTCTGCTCAACATCATGTGATTCTAAGCAAATCACTTTGCCTCTTGGGCCTACAAAAAAGAAAATAAATGTTTCCTTGTGCGATGTGACTGGTGCTTATGACAGCTCTATGCCTTCGAGTCCGCACTGCGTTAAAAAAACACAAGCCCGGGAGTGGTGCATGCGTGCGCGCGCAGGCTTCACTTTTCAAGCACTGCACTCATGCTTGTGGCGCACCGCTGCTCGCTCCCGCAAGGTAGATGCCGCCACAAGCACGAGTGCAGTGCTTGAAAAAGTGAAGAGCGACGGCTAAAGGCCCTCCTATGCAGCGCATGCGCGCTGCGTAGGCGAGACCTAAAAAGGAGTCCCAGTGATCAGCATGAACTTGCGAAGAAAAACACTGTGATATATCTGCTCTCTGGTGCTATTTGTAGGAATACCCAATATAGGGTGACCAGGCGTCCCGGACAGTCCCGGTTTTTGAAGGACTGTCCCGGCGCCCCGACACTCCTAAAACACAATAATGTCCCATTTTTAAGGGAAGCTCGTTTGAACCTGCACGTTAATCACACTGTTGTGCAGGTTCACATTTCAACCGCCCTCTTAGATACTGGGGACGGAAGTTCATTTGTTTAGACCCTCTTGCTGTGCTGCCTCGTCTCATTTAAGCAGCACAGCAGGAGTTAATGAGGTGTGAATCAGGGCTGCAGAGCTCGGCCTGGCCAGCACCCGGACCTCTTCACAGGCAGGAGAGCGAATGTGAAGAAAAAAAATATATATATATTTATATATATATCATGCTCTGAGACGGAATAGGACATTTAGTCCTAATTCTATGTCTATTCTCGTCCCGGTTTTTGCATCTGAAAATCTGGTCACCCTACCCAATAAGAGAGTTAGGGTAGGTCAATTATTCACTATTTCCTATAAGAAATGAGAGTTGCTAGCTTCCATAGAGAAATATACGGGCCATTTTTTCACAATTTAAGATTCTTCAAAAGCATTGACATAATAAGTAAGTAGAACTTTATATAACAACTTCTGTATTCATTTGGAACAGGGTCTTTCTGCCTTTGCTTACTTTAATTTTTAGCCTGAGGTCACATTTTAAAGTGCTTTCTTATAAATACTCTTTAAATGTATGTAAAGATAAGGGAACGAAATACTGGATTTAGGTGATTTTCCTAATTTTTGTATCAGCTGGGACATTAAAATACCTGTCATACCAGAAAAAAAAAAAAAGCCAGATGCCAACCTCATAAGAAATACAACTCTTTTTCTTTTGCCTACTAAAAACATAATTTTTTGTCTACAGAAAAATGGAAGCCATGTGTCTCTGTTTCTAAAAATATGTGTGTACGCGAAACTCTGCTTAGATTAATTGCATGAAACAATATCAAATGTGTAGTTTCTGAGGAGTGGTAAATATTCACATTGCTATGGCTGGAAGACTTGTTGATCGAGGTGCCACCTCGGCATAGGCACCACAGAGAGCCTGATGTGTGTTGCAAGAAGGCTCATCTGAACAAGAACAACGTTAAGGTGACACAGCAGCTGTTTTCTTTAGAGAGTTCTCCGTTTACTGCCCCTTCTGATCGGGTGGCCATCTTTACAGTATTACTTCACAGGACACTTGCCTTGTAGCATTTACTTAATGCTTCATAACCCTGTTTGTGTGGCTCCAAAGTGCATTTTTGGACAGGGTGCGTGTTACACCATGTGGGAGTGCATGGTTGCCAGAGTGTTATATTTGTTGTTATCCTATATGGGAAGCATTTTGCTGTTGAGAGTGACCAAAGGTACTCTTATCTTCTCTTGGAGTGCAGCACTTAGAAGTGTTACAGAAGAGGAGGAGGTGTAAGAGATAAGCAAGCCATTTATAATTGTAGTTGGAACTAAAACATATCAGTAGCTACACAGAACCAACTTAGCCAGAGGGACAGCGAGGTATTGTGTAGGAACATATAAGCGAAGGAGTATGCAGTTCCTGTGGGGGAAGGGAGGAGGCTGGGTTGGTCAACACCCTTACCCTAAAGTGGAGACAGGGTGTCTCCCAAATTGGGAAGTGGGGCCCTCACACACCTGGTTGGGTGTCATGCTTCATCATAGGGCTTGCTCCTCGCCAGGCCGGTGCTGCAATGCCTGAGGGGCTCTTGGCGGAGATCTTTTCCCAAGCCGTTAGGTGAAGTGCGGTTATGGGGCCTCCTGGTGTAGGTGTGAGGAAAGTGCGTAGTGAAGTGGTGTATGGAAGGCTAAAATGAGGTACAGTGGTGCTCAAAAATTAATTTATTCTCTGAGCCCACTGGTCTCAATTAAAAACATAGTAAGTGTCACTGCTGATGTAATGGTCAGAGGTGACTAAGTGTGAATGGTCAACATGTTTCTCGCCTAAAGTGTAAGAAATCACGTGGCGATTCGTCAGGACCGGGGAAACTACACTACCTACACAGTGGTTGGTTACTCAAAGTGAACCAATCACTCTAAAACCTAGCAATGAGGTACATTTTCAATGTTTTAGGATTGACCAACCCGACTTGGGTTTTGGTCTGGCTCCCTCGATTAGTAGGCAGAGGAATGCACGTTACTAAAAGTTAACGTCAGTTCTCATGGAGAACGGTGCCGGAAACCTACCCCTCACTCCGCAAAGTCCCCCCTTCCTCCACAGGAACTGCATACTCCTTCGCCTATTCGTACTCTTTGAGGCTTGTATGCTGGACCTTTAAGCGCCCCTGATCCCCCTTTGTGTTTTGAAGTACTGTGTAGGAACACCCAAAAAAGTAAAAAGGTGGTGAAGAAGAATTAGAGAAGGCCCAGTCACCCACATGGCAACATGCACAAGGTAAAGATGCTTTGAAGTAAAATAATGCCAACTGGGCAAGAATGGGAATTGGTGACATGAGCAGTAGCCATGCACCTTTTCAAGAGGCAGGGATACTGCCTGCTTCTGTACAGATATATCCCATGAGAGAGGAAATAAGTGGAAGCAGAACCATGCTTGGCAACCTGAGTCAAAAATACTCTATCTTTAAGGGCCTAGATTTTACCTGTTCCTTCAAGGCAACACATTTGGATGCAGGTTTATGCTCCAAGCCCCTCTCATGCTCCCAAAGGCTTCCAGCGTGGGACAAGCCCTAGTTGAGTCATGGTACAGCTCTTAACCAGATTGGCACCATGCTTTACCATCCATTGTACCAGCCTAGAAGCTGTCGATATTGTAAGGCCTTGGAATGCACACCACGAGGTGAAAAATTCACCAGCCAATAACAAACCTGCGTGAAATCTGAAACACAAGCCCTTTCTCATAAAAAGGCATAACACCACATCACACCTTTAACATTTTAAGGTTTAAGGAGAATCGGTAATGAAACACAGCATGAACATTTCATCCGCCACCGTAACATATAATTAAGGGTCCCTGTTTTCTGTTTTTACTGGTTTTACAGATAAATACAGACAGACACCCATTTTATTTCCTGTTTGTATTTATTTTTAAATGTGGATACAAACGGAAATTGGGTAGCTTTTGAGTGATTCTAAATGCTGTCAATCATGACTGCCAGGCCAATAGCTGTGTGGATTGACAGGCAAGGGGGGTAAAAAAAAAAAAAAAGGAATTTTAGTTAAGATGCTTAAACAGCAGTAGGTATGTACATGGTTCATACTGATATGTGTATGCTTTCATATAATTTCATTGATTTATCATATGTGGGTTTACATATTGAACTCTCTCAGGCATTTAAGCATGAGTGCAAATTAATCGATTAAATACATGTGGGAAAATACTAGTTTCAGGTTCATTTTTTCACAAAACCCTAAAAATTTATATGAATAAAACCAGATAAAATTTGCAAAAAAATAAATATGGATAAATACAGACTGAAAAGTAGAAATAAATAAATACCATAAAGCTGGGAGCCCTAAATATAATATTAACCCAAACTCTCTCCTTTGTATAACGGAAACAGCCCTCTTTAAACAAACATCTGCAGACAACCCAGATGTTCCATTCCTAAGGGTAGCCACACGTTTTCAGTATGTCAAGTCTGCATAAAACATGTAGCCTCAGCATCGAAAACTAATAACAAAAGACACAAAGAATCGTGAAATAGCATATGTCACAGTTCTTGTAATGCAGAAAAGAACAAGCAGAATGAACATCAGCAGTGATGCCCTGAAAATATACAGGCTGTGTAATAAGAGATAAGGCACTAGTTAATACTGCTACAGTATCAGTTTGTGTCAGTGCTGTATCATATATATGGGGATGGGTATCACCCTGGAAGGAGCAGCGTGTCTGGATGGCCCAGCCCTCGAAAAATTATAAAAAATGTCACCAGAACTGCAGGTCTAGTGATTTGAATAATCTACTCAATCTAACTGTACAGCACTTGACCTATTAACTGGTCGCAAATTGTGTGTTCCTAGGTAAATATTTTATTTCTCCAAATTGCCCTTTTCTTCATTATCACATATGAAAGCATGTCTGCTGTCCAAAAATCTCTTTTCTTTGATTTACTTGACTAAATACTCCATATATGATAAGAATCTAGCCCACTGATAGGGTGCATCTGATCTCTGACTTGTCACTTAGTTCAGTAATATCATTATCAATAAGACGGAGCAGGACTGTTTCTCAGTTCATGTTCAAAAACTGTCATTTTTAATAAATATCTTACTAAAAATGATGTGGTAGCGCACTGCTATTTACAGACTACTTGCATTTGAGAGCGTGGTCCTTCGAGACGTAATGAAGGTGTGTTCGACGAAGCAATACACTAAACACAATGTGACCAAAGGTGAACGTGAGGCCCTTGAAACCCTGAAACACAACCAGGCAATAGTGATTAAACCGGCAGACAAGGGCGGAGCTATTGTCGTCCAAAACACACTGGACTATAAGGCCGAAATTTACTCTCAACTCCGCGATGGAGTAAGCTACACCAGACTAACTGCTGATCCCACTAAAGACATCAGGAAACAAATCTTGATTACCACCGAAAGAGGCAAACTAGCCGGCTATTTATCAGACCATGAATTCCAATACCTGAACATCAAGCAACCCCGCCTCCCCACGATCTACACTTTACCTAAAGTGCACAAGAAATTAAATAAACCCCCAGGCAGACCCATCATCTCCGGGTGCGGCTCTCTTATGGAATCTGTATGTAAATATATTGACTTCTTTTTTAAACCACTTGCTGAATTGACCACGTCATACCTACGAGACACAATGCAAGTGATTAACCTGGTTGATGGTATGTCTTTCAACGAAGAAACCCAACTACTTGTGACATTGGATATAGTGTCACTTTACACTAGTATCCCTCAACAACCTGCACTAGAATCCATGACTAAAGCTCTTAATAAAAGACCACAACCGACCTTGGTGCCCACGGATTTCATTGTGGAACTTTTGGAAACAGCCATGATGAGGAACTTCTTCATATTCCAAAACGAGTTCTTTGTCCAAACAAAGGGAGTAGCCATGGGGGCAGCCTTCGCCCCAGATCTGGCGATTCTATTTATGGATGAATTTGAAGAACAATTCGTTTTCCACCATACCAACCCCTTCAAAGACAAGGTGACAGAGTGGCGCCGCTACATAGACGATGTTCTACTCATCTGGACGGGTAACGAAAAAGACCTCCAAGCCTTCTTTGAATGGCTGAACACGAGATCCTTGGACATAAAATTTACCATCAATTGGAATAAGAATACTATGGATTTTCTTGATATCACCATTAAATTAGACAAAGACCATCTATATACAACACTCTATAGAAAACCGGCAGAGAGGAACACTCTACTGAGATACTCCAGCCATCATACTAGAGGCCTCCGCAACAACCTGCCTGTCGGACAATTCCTCCGAATCCTTAGAAATTGCTCCCTCAAAGATGACTTCTTCCAAGAATCTGAAGACCTAATCAACCGTCTCATTGAACGTAGATATCCGAAAAGATTAGTCAAACGTGCTAGGAAGCGAGCCTGGTACTACGACCGAGAAGCGCTCCTCACACCAAAACAACGACCCACAGAGATCTCAAGAATGATATGTGTAACCACCTTTTGCACCAAGAGCAACGAAATAAAGAGGATCATCAATAAACATTGGAATCTCATATCGGATGATCTTGAGATTCCTGATCCCCCATTAAATTCCTTCAAAAAAGCCAAAAGAGTCAGAGACCATGTCATCCGTTCTCTGCTGGATACACCTTCCCAACCCACCATCCAAACACTATGGAATCTACCAGAAATAGTGGGACACTTTAAATGTACCAAATGCAAAGCATGCAAGTTGACTGTTGAGACAAAGCAATTTTGCTACAAACAGCATACCATCGACCTGAAAGTTCTCTCTAACTGTAACACAACCGATGTGATCTATGGCATCCTGTGCCCTTGTGATGAACTATATATTGGACAAACAAGACAAAAGGTCAAAACAAGGATACTACAACATTGGAGTAGGATTAGATGTGGAACAATAGGTGCACACCTAGTCGAACATTTCACCACCAAACTACATAAACCTGAATCACTGAAATGGCTGGTTCTGGAGAAAGTGACCATGGGTAACAGGGGGTGGTGATATCAATTCCATATTAAACATAAGGGAATGTAAATGGATGCATAAATTGGACACTGTGAACAATGGCCTCAATGAACTTGAGGGCACATATGCCCAAATGTCTATTCTCGCTACTGAGTAGTATTGTCAATGCCCACACTGAGATACATCTGCCAATATTACCTTTTGATGTTTTTAAGATTCATGTTTTTCCATGTTTATGTCTATAGGTCATCCGGATGTTATGCCATTTTAAACATCTGCTTACAAATGTACTTTTACCATGAGGCACCAGTTTATTGTTAACATTTGCTTATAAATGTACTTTTACCATGAGGTACCTTGTAAACATTAACAATCAGATGGAGTAATCGCTACTCCCAAGCATGTTATTTAACACTTCCATTTAGAGATTAGTGCTGGTTATTTATCATGCACTTATTTTTGGTTTTTGATGATTATCCTACTGTTTGCACGGGTAATGTCTAAGTTACTGGTGTATATATTTGTATACAATTGTACAGACATGGCAGAATAGTCCAACATTGGTATCCGCTCTAATCACCCGATTCATGGCTTACGATGATGTTCCTCTGGAATCTACCAGCCACCCTTAACCGTATGATGCTCGCAGAACTGCAATCTGTCCGCCAGAGCCGCCCTGACTCACACGTCCCCTAACGTGCAGCCATCAAGCTGCTGCACTCGACGTACACGCCCGCTTCCGCGTCTATTAATGTGATCGGTAACCGCCAGCTCACTCGGTTATCAGAACTGGAGCCGGACGGATGTTACGTAGGTGAGGGGATGTTGCCCAGCGATCTGTTTCTTTATTAGCACATACACGCGATGTAGACACATGAAGCCATTTATTTTAGTTTAGCTTTCATACAGCGCATTTATTTTCTCAGCGGACCATCAGCGGCCACCGGATTGTTTCTTTTTGTCCTCATTTCCCTACTGGGAGATTGAGGCCTCGTATGAGCGCCGATGACAACCAGTAGTGGTTGCTTTGGTTTTTGGTAATTGTCTCCTCAATAATGATTTAAAGATGTCCTTCCGACGCGTAATTGTTTTCCCCTAGCCTAAGTATCATCTCTGATCTGTTTTACATGCTGCCATGACAGCGGACCTTCGGCGGCTGCCGGAGGGTCCCCCTTGCCTTATTTCCCTACTGGGATATACGGCTTATTGTAAAGTCTCCTCTCAAACTAGTCAGATATGTTTTCCAAAGATGTGTTTAGTACCACACCCACATCGTTGACACTACCCGATGCTACCCTTTTTTGTCCTTCATTCTTTTAGATTTATCTGCAAAATTGACAGCGATCTTTTGACCTGCAATTGTCTATCGCGTACGCGCACGGACGGCCGTACCCTTACCCCTCTTCTCTTTTGAGTAAGTGCCATTCAAACACAGGGTGTGTACGTAGCTAATTGCCATGATTTGTCTTCTTTCGTAATTATTATATGGGTGTTTTCTCTGTATTAAGGAGCTCTGGTGAGCCACACTTTCACACGAATTCCCAGCTTAAAGGAATATGCTGGATGTTTAATTAGGTAATCACCAACCAGATTCCTTTCGCATTCATTACCTTTTGACAGGAATTCCACTATCCTAACACATAGTATCCCATTGCCTCTAGGTGCTCTGTCATAGTCCTGATGAAGACCCCACCCTAAGGCTGGACTCACCTAGTTAAGTTTGTAGGGGTCGAAACGTCGACAACAACCAGATTACAAGCCAGGACAACTGTAATTTACTGACAGTGTTCATGCACAGCTATGTAATATATTTGGAACAACTGACCTTTGTTAAGGCCGGATCAGTATCACCATGTGAATGTGATGGATATATGTCACACTACCCTGTCCTTGTCCACTACCCTCACGTCTCCACATTGCTCACTATCACTCCTCTCTTCTCGTTACCCAACACTGAGCACCAATTAGTGTAAATATTTGTACCACTATAGGAGTATTGAGCAACTGCGTTGCCAACAACTTAAAGTCATAACTTTATTGCAAATAAATTGCATTTCTTGCGAATTTGACTTTACAAATCAGGTACTGTGGATGCGACTTATTGTTTGTCTTTTAATTGTTGTGTACTACTTGACCATTTCGTTATTGTACTGTACTATTGACCCGGGTCTGGTAGTCCTTCGGGTATCCCCATTGATACACAATACTGCTATTTACAGACAGCACATTTTCCATTAAATGGTCACCACCTTTCCCACCAGCATGCAGTTTTACTGATAAAAGTATATATTGTACAAAGGATAATGTGTGAAAATTGGGTTTAAGCAAATATTTATCATTGGCCCATCACCAAATAGAGTATTCAGATTTTTTTTGGTTCTATTAAAATCTTTGTTTCTCTCAGACTTAAGAATTACAAAAATGTACTTTGCATAGTACTCTGACATATTTTCAAATATGTGTACAGTTCATTTACAAGCTATTTAAACATGTGTTAGAAAAAATCTGACATTCTACAGACTTTTATTTCACATTGTTTGTACCCTAGAACAATTGTCAGACAGTTCAGTTTACAAAATCCTCTAACTTTGCAGTCAGAGAAAGAAAAGTAAACCCCATTCTCCATGATAAAATAATCAGCAATTTGTAAGATGACGTAAGCTTACATTTCACCTCTGTCTTTGAAAGCACAGCAAATGTGACTAGATAAAAACAAGGTTTGCAGGTATCTCTATTACTCATTCATTTTCTGAATGAACAGAACATCTGCACTTTGCCTGCTCAAGTAGATTTTTCAAGGCCTGTGGTCTGGCAGCTGCTGAGAAAACCTAGCATTGTCAAAGCCTATAGTCCTGGCTTGTTTGAGACGTATGCCTGGCGTTGAGTGGTGTGTCAGAATGGTATATGATAATAGAAAACTCACAGGCAACCAAATACTTGTTGTGTCACACAGAATTTTTGTTTACATGTTTTAAACCACACACTTAATTATATAGGTCAAGTCTCTTGGAAAGCCCCCCTCTGTTTCATCCAATGGGGCATATATCTTAAGAATACTGCCATGCCGTATCCTGCCGCCCCTGGCTGTGCCTTGTACTGCATTCACCGGCCTGGCCCGAGCCCCAGTTACATGATCACCAGCACACAGGGCCTACTTGGCCAGCGTCGGTCTTGAAAAGAACAGTCCGTCATCCGACAGGTCGCCTCTGGGACCCTGTGACTTGGTCCAACCATTGTACACGCTGACCACCTGAGATCAGCCCTGCCGATGCAGACATCAGCAGCAGCCTGGCCAGCCCAGTCTGAGATGGGCTGATGCTTTTATTTCAGAGACTAACTCTCCTCAGGACAACTACCCGAGGCCCAGTCTGCTCCAAACTGGGCGTTATCCTCCGACTATAGGAAGACTGCACAGGCATTGGCAGACTCTACAGCCAACCAGCACTCTGGAATTCTGTGCGGCACACTAGAATTGTCTGTGGTGAAGCTGATGCTCCAATTCTGGGTCACCAGAGAACATTACCGGTCATTTCCACCCAGATGTATCGCAGAATATGTTCAACAGTAGGATTGGCTGGTATTCAGCCTGAAATGACAGACAAATTGATGTCCGTGATAACATAAGCAATGGACAGCTCTATCAGGCTGAAGTCACGTATTGCCCATGTAAGTAGCTGACAGTATGTATGCAAAGAATATATGGAGAATTAATTTTGAAATGTGGAACCCAATACTGACTGTTGGACATGACATCTTTGGCGTGCTTTTCCCCCAATTGTTTGCCTTCCAGTCGCCTGTTTTTGCTGGCTTTAGGATTCTGCACATTTTATCAGTGCTAACCAGTGTTAAAGTGCTTGTGCTCTCTCCTTTAAACATGCTAATATTGGCTTACACCCAATTGGCATATTTAATTTACTTGTAAGTCCCTAACAAAGTAGCACTACTAGTACCCAGGGCCTGTAAATTTAATGCTACTAGCGGGCCTGCCGCACTCGTGCCACCCACTTAAGTAGCCCTTTAAACATGTCTCAGGCCTGCCAATGTAGCTTGTGTGTGCAATTTAAACAGCCATTTCGACCTGGCAAAATAAACCTTTTGTCAGGCCTAAACCTTCCTTTTTAATACATGTACGTCACCCCTAGGGTAAGCCCTAAAGAGCCCGTAGGGCAGGGTGAAGTGTATTTAAACGCTTGGACATGTACTTTCAACTTTTACATGTCCTGGTAGTGAAAAACTCTTAAATTAATTTTTCACTACTGCAAGGCCTACCTCTCCCATAGTCAACATTGGCCTAACTAATTACATTTAATAAGTGATAACTTTTAATTTGGAGCAGTTAGGAATGTTGAGTGTGGCGTCAAAACAATTGTAAGTTAAAGCCCTATTTAATGGTAGAGTCAGATTTTAAGTCACAATTCAGAAAATGCCACTCTTAAAAAGTTGACGTTTTCTTGTCCTGACCATTTGGTGTCTGCAGCCTGTATCCTGGGTCACATGACTAGGTATAGCTGGCAGTTGGTCTTTCTGTATAGCGCCCAGACAGTGAAACAAAGGGCCAAAGGTGTTGGCAGAATGGGCCATCTCTGATTTGACGAGGGGGAGGAGCTGTCACCTATCACACTTGTACATCACAAAGGCTCTGCCGGTGCACACTCACAAAGAGTTAGACACTGGTCTTTTATGACCCCAGACAAGCTAGGGCCAGGGCAGGGAGGCAGGAAATTCCAAACACATCTCAGGGTGGAAACCTCCAGAAACTTCTCCTACTTCTAAGCTGGCACCAGGAATAAATATTTAACTCTCAGACTCAACTCTTCAAAACATTTCTGGACCTGAAGGACTGCTGTGCTGCTCTGCCTCAGGGACAGAACAAGCTCCAACAACCTTTAACCCACAGCACCTGTACTCTGCCAGCCATGAGCCCACCCCCAGCCCCAAAGTGGTGGCACCCCAGTCCTGGACCCTTTGAAGTGGGCCTGAAGGTGCTCTTCCAGCCCAGCAGTGGTCCCAGCAGGACCGATGCAGCGCGATATATCGCCTCGCAAGACTCCGCATCGGAACCGCTGCGCGATGCATCCCCAACGCAGGATTCCGTGTCGCAGGCCTCAGAACCGCAGCTGCACAATGCATCTCCATGAAGGACAAAGCATCGCCACCGCAGCTCCACGGAACTGCTAGTGCATGAAGCATCTTCATGCAAGGACCTCACATCGCCATTGCAGCTCCCTCTGAACTGCTGCTGCACAACGCATCTCCACACAAGGACCTCGCACCACCTCAGCTGCGTCATGCATTCTCGACACAGGACATCGCATCACTCTGCAACCAGGATTTAAGGTACTTTTGTTCTTGGTCCCTGTAGCTGGCCCACACTCTATCATGGTCGGCCTGAACTTGCGACCAGATAACTCAGTTGGCACTTTGTGCATTTAGGTCCTATTTTCCATCAAATTTATAAAACTGCATATCTCTGGTTCTAAACAAGAACAGAAGGCAGCCAGGAGGTTCAATGCCACACCACCTGATGTCACTACAATAAACAGAAACCGTTGCCCGCCTCAATGGTTAGCTGCACATTGACCACACATTAAACAAGTTTTATACAAAAAATAGAGAAGCAACAGAAAAAATTATGGAAGATCACATTTAACATAAAACAGATGCTTGCGGGTCTTGGTAATTGATGTAGTATTTACTTTATTATATTTTTCCAAAATAGCGCAGCCAACGCGTTTCACCTTACAAAGGCTTCATCAGGGCTGCAAACATGAAAAACATGTATACGTTACTAGTCAATAAACACATATAAAAGCTATTAACTGGAAACTGATATTAATACAAAGACATGTCAGCTACACAATAAATACAGTTTAAATTTATTTTTTATTGTCACGCCATTTCTTTCTTGCTAGCGTAGATTCCCTCACCAACAGGGAACCTACCCCACAAAGATTGTTGCTGTTTGAATCTGGCCTCGCCAGCCTTTGAGACACAGCTTGTATGGCTTAATCATCAGACCCCCCAGTTGTTTGCCAATCAACATAATGTTTCCAGACCCTGTCATAGCTCCGGGGGTCACAAGCTATATCCATCTGACTTATTAAGTTAATGCTTTTGAGAAGATCTTTGAAAAGCGGTGAGTTTGATGTTTTCCAGAGCCTGCATATCTCTCTTCTCCTCAATAATACCACATAGAAGACAAGCTTCAACTTGGCAGAGTTAGACCCAAAATACAGATCAGGACAGATCCCAAAGAATACAAGTTGGGGCTTACCTCTATATGATGTCCTATTAAATCGCTGATGAACTTAGTTACGGCATCCCAATAGGAGGCCAGTGCTGGACATTGAACGAGCATGTGAGTATCATCCGTCATTATAGCCTTGCATTTCGGACATCTGATATCTTGCCCAGCCATTCTTGACAGCTTACTCAGGGTCCAGTAGGCCATGTGGGTCATAAACAAATGATTTCTCTTAATTGGAGCTGTTTTCACCACTGAATATAATGTAGTAAAAGATACTTGCCATATCTGTCTCATATCTCTCTCTATAGTTCTATCTTCCTGTATTAAAGATAGATCAGAGTATTTCTTGTCTTCAGCCTCGAGGAAATCCCAGTAGCAAATCGTCACCTACTTCTTTAATGGACCGATTTTCATTACCCGTTCAACCCATTCCTCCTCCTCTTCCTATAACCACTCCTGGGTTGCCCAACATGTTTGAAGCTGGTAATATTTGAATCTCGTAAACTGTTGGTACATAATAGTAGATCTTGCCATTCCGCTAATCTAGATCCTGCTTACAGATCTGCCCAGTAATTCAGACCAGCTTGCCTTAGGGGAAGGCTTAACTGGTCCTCCAGACAATCTGGTGTACGTGGAGAATCCCAGATTGGGGCTGAAGACATATAGTATGGAATACTAAAACTGTTTTGAAATAAACCCAGGTTCTTAACGCTGCCTTTAAAACCTTCAGCCTGACTTTTTTTGAAATATTTTGGATCTCTATATTTATACAAGAAATGACACTGAGCATTGCCTCATATAGTCTACCCATTGAAGATCGATCTGGTTTGTTGGCCAGCATCCAAAAGTTTTTAAATTGAAATGCATAGCAATAAAGCTGAAGATCAGGCAAAGCCAGCCCACCCACTGCCAACTTACTCCTAAGTTTTTTCCATGCTATCCTAATCCCTTTTGAGGCCCATAAGACTCTCCTAGTTTTCCCCTGCAGTTTACCGATAGACTCTTTGGAAAATGTAAGAGGTATAGAATTAAACATAAAGGTAACTTTTGGGAGGAGGATCATCTTAACCAAATTAACTCTAGCCTAAATGGCTAGTAGCAGGCCGGTCCATCTCCCTAAAAGTCTCTCTATCTCTTGGCTTACTTTTCTCGAGTTGACCCGGGGATGTTCTCCAATTTCTGGGTTATTAAAACTCCTAAATATTTCATCTGCAATTTTGCCCCCTGATTAGTCAGATCTGTGTTCCACCACATAACCTCAGTTTTATCCGCATTAACCAAATATCCTGATATTTTACTAAGTTCTTCAGTCCCCTTGATTATTCTAGGTATTGCAAGATGCGGGTTAGTTGTATATAATAACATGTCACCCGCATACAATGTTAATTTAACCTCCAACTCAGCAGTCCTGAATGGAACAATGGAAGGATCTGATCTAATCTGATGTGCAAAAGGTTTGATATAGAGATTAAAAAGGAGGGAAGAAAGAGGACAACCCTGCCTTGTGCCCCTAGTGATCTGAAAACAGTCTGATAGTTCACCATTTACCAGAACTCTGGCAGCTGGAGCCTTATACATATTTTGAATTGTCTTTATCATGTTTTGGGGGAATCCAAAGCTCCTAAGGGCTTCCCAGAGATAATCCCAGTGGACCCTATCGAAGGCGTTAGCCGCAGCTAAAGCCACTACCGTTAATGGAGATTTCTGGGCGTCCACAATATCAATGGCACCCATCAACAAATAAGTAAGCTCATTCAGTTGCCACCCTGGAACAAACCCCCTCTGATCTGGGTGTATGACACTCTTAATTACTCCAGCCAACCTTGAAGCCAATATCCCTGAAAAAATCTTATAATCTACATTTAATAAAGATATTGGCCTATAAGATTCTATTTTAGAGGAGTCTTTATCTGGTTTTAACACTAGAACTATAGTAGTCTCCGACCAAGAGGCTGGAGCTTTTTCCCCTTTCATGTATATTGCATTGAACAACGCCATCAGTTATAGGGATTTGTTCCCCCATAATTGCCTTATATATATCAAATGGGAGTCCACCCGGACCCGCTGCCTTACCCCCTTTTATTCTTGTAAACTGGGTCTTTAGCTCCTACTCTGTAATTACTAGACTCAGTGTATTCACTTGTGCCCTTGTTAATCTTGGTAGATTAACCAGGTCTTAATCGTCTCCCTTTTGGGATGTATATCCTCTTTATACAGCTTACTTATAAATTTCTGGGCTTCCCCTCTGATCTACTTATCAGTATCCAAAGACTCACCTGTTTCTGAATCAACCAATATGCGGATCATATTCCTAGTTTTGTCTGCTCTTGCTTTCCAGGCCAGGAGACAGCTACATCTTTCACCATATGAAAAGTGTTGAAGCTTACTAACTCTCCATCCGTCCTTAATTTTCCTAGCCAGCTGACTCTCATACTCTGCCTGCATACCCTCCAATTCCACCCGCAGAATAGGTATCCTATCTGGCTCTTCCAATGAGGCATCATGGAGTTTCTTCTCTTTTGTTTTTATTTTGGCTTGAAGTATCTCTTTACTTTATGTTTCACACCTCCTTCTAATCATTATAGAACTGATTTCAGCCCTTAAGTTTGCCTTATATGTATCCCATACTATGGGCAGGCTAGCAGAGTCATTATTAAATATAAAAAACTCAGCGGTCTTATCTGCCAAGTCTGCTTCAACCACCTCATCCAACAACATGGCTCTATCGAGGGTCCATCTTCCCTGCCTCTGCTGTTCATGGAAATTTAGGTTTACACTTACTGGGGAGTGGTCTGAGAGTATGGCTGGATCATGGGCCCCCGACTTCACTACATCGTATAAAGAATAATCCAACAAAAAATAATCTATCCTTGAATGGTTTCTGTATTTTTCACTATAGAAAGTGAAACCCTTAGTGGATCCCATCTTCCTACGCCAAGTGTCTAGCAAGTTCAGTTCTGCCATCATATCTTTTAACTTACATAAGGTCTTAAGGGTATTTGTGTTTTTAGTTCTAGATGTTCTATCTAGATCTTTATTTAGTACTACATTAAAATCTCCCCCTATTACAATAGGAATGAACACTTCCAGAAGATGTCGTTGCAGCCTGTCCAGAGCTTCTGGGTCATCACTGTTTGGGCCATAATATGTTGCACAGGTTATCTGCGTATCCCTAACAGAGAGATTTGCTACCAACCATCTACCAGAGCCATCTGTATCGTATTTCAGTACTTTTATTCCAGAATTTTTTCTTATTACTAAGGCCACTCCTCAAGTGCTTCCCCATTGCTCTGATCACACTACTTCCTGAACCCACCGAAGCTCACTGAAACAAGAACTACACTCTTTTCTCTCCAAGTGAGTCTCTTGGAGCATTATAATGTGGGTCCCACTGTCCATAAGGTATTCTGCCACTGTCCCCTGCTTTCTCCTTGCCCTCAAACCATTTACGTTCCAGGTAATTATTTTTACCTTCATATCCAAACTTGACTTTCTTGGTACCCTACTATCTCTCCCCATATGGTCTCTTACTTAAAATCATATAATGAGCTTTGTCTGAACTTGCTGTGTTTCCTATTGATACTATATTGTGGGAGGAGGACTTATTTTAAATTTTCTCCCTCTATGCTCCCTACCCCCAGTGCACTTTCGCCCCCCCTGAGGAATCCCCCCACCCATCCTTAGGCGTTATGTCCGCCTTTCGCGAGCTCCCTCCTTAGGAATGAGGTGCCTATCTCAATAACGTGCTTAATATGTATAAATGTGTATCTTTTCTATCCTTCCTCACCTTTAACCTACAACTTAAAGTGGCTACTTATTTTCGGGGTATCTCCAGAACCCTCTTTCATCTGAGTTATAAGGACATCAACCTCATCCGGATCCCGAAGATTATGCATCTTGTTCCTCCACATGATCCTTAGCATCATAGGAAATTTCATCTGCACCATAATCCCCAACTTCTGTAAATCGTTCATCCTGGAGCCCAGCTCCCATTGCCTCTGCGCTGTCCTTTTTCCAATGTCTGACCTCACCTGATAAGTGAATCCACCATAATTCGAGGCATTCTCCTTCAGTGCTCGGATTAAGACCAGCTCCTTAACCGTATAGGTAAGGAAATTGACGAGGATTTTCCTGGGGGATTTCCTATTAGCAGTTGGCTTAATTGGATCTCTATGCACCCTTTGGATCTCCTTATCCAGATCCAAATCCAGTCTATCAGCCCAAATCGCCTCTCTTAATAATTTGCTCACAAACGCTTTCACATCTCCATCCTCTGAGCCTTCTGGAATATTCAATAATCTTAAATTGTTGCGCCTTGAGTGAATTTTCCAGCCATTCAAAATCATCCCACAAGGTTTTATTCTGTTGCTTCAAAACTTCAATTTCCCGAGAGTTAGTGTTTACTGCCAAGGTTATTTCTTTCATATTTTTCTCCAAAATTGAGGTGCGTTCCGCCAGATTGTCACGTTTTTTCTCTAAAACAACACATTTTTCTTGCATACCTTTCTGGTTTACTTCTGATATCTCAAATTTCTCCATCATATCAGTTCTCAAATTTAACAATATTCCCTCTAAAGAATCTTGTGCTCTATCTCTTGTCTCCTGATTTATTTGTAAGTTATCTTCCAGAGCTCGTTGGCTGTTAACTTCAAGTAGTTCTGGGTATGTGTCACCTCGTTACCTCCCCTACCATTATTTGCAAAGAGCTGCTCCTCCTCGTCTTGCTCTGCCAATGGGTCAAAGCGATTTCCAATGGTAATCAGAGTCTTCTCATTCCCTTGTATGGTGTCCCGAACCTGCACCCCCTTTTGCACGGATGTCTCGCCTCCCAGCATCAAATGGGATGTCTTAGACTGCTCCATGATTCTAAAGAAGGAGTTAAGGGAAGGTGTTTGTTTAAAAAAGGCTGCTCCCTCTTTTGAATTACAACGTTTTGCCTTACCAGTGCTCGTTACTGCTTTTTTGATTGGGACAACAGTAATTGCTTCTTTCCCCAGCAGGTCTTTGGCCCTTGTGCTCCTAGTCCTTTTGTCCAGCCCATACCACAACTGATATCTATTTTTAGCTGGTAGTTGGGGGCGCTCCACTGGAAGTAGGGCACTTACTAATATGCTTTCAGAAGTTTGCGGCAGCATAACACTTTTTTGACTCTTAGCCGGCACCCCAGAAATGTTTAAAGGTACCTGGAAGAGTACTGGCTGCTCCACTGACCTTTGCAGCGTCCTCTCGAGACTCTTTCCTCTTTTGTTGATTTCCCGAGAACCAGTTTTCACTGCAGACCGGACACTGGACCCTTTCTCTCCCGTACTACTTCTCTCACCTCCTAAATTTCCATTGGGCTTACTCCCCTCGGATGCTCTAGTAACTGTGCTGGCTCTGCCAGGACTAACCCGAAAGCACGTACGGGCCACGGCAAAACGAGTGTGCTGCAGCGAAGCCGATACCATGCACCACCGAACATCTCCGTTCCAACCGGCATCCCGGTTCATCTGCTTACCCTGCTGTCCCCCAACTCCGAGGGCAAAAGTGCTTTTTGACTCGCCGCCCAGGTATGGTTACCACACTCCAGTTCCTCATTACAACTGCCATGGAGATACCTCACATCAACATCCAAACGCGTGCACCACCATTCCTCAGGTCCCAAGCTCCTGCGACTGGCATCAGCCCGCCGCCATGTTCCTCCCCCCAGAGCCCTCCAATAAGTACAGTTTTTTACCAGACTTATTAACCCACAGTGTTGTATCCTGTTAGACAAACCAAGGAGACATATGTAAAAACAGCATATGTCCTATCAATGCCATTGGAAGAGTCAGAAACTAAAATCATTCCTATACCACTTTTATAACATTGCTATCTTTTAAGAAATTAAACAGGTAAAAATATATATATGTATACACAAATTTAGATATAAAAAAACATGAGAAGACATACTTGTGTGGATGTAAGTAGACCTTACTACATCCACTCAATTATGTCTTCCGGTGTTTTTTGATATTTGAATTTGTGTATACATATATATTTTTAACTGTTTAATTTCTTAAAAGATAACAATGTTCTGAAAGTGGTATAGGAATGATTTTAGTTTCTGACTCTTCCAATGGCATTGATAGGACAGATGTTGTTTTTACATGTCTCCTTGGTTTGTGTAGCAGGATACAACACTGTGGGTTGATAAGTCTGGTAAAAAAAGATTTATTGTGTAGCTGACATGTCTTTGTATTAATATCAGTTTCCAGTTAATAGCTTTTATATGTGTTTATCGACTTGTGACTTTACATGTTCTTCATGTTTGCAGCCCTGATGAAGCCTTTGTAAGGTGAAAGGCATTGGCTGCGCTATTTTGGAAAACATAATAAAGAAAAATACCACATCAATAACCAAGACCCACGAGCACCTGTTTTATGTTAAATGTGATCTTCCATAATTGCTTCTGTTGCCTCTCTATTTTTTGTATAAAATATCTCCGGTTCTACTGATGTGATTTTGGTGTCAAATAATTTATTACATTTTACTCTATTTTTGTAAATTAATGTGGGATGTTTCTTGTGTTGCGTTTTCATTGTATTACTTTTGAAGTGCTGCATAAATACTTTACACATTGCATCCAAGTTAAGCCTGACTGCTTTGTGCCAAGCCAGAGAGTTAAGCATAGGTTAATTTGGGGTTTGCTTGTGTTTCACCCTGACAGAGATTGTGGTTGCTGCTTGAATAGAGTTTCACCCCCTCAACAAGTAAACCAATTTTTAACACTGACAGTGTAAAAGAGGGGAACAGCATTGTCAAGAGTTTCCCGTGCACGCCGCTGCGTCACCATGTTTTAACATGGCAGCCATATTAGGTGAAGGGGAACCCTTCAAAAGCCAGTGAGAGTGCAATACCAGCACTCTTTCCGAAGAAGTACACAACGTCTGCCCAATCTAGTCATGTAAACATGGCTCCTAACGTGGGAGGAAACCAAAGCCCCTTTCCTGCCGATTCTCACATAATTGTCTGGTGACAGCTGAGCTGTCAAGCCAGACCATAAAAAGGTAGATTAACAAAAAAAGGGATCGATTTGTTCTCTATTGAGTTGCATAGAAGTCAAGGAATTTTTTGGTGTGATAAAGCTAAACTACCTGCATTTCTGGCTTACAAAAATCAGTAGTCTCCTAGATGAATAGGATGGACAACTTTCCATCATCGCTTTGCAGGACATTGTGTGCACAGAGACACCTGGCCATCGGAAGGTTTTTTATTTGGGGCAGGGGTGTGGTATTTTAAAAAAAGTACTTGTCCAAGGGATAACGTGCTACAGAAACCTACTTGTCCTGTTAAAACATCCACTTGCTCCACCTAATCTGTAAACATAAGGTGGGCCGTCGTAAATGCATTGCAACATGCATGCACTCTTTACATCAGCTTTCATATAGTCGTACCTTTGTTTTTTAATAAAGATGCAGCACAGTGCCCTAAGAGCTGTGCTGGAATAGAATCCATAAGCTCTACAGGTTCTTAGCATAGTCATACCCACCATCTACAGACAGAGGTAACCGAGCCATCAAATGAATAGAGCCAACCCTGTCAAAGGTCTGCCATGGCTCTAAGAGCCACAGCACAAGCTGAGAGATATTAATATTTGGCATGTTATTTATGTAATAAATGTCCTGTACAACACAATAAAATATTCAAAATAAAGAAAGGTTATTCATGTAGCGTATGGAAGCGTTTAATATATAAGATTATATCACTGCAATGAGTGCCATCTATTAGAAGTGAGTTTATAAACATTTGTGAACTGCCTCTTCCGATGCCCTCACAAAGATTAAATCAGTCAACCGAGGGTCATGTCAGTTTTTATTTGCCCTCTATATATGATATATATTGTTGTTTATAGATAGAGCTACATTATAGTCTTTTAAAGGATATAGAAGACAGACTTTTGTTCAGCATGCAGGGCACTTTCAAACGTAAATATTAATGAAAAGGAGGGACAGTGACGTAAAGTAGTTATCAAGAACCACACAATTTGGTCAGGCGCAGAAGCTGGGTTTCAACTCATGCTTCCTTTATTACACCTTGTGGACTTCAGCCACTGAATTGTTATCTCCTCCTTTCCCATTTTAACACCAAAGGACAGTGCTTTGTGTTTAATTTGATGAATCGCTAAGACAGTATTTTGTGTTAAACAAATACACACTTTGCTTATTTTTATTTGGTGGCTGATTATGAAAAGCCTGTTGATTCTGAATGTGCTTGTCCCTTTCCAGTGACTTTGAAACCCTTCCACGTCACCTACATGATCAGACAGACTAAACCCCCTACACTCAGCCCTAACAGGCAAGAGCAGAAGCCACATTAAGGCTCTGCTCATTTTCCGCATCAATAGCCCATTTCTAATCATGACGGTGACATCCCGTGGTGTATGGGGGAGGTGCCGGCCCGTACACCAGGGGAAAAAGCGGATTCTGACCACACCACACAATCCCTGGAGGCAATGAAATGCTCATTGGCCATATCCCTGCATAGGAATGGATAGCGAGTGTGTAGAACCCTGCCACCTGTTTGCACTCTGCAATTCGTGCGAGGGTGACCAGATTCTGAAAACCAAAACCGGGACAGTGCTTTCAAAAACATAGAAATTGGGCTACAGTTTTGCATGACGCTTAATTACTTACTTGACAGCACAAATCAGCAGAGCGAAAACGGTGGCAATAACGCGCTAAGGAGAATTAAAATACAACTTTTCCACATAGGTTCATCTGAGTTAAATTGTTTTCTTCACTTGAAAATGTGCCTTGCCTCCTGTAAGTTGACATTTTCTAAAAACTGAGACTAGTTTATTGAACTTTTTTGGGATCGACTGGACCCCTACTCATAACATCACACCATCCACTTTAAAAAACAAGCATTGGCATAGCGAATAGGTCTCGCCTTTGGGACCTTATAAGTATTTAGTTATGCAGCAGGTCCCAAAGGCGAGACCTATTGGCTATGCCAATGCTTGTTATTTTATTTCTGCAAGCATATTCAAAAGAATTGTCGCAAAACACAAGCGGAATCTTTCCTTTCTTGTTAACATTTATGTTCCACCAGCCCCGATTACAATCCATTGCTGACAATAATATTCAAAACAGATAGAAACTACCTTAGAGGCAAGTGGAAATATTCGCAAGCACTACTAATGGGAGATTTTAATGCGAAAATTTCTAACGCCTTAATAAAAGCTTATCAGAACACAGACCATGCAGAAACCTGGTCCATACCAACTCCCGTCGTTCCTGACTCCATTAAGGAAGACAAACGGAGAAAGATGTTATTGGAGTTATTAAATCGAGTTAACCGAACAAACAGAAGGAAACGTTCCGGCAGCTTTCACAAGGAAAGTTCCTACTGGTTCTTCTATATTAGACTACGTCATCAGCAGCCCATGTCAGTGCAGGAGAGGTCCTTTGAGTGAAACTCACCCTGGGGTGTTTGGGGGGAGGGGTCAGGTTTGTGGGCCGGTAAACGAACATGGTGGGCTCCACGAGGCTTTTGAATATGCTGTGGAGGCAGTGCTTTAAATGGGCCGGTACTCACCGGTACTGAGTACCGGCACTTCCGAATTTTCTTGCCGTCAGTACCGGCACTTCTCTTTAGCCAGAGAGAGTACCGGTACCCTCATCAGCGGCACGGCAGGCGCAGGTTAGGCATCTCCTCCAGCTAAGGGCAGTCGCTGCTGAAGACTCCAGCAGCGCCCACTTTAATGTCCAAAGACTGCAGGGTGTTGAGAGGGCTTACATCACGCTGTGATTAACAGTGCAGGGTCTAGACAGACCCTGCACTGTTGATCAGATGCGCAAAGACAATTCGGCTGAAAGTGATTTCGCCCCCCCCCCCTCCATTAGGTGAGTGAAATGAGCTGGGACTGCCAGACAGTCATCCAGTCCCATTTAGTGTATTGCACTGGCCCTACTAAAGCATGTGGCAGCGCACTACAATACTCAACCTTCATCAAAGACGTTTTTCTTTTCCTCTTTGTTTAGCACAGGAGCTGCTTCCCTTTGTGTGCCCCGCAAACACTAATTGCTGCATTTACAAGATAACAGGGACTGACTAGGGTACTGGGACAATGGGTGTGAATTTAGCCCTGCCCATAGGGCAATGCACAGCAGGGAATGTTGGAACACTCTAGGAATTAGCTCCCATGACAACTGTTGATGCATTTGGTTGGGGGAAAGAGGAGACGAGGACGAGGGAGGGAGGAATGTAAAGTGAGGTGACCGGTGAAGTTAGGATTTACCGCTTTTTCAGATAAAAATGCCAGATATTTTTTGGGGAGAGTTTTATATAGTGCAAACTTATTTGCTGAGTTCTGAAATCATTAATGGACTTAAGTGTGAGTGTTTGCTTATGTCTGTGTGCTTGCCTGCTTGTCTGTGCCTGTTTTTGAGTAAGAAAGAGGGAGAGTATCAGGACACTCTCAGGAGATATATTAGAGGGAATGTGAATGCTTTTGTGTACATGTCTGCTTGTTTCTTTCTGTGTGCGAGCTTGAGAATATATAGTATTATGCCAAACAACAATAAATAACAGTAGGGCATTAAGAAACAGCAAATATTACAAAACAATGATATGTTAACATCTCCTGTTTGGCTTTCATTTTGTGCAATGAGTTAACCTGTTTCGTTTACATAAACGCATTTCATGTGTTTTGATATGTGCTGCAACTGGTACAGAAGCCATTATGTACCATCATATATTGCCTTTAGCCCCGCCCCTAGCTCCGCCCACTTGCCACACCTCTAGCTTATTTTAATGAGTACCTGCACTTATTTTTTCCCATTTAAAGCACTGTGTGGAGGTTTACATCATTTCCGTTTTGCATAGCTACAGTAATCAGAAGACGAAACCCTTTATTATATATTTCCAGACCCTGCAAGGACAGGTATGGCAGCGTGACACAAACAGAAAGGCAGAGCAATGACACAAAGAAAGAAATCTGGGGGCTCCTCAGAACATGGACTACTGGCTGAGTCCCGGCAAAAAGCGCCGTGGACAAAACGTGTGCATATCCGAGAAGCAATCAAGGCAGCTGAGTGCGTTAATGAACCTGCTACAGAAATTAGTGTGCAAATAAAAAGGTCACGGTTCTGGTGGTTTCTATGTCACCGCAGTTGTCGACGCAACCAGCAAGTTTCATATCTAGAATGCAATTTCACGAATGAAAACACAATTCCTTCCAGAAGCCTGCCTTGTCTTTCTTCAGTCCATGTAAATTGAACTCATGTCCCTATTTTGAGAAGGCAGCTGTTATAATAAAGCAAAGCAATGTAATTAACAAGGCGTGATATTGGCTTTAAAGATTGCGATGTATTGTCTTAGTGTCTCTGTAATTCGCTGCTGATGAGCGTCGTCATTCAGTGTGATCGGTTGATGTAAAATTGTAGTCCTAATTTTGCTAAATGTCCCGGTTGTTTTTTGTTTTAAAAATTTGGTCCCCCTACCCAAAGCGAGCAGACGCCACCGGGTTCCAACTCTTACCCGGAGAAGAGGATATTCCCAAGCCGCTAGGAGTGACTGGGCGCCCACGTGCCCCAAGCCTACGAGCGAGATGTGATTTTTCGAGACGTTTGCCAACAAGTTAGGCTCAGCAGATAACAGACCAGCCCTATTTCTAATACCCCCTTGGGCGGGAATAAAGCAAACCAGGCACCGGGAAGCTCCTGCCCTTCCAAAAGCACCGCTACTGCTGCATGGATCTGTGCACTGTCGCCATGGGGCCTGGCCAGGCAGGGTGGCTGGTGTGAGCATTGCCCCTATCGCTTCTCTCCGTCTGTACCCCGCTGTGGGTGCGACTGGTGTGAGCATTGCACCTATCGCTTCTCTCCCTTTGTCCCCCGCTGTAGGTCCTGCTGGGGTTGTAGAACACAAAATCTTTGGGGATTTGTAGACGCGCGTGGCACCCGTGTGGGTTCTGTATTGATGTCGTTGTCTTCTGTACTTTAGGTTCGCCTATGGATTATTCAACAAAACGGACGCCCGTATTGTCCAAACCCTCTGGTCCGATATAATTACTACAAAGGCTGGTAAGGAACGCCGTGCAGCTGAAGGGAAGGCCATTGCGGGTTACAGCAAACCTCGCTCTCTGATGCAAGGTGGGGGCAGCGGGGGTGCTTTCCAGTGATGTCCGCAGAACCGGCCCTCTTACAATTCTGCAAGAGAATGAATGAATACGGACCTCCTGTTAGTGGGAACAGCCGCTGACCCATTCCAGGGGCAGCTGGGTGTCTTGCACATTTCTCCTGTCTCTAGGTCTGGGTGGCGTCTGCAAGTGCTCGGGTGGGGCAGTGATGGTGGTTGATGCAGTGTCTTACTGGGGTGCCAGAGGCCTAACGCACGGTTTCTGCTTTAGCTAAGAGTTCTGACTCCATCGACACGTGGCCCGGCCGAAGAAGCGGCGGGATGATCGTCATCACCTCCATCCTGAGTACGCTGCTGTTCTTCCTGCTTTCGGGGTTTTGCTTTGGGAGGGAGAAGTGAAGGGGAAAAATCGGCAGAGCGGACAGACGTGTCGCTACGTTTTGAAGCTCACGGTGGGGAACGGGGGCACGGCTTCGAGGCTCAGTCCATGTATGGCGTTTACCTTGCGGGAGAGAGCGCGATAATTGCAAACAGATGGCGCCGCTGCTCGCTCCTGCAAGGTAAACGCCATACATGCACGAGTACTAATAGGAAACAGTGCAAAACATGCACGAGTTTCAACAAAAGCCCGGAGTGATTCCAAGAGGTCACTCCAAATCAGCGCTTGCGCGCTGCGTAGGCGACACCTAAAAAAACAGTAATTGTTTGCCCGATGCCCAGTCACTTACAGCTGTGGTTTAATTAATCAGGTCAGCCAGGGCTGTGTACAGTGAACTGCTGACAGTTCCCTTGTTCCGCTAGGGTCAGGCCAATTTGGCAGAATTAGGTGACGCTGACAGTCAGTCAGTTCGGTGTGCTGGTGTAGTGTCGCCTTTGAAAAGTCAGTCACTACTGCACTGCCTCTGGTCTCAGGAGACCTGTCTTGTCACCTCAGCTCCAAGAACATTTTGCAAGCTGCCCTGCAGGTTCTGGGCTGACATTCATTAAAGGCTATTGGGGGGGGGGGGAATGGGGGCGCTCCTGCCAATTTTGCACCTTTCACAGCTGGCAGACTTGCCATTGTCTGCAAAGTCCACGGACACAGTGGTTACTGTGGCTTCCCGCGGTCCACGCAGGGGACCCTCATAAGAGGGCGGCCGCCTTAGTGCCACATGAGGGCACACGATACAGCCTAGTGTTGAGGGACCCCCTCTGGGTCCGCGCGCCCACGTCTTTTCCGGGCACGGGTGGGCGGGGAGATAGGTATAAGTACCTCTCCCGCCCACCTGGCGTCCTCTTTTGGCCACTACCCTTCACGCTGTTTCCCTCCCTACTGCTTACCCGGCGTACATTCAGGGGGTGGGGTGGGAGAGGCGTTTAACTTGTTATTTTGTGTTGCAGGTGGAGTTACAGGGCGATCCAGAGGCTGAAAGATACACAGGGGTACCCTCTTCAGGAGGACAAGGGTGCAAATGCCAAATATCCCCAGGAAGTCCTCGCGGTGGACCCTGGAGGAGCGACGGCGCCCCGCTAGTCCTATGGGCGGTTGTAAACCTGAGCAACCGGGGGTTGCCTGGAGCGCTCCGCCCCCTCTGGGGGCGTGAGTAGAGGGGTGTACTGGCGGTCCACCGGTGGGAGGGGGTAACCCCTCCCCAAAATTGGTAAGCACCGATTGGCTAGGGCCACAGTGCAATTTGGCTCATCAGGTGGACAGGCGGCGGAGGGGCTGCCTGCCCTTGGATCGCCCATAAGCTAACCCACCATGTTGGAATATTTTGGTATGCAAATAAACCTGCAGCAATTTTCTCCACGAAAAAAGGTGTCTTGTCTGTTTATTTCATCAGGAGATTGCTGTATGTGTGATGGGGAGTGTGTTGCCGATATTGGCACTATGGCTAGGGGAGGATGGGGCAAAGAGAGCTCCATTTGCAGTCGCAGTGACTCAGGTCACTTATTTGACAACTTTCAGGAGGATGGTAGTGGCAATGGCAATGCAGATATGGCAATCCAGACAATTTAATTTAAAATTACAGTGAGAAATGAACAGATGGCTGTGGTGACAGAACGTTACTACTCTGGCAGGTTTTAGGAGACTGTGGGCAGCAATGTGAACTTTTTACATTTAAACATACATAGATTTTATTAATATTGATGGATGAGGGTGGGCGGAGAGCACAACAGTGATTGATTTGTTCATCCAATCGCTCCCACTAAAAAACCTTTTAGGGGTGATAATCCTCCTCCCCACCAGTCCCTGGTTCCGACGTTGTTGGCTAAACGCTTCCCAGCTTGTCTGCTGAGGCACAGGGGAGCAAGCAGCTTGACAGCATGAGTGAGCCAGTGACAGGGACTGCTTGCAGGAGTGGGTTGGTGGTTAAAGAGTGGGACAAGAGCATCAGGAGGAAAGATACTAGAGTTGTAATGGTGAAGTTCAGCTCCACGTCAGTGGCCATTTTGGATCCAGCCATGTCAATGACTGGTTCCTATTATGCTAATACGATCTGTCCTCGCTCTACACTTGAGCTTTATCGGTGACACGCACACCCTGGGCATTTAAAAGATCTTTTGTGTGCAGATCCCAGGCGTGCACACGGTGGCACGCACACCTCGTGGTGCATTGTATGTTTATTTAGTGTATTCCAGACTATTGTATCCTGTGCGCTTTATGGTGACGACAACACCCGCAGCTACAATTTTATGGCGTTTGTTGTGCATGTCATCTTCGGTGATGTGCAGACCATATTCTTTGTGCTTATTATTTTCAGCTTCATTATGTGCATTGTTCTCCGGTGGTACTCACTCAGTGACATTGTATTTCTCTGTACGCTCTACGGTGACGTGCACACCTGCACTTACAAATCTTTATTGATATTTGTTGTGCATCACAGCTTCGGTGATATTCACACCCTTTACAGTTACTGTTGTATTGTAGGCATTCATACCGTGGCGGCTCGCAGAGGGAGTGCTGCAGGGCTGGGTCGGGGGTAGTGGTGTCAGACATACGACGGGCAGGAGTAAGGTAAGTAAATAAATAAATAAAACTATTTACCTTGCACTCGCTGCATCTCCAACTCGGCGATGCAGCGAGCGAAAGGTAAATAGTTTTATTTATTTATTTACTAACCTTACTCCTGCCCGTCGTATGTCCGACTCCACTACCCCCACCGCCCGCAGCACTCCCTCTGAGAGCCACCACTGCATTTATACTTATTTGACAGGGAGGCGTACTGATACAGTTCCATTCTGGGTTATCAAGCAAATATTGTTTCGTTTGCTGGTACCACTATGCAACAGTCAATTGCCCCACCACCTGCATTTGTACCCAATTCATCATCTTCTGAGACTGATTGCAAACAATGGAACAAGGGCTTTCAAGCATATCTAGATGCACTGGAGGGTGAATCTTTCACGCATAAGAAAAAGTTTGCAATTTTAAGACATTGTCTTGGTTCAGAGGGCCGCAACATTTTGAAGCATATCCCTAAGGTGGTAGTACTTATAGTAGAAGGTGAGGGGGATGGAGTAGAGGATGAATATGCCACAGCCATCAAATCTTTGGATACGCGCTTCAAACAATGTGACATTAGAAAGACAAATTCTACAAAAGAGAACAAATGCCCAGGGAGCCTGCTTCAATCTTTGTAGGGGCGTTACGCATACTAGCGGTTTCTTGTGAGTATAAGTCATTTGATGAGGAAATGATAAGAGATCAATTGGTACAGAAAACAAGTAGTAAAAAAGTATAGGAAGCCTTATTGTCTAAACCAAACTTGACCTTACAAAAGGCTCTGAAGATTGAAACCAGGATCGAAAGCACAACTTCATATATGGGACAAATGTCCGTATCTGTTTCAAAAGCACAGTCTCAAGGGATGTTAGCTGTCAAGAGCAAATATAAAAAGAACAAAGAGAAAAATGATCAAGACAAAGTTAATAGAAGTGATAAGCTTGACCAGAAACCTTTGCACAGACGTTTGGAGTGTTACAGGTTTGGTAGCACTGCACACCTGGGTAATGCTAAGGTGTGTCCAGCTACGGATAACATTTGGGCCAAGTGTTTGAAGAAAGGACACTTCGCGAGAGTTTGGGAATTGACATTTCCTGAAGTATTCAAAAAGAATTTAGACTTATTCAAGGGATTCAAGCACAAAATAAGATTAAAGGAAGGGGCTCAGGCAATGGTGCATAAGGTTCGCAAGTTCCTTTGGTCTTACAGGCTGAATTTAAAAAACAGCTCAACAAGTTATGTGCTTGTGATGTCATTGAGCTAATCACTGTGCTTGTGGATCATAAGCCTTTGGTCCAACTGCTTACCACCAAGGGAGGAGAATGTGTAACACCTAGGATTGCTAAATGGCAGTATAGGGTTCAAAACATCATTTCAAGGTCGAATATGTGCCTGGAAAAAGGAATTTGTTAGCGGACTGTCTGTACAGATTACCTCCCCGGTGAGGTTTGAGAGTGTGATGAGGATGAAAAAGAGGATGACACTGAGTTCGTTTGCAGTGTTGAAGTGTCACTCAGAAGGTGCCATATCTGAGCAAGAGCGGAAAGTTGCCTGCGAACGGGATCAGGAAATCTAAGAGATTATGGCAAATATAAATCAGGGTTGGTTGAAATCGAGTTCTGAGGGTAGTAACAATATGAGGTACAAACATGTTTTTGAGGAACTGTAGTTTGTGACTGGGTTGTTGTATCTTTCCACTTTACTTGTTCCCGAGGCCATGAGGAGCAGAGTAATTATTTTGGCCCAAAAAGGCCAAATTGACATGCGTGCTTTGAAAAGGAGGATTCGGGAGAACTTCTGGTGGCCTGGGTTAGACAAGCAGGTGGAACATTTTGTAAGGGACTGTATGAGTTGCGCTGTTAGCAATAAATCCCAGGTGACAGTGCCCAGCCCAGTGGAGACTATTGAGGTTCCCAGTAAAGTTTGGGCCAAAGTGGCAATTGACATTATAGGTCCTGTGGCATTGTCTGGTGGGGTTTCTGAGTATGGTATTGTCATCATGGATTATAATAGTTGCTGGCCAGAGGTCAAATTTGTGAAAGTGCCGAACTCAACTTGTGTGATAGAACTTTTAGAGCCCTTGTTTGCCAGAGAAGGGATTTCCGATGATGTGCTCATTGACAATGGGCGTCAATTTACATCAGCACAATTCAAGGAGTTTTTAAGATATATGGGAATAAAACATAAACTTCCCTTTATCATCCGAGAAGCAATGGTCTCATCGAGAGATTTATTAGGGTCATTAAAGAGAATGCGCAATTGTCCAGGGCTAATGGACTGAATTGTAAGTTGGAACTCAAGAAACTATTATCAAATGGTTGGAGTGGTGTTGGAGGCTTCCCTGTGTCCTGCTGTCTAATGAATACAACTTCAACTTTACCTGCATGTCTGCGACTTAATAGTCAGCCAATAAGAGCTCATCCTTCTCCAAGGCTGCTTTCCCCATAGTTTGAAAAGTTGTACCTAGGAGCTGGCATAGAACCCCTCCACCCAGCCACTCTGAGGCTAGATTCCAGTCAATCACAGGGCTTCACACTTTTGCCACAGTGGTGAGGTTTCTCTCTGATTTCCTCATTGGTTGTCAGCACCAGAGTGCCACAGCTTGTACTACTGAAATTTAATGTCTACCATCGGACAAAATAGAGATTATAACTACATGTCCCTAACAGAAAACAACATGTCTCGTGTGTAGGGCGATAGGAATTCCACACCGCTGTGGGGGAAGGGGACATGAGTTGCTTAGCACGTTTAGAGTTTCACTGCATCACTTTCTCATCAAAATCACGATGGCCTATTCAAAGTGTGGTCCAGGATGTACATTTCAGTAAGAACTATGAGCTTTGATATCTCAGGTCAACTTTACCACTTTACCAAAATAAGCTGAGGATAAACACTGCATTACAATTCTGGCCAGAGCTCCAAACAAAGCGCATTTCCCAGGGAGAGTATGCCCTGGTCCTTGCCACCTGCACCACTGCATCACCATCCCACGGTTGTAGTGTGGTGGTCAAGTCTGAACTTATGGAGCAAGGAGACATGGTTTTTAATCCCATCCTCTTCCATGTGACCAAATTGTGTGCTTTTGGGCAATCACATTTTGAATATATTCCTCTGCACTCATTGTTTTCCAAGGACCAAAAGTATTTGGAAGCATTTAAAACTGGCAAGTGTGTGATGCGAAACTGGACTGGAACCTAATACACTTTAACATTACCCTGGGGGAGAGAGCTCAATCTCACAGAGCTACTGGTAGCTCTCCAGCTACCTGTAAGTAGCTCTCCTGTGTGTAGCCCAGTGAACTAAATGAGGAACTTTAGCTTGGTTGAATTAATATATGATTAGCAAATTTGAAATTTATGAATTTGAAACAAAAATGTGCCTATTTCAGCATTCATAAGCTTATGTTTGGAGAAAAAAATTTGAATTTCCAAAATATATTTAAAGCTGACATTTGAGTGATAAAAATCAAGCAGTGCTGGGGAGACTATTAATATTAACTTGGTGGTAGGGGCACTGCAGTTATAGCTTTTATGTACTACCCATGTAGAGGCATTCCACATTGACAAAACATTTTTAACATAACTGCTGGCAACCGTGCCTGCTGCGCGGAGGTAATCACTGCTAGTAATCGTGCATATGGTTGTCACTAATGCAATTATGTCTGATGTAGTTACTACTACAGCTCTAATAATATTAGTAGCTCAAGAGGATTTTTCATTATACATAAGTAGCTCCTCTTACCTAAAAGGTTGGAGACCCTGCCAGTAATATGTGGTATACTGGGAAAGCAATGAGCTTTGAAATGAGCGCTCATGGGTATTGCAATCAATAATTCGCCCACTTTATCAAATTGTTTGATCTTGGACAAACCATATTCTGCCATGTCTTTCCCCTTTTTCCTCTATTATATGTGAACTCAGAAGCAAACTTGATACAGGAAATATGTACCAAAAGATTATTCCTAGGACAGGTCCATAGTGAAGTTTTCATGTATACATTGTTTTGATTATATGATATTTTCAAACCTAAATGGGGGATAGTTGACTGCGATAGTCACCACCTGGAACACCTTTGTCCATTATTAATGAACGGTCACTATATAGCCTCAAGTGCTGTCCCTGCACTTACATTATGTATTTTATTTTTTAAAGGCATTATAAGTGGCCAGCTCTCCACTTAACAATGGGTCTCGGGATGTAGTCTCCATTCTCTGTCTTGTCATTAATTCCCTTTAGGTATTTCAGAATGAAATGGTTCAGGGATAGTTTAAAGTAAGGACGTGCCTGTCTGACTCTAGCTCTTCGGCAGCGCGGAGATACCCCTTTGGGGGTGATTCCTGCGCTTTATAAATTTGCTACATATATACATACTAACATTTTTTCCTTGTTAGCATTTCCACAGGTAAATGTGCTACTAAAGTGGCCCATGTATTACTCCTTCTGTGCTGCTGAACCTTCCTGTTACTACTTCAACACATGCTGGCCCCTATACCCACAAGTTCCTCTGCTTGTTCATATCCCAGTGTGAGGGCTGGGACATCGTGTTGGGATTCTCAAGGCTTTGGAGAGCACCATTTCTTTCTTTTACTTCTTCCTGATTGATGAGGCCTTTAAGAATGGGCGTATTCTCAGAGGGCATAGCAATTAAATTATTCCCCAAGACAAACAGAAAGTAGGATATTTGGCATCCCGCGCCAGCTTGGTGCAGGCCACCTTATGTCTGAATTGAGTGTGTTGGCATGTTTGGCTTCATCCCATAACACCATCTTCTAAATCAGATCCCTGGTCTTTAAAGGATAGACATTTGACCAGACGTTTAGTTTAGCAAGTGGGTTACTGCATCCCACTGTATACGAGTTGCAATTACTCTACCACCTCTTGGAGTTAGCCTTGAGTGCAGTCTAGTTTCTGCTGGCTCGAATTGTGTGACTGTGAGGAAAACACATTCTCCCTGTGCATTTTTCCCCCCTTATGTGCCATTATAGGAGTACTTCGAAATAGGCCGAAAACAGAAAATGTACAATGAGTTCTGTTGGGTGGAAAAATTGCTTAGAGAACACAAATGAATAAAAAATAATACATTAGCAGTGTCTTTTTTGAATGACACTCAATATCAATAAATGCCTAGTAATTACTTTAGACACAGATGAAAGTCAAAATACACCGTAAACAAAGGTTCCATGTTTCATGTATATTATTTATAATAATCAATTTAGTATATGACTGTCACATACACAAAAAGCAAAACAAACAACAGAGATAACATGACTAAGGACATGAGCAGATGAAGAAGCATCGACGTTTCGACCCAAAGGGTATGCCCAATTGAATTAACGTCATCCATGTGTTGTCCCCTAAAAAAGGTGATCCACTATTTGTATCCTGGAACCTTGGACCTTGATTGTATAAGCGACTGTTAGTACTAGTGGTGGGCCTGTCTGTGTCACTCTCTGAACCACTACCCAGGGACGAGTCAGAAAAAGTGACAAACTCTCTTGGTCCTTGTCTGCCTCTATTGTGTAGCACCCCTCGTTATCCTGTTGGGAGTACTCCTCCGATAAATAGGGATAAGTCACTTTCTTATCATATGCTCTAATGTCTTTTGCTAGCTTATCAATTTTTTTGTTTAAAGTGATCGTATTAAATTCCACAATAGTTTTTTCTGCACATTCCAAGGCTTCTTTAACGTTATTAAGGGCCCTGCCCTCACTCAAGAATCTCCTTTTTAGGTCTGCTATCTCTTGTGTAAGCTTTTTGACGTATTCAAGAGCAGTTTCTATCCCTAGCACCATCCAGTCCCTGGAGCAGTTGTTCGCCACAAAGCTGAAGCCCTCACAAAATTTTGGAATGTCTACAAAAATTGCTGGTTCGTTTTTGGCCTGGAGCCCCTTGGGGATGATATTGAGTTGCAGATATTTAGTCAAGAGATGTCCGTGAAGGCAGGAACGTATTAACTTATTTTCCAGTCTTTCTAGTTTAGATAGCTTCTCGTTTAGAGTAGAATCTAATGGTGCTGCCCGTACTCCTAGGAAGCTAAAGTCACCCTGGTCCTGAATAAGTTTATTGATAAATTCTTCACTATATGAAAGTGTCTCCTTTTCTGACATTCTCAAGGAATAGGCTCAATAAATGATAGAAAGAACCCTCGCAGGTGAAAACCTCCACTAGTAAACCATTAAAGATAATGGGGTAAACCCTGTGTCCCTCAGAACCCGGGTATAGGCAATATAATCTACAATGAGTTCTGTTGGGTGGAACAATTGCTTAGTGAACATAAATTGCAATTTCTCTACCACCTCTTGGAGTTAGCCTTGAGTGCAGTCTAGTTTCTGCTGGCTCAAATTGTGCGAGTGTGAGGAAAACACATTCTCCCTGTGCATCCCCCCTCATGTACCATGATATGAGAACCTCGAAATAGACAGAATACAGAAAATTAGCATCAAGGATAAATTCCCTGGACAGGCCCCAGCACAGATGTCAATCATATATGGTTATGGTTTCATCATATTTTCATAATAAATAAGGGATTGACGGGTAATGACCACCTGCGTGTGCAGTAATATAAAGCTTCCAACACATCTCATAATAATGGAAAATAGATACCAAATAATATTTTTTTAACCCACATAGTAGAATTAGTCACACTCTCTGCTTACAAATGTGTTCCAGGCTCCAACAGATTGGTGGTCATTAACCAAATTTGCGAACCAGGGTAATATAAAGGCTTTAGGGGTGCCTTTTGGTCTGCATCTCTGCGAGTTCAGGGCTATAATTGTTATTGTTTACATTCCTCATTATTAGCAAATGCTGGCCATTCAGGCTCTCTGCTGTTGTTTACACCACCAGTGTCGGGATAGCCAGCCAAGTGGCTGGAGTCTTCCTAGCCAGCTTGTTTTATATATACGCAATTGATTAGCCGGCATTAGATAAGCAAAAAGTGAGATATATGGTATCTCATAGTAGCTCACTGGGTAAGACACAGGATAGACGCCTTATACGCAGGGCAATCCCCATACAGATCAGGACAGTTGGCCATCCTACATCCTGGTTATGTGCAAGAGGATCTGATAGAAAAGCAATCTTGTAATTGTAGTGCTCATGCATACCATCCAGCTCTCAAAACCGGGATGTGTATTTGATTGGCAGACATTTACTGGAACACCAAGTCAGATGTCAAAATATTAGGACAGTTCTGGCCAATCTAGGATGTGTGGTCACCCAAGTACAAGTCAATGGAATGATGAGTGAGGTCATGCATGGATAAACAAATGACTAAGGTGACGGAGTAGATGACTGAAAAGGCAAGATATTTGAAAATTGAGTGAAGAGAAGATTATGTACCCACTAGAAATATCATTACCAAAGATAAGTAACTTTTTCTTCTGATGGGTACATCTTCCCACTTATTACTCACTTTACAAATGAGTCCCAAAACATTACCTCACTGGGAGGCAGGACTGAGTACTGCTGATTAACTAAGGAAAGCATGTAACACAGCTTGTGAAAAGTACCCATCACTGCGTGCCTGATATGTGAGTCAATAATGATTTGCAAAAGTATGCAAGAATGACCACTTAGCTGCCCAGCAGATGTCAGTAACTCTGATGCCTTTGGAAACGTCTGCAGAAGCAGCCATGGCACTAATGGAATGTGCATGAATGCCCTCTTGAGGGAGGGCAATGGTAAGAAGGATTGTAGGGAATCCACCAAATAGACTTGAAAACAAGAGAGTGAAAAACACAGGAATCAGTCCAGACACAGCTTTAAATCAAGTCAACAGACTAGATCCATTGGTTTTGAAGATGTGCACAATACCAGTTGTCCTTGAGGAGTTGAAAATAATGTGCAAGTCTGTGAAATGAGTAGGATACGGAGTCTGCAAAAGTCTCTGAATCTCTGAAGCAGCATGACTTCTTTGTAAGTCAAATGTTTCTGCTGCTGACATCAAAGGAACCTCTATTTGAATCACAATGGCAACAAGCTTAGTTTTTTTTCTTCTAATAACTTTATTGGTATTTTGTAAATCTCATAGACATCATAAACAAGCACATAATATATACAAGCAAGTTTCCCCGTCCCTTCCCCTCCCCCTTCATTATACCCAAGAAAATAATGACACTTCTCATCATTGGGAGCAGTCTATCCTACATTTCTGAGGAAACAGACACTGAAGAAACCACATTCTAGACCCTTGTTTCATGTCTACGATACTATGATGTACATTATTGAGTCCATGATGTCTGCAATTATCATGCCAAACAACTCTTTAGTCCCCCCTTCCCCACCCCTCCCTCCCATATCCCACTTTGAACATAAAGCCATGATACCATCATTATGTGCGCATGGTTGTTGCATGTCTTTCATCCATTTGGAACCTCAGTGTATGTTGCTTCCCTGTCGATGTCCCTTCCCATCCTTGCGCCCCCGTCTCATCTGCCAGCCCCCGAGTCCTGCTTCTCTGTTAGATCCATCAGCTTTTGGGACCATGCCTCCAGATCCTCCTCTAATTTTTCGTCCGTACGCACAAGTTTCATTCGCATCCTTTCTGCAATCACCCACTCGTTCATCTCCCTCAACCCCTCACGGTGCTCTAGGTCTAAGCCAGGTGATTGCGATGCACTGTTTTGCTGTCGTTAATCCTAATGTAAGAAAGCGCCTGCTGAGTTTTTTATTTTTGGGAGTAGACACAACATTACATGTCGTACCGTTTTAGGGATCACCCATCCAGTGGCCCTTTGTAGGTGTGTTATCACCGAGTCCCAGTATTGAGGGGCATCACCACACCATATGAAGGAAGTCCGCCGCTTGTGCTCTACATCTCGGACATTCATCACTGCGGGTGGGGTAGATTGTATGCAAAGTACTCGGGGTGAGGTATACCTGGTGTACCATATTATATCGTAAGAGCTTAAATCTCGCGTTGGAACTAACTGTCGGATCCCTTCCCGCACTTTTCCCCATTCCGTATCAGACAACTGCTCCTCTAACCCGTCGTCCCATTTCCGCTTTACCGGCAGTACTTCTCCTGCTAAGTCATCCCTCAAAGCTCTGTACAGATGTGATATCAACCGCTTGCCCTGTGCCATGTATAGCAGTACCTTTAACGTATTAGTGCTGGTGGGTTCCGCCGGGAACCCTGTCAAGAGTTCTCGCGCCACGCTTGAGATCTTCTCATATTGCAGGAACTGTCCAATTCCCAGGTTAAAGGCAGCCACTGCCTCGTCCCGGGCAAAAAAGCTGCCATCCACATACAGGTCCCCCAATGTTTGACAACCCCAGTCTTTCCATCTTCGCACAGACAGAGTCTGCTATACCGGCAAAAGGACATATCGCCCATAGAGGCGTGGCAACAAGCTTAGCTAGGTCGAAATGCATGTCTATTCGAAGCCAAGGGACAATTTCCAGCACACTGCGAGGTGGGGGATACAAGGTTATTCTACATTTTATCACTTTGTATACAGTTAGCAAACAAGGTTGGCTTTGTGCCATTCCACAACAGCTTTCACTAGCTAACATTAAATATGAAACATTCAAGAGTGTATGGTGAGTCGGGATGGATGGTAAAGGTGAAACTGATAATGTACAGCTCAGACCTGGCTTCAAAGGATTACAAATTCCATGTAAAGTAATGGAATCGCACAGGAGTGAATGGCCTAGAGAGTTTTTGTAACCAGATGAGCTTATGAATACAAATGTCTTGAGTCCGACATGAGAATTTAAAGGGTAACTCCCACACATGATGTAGGAAGGAATTGTGCATTTTTTCATACCAACCCAAGGACTTATGATTCTGGCATTCATGAAAATGAAAGGTTGTAACGGGAAGGAAAATTACTCCATACAGGAGCCAAGTAATGTAGGTGGATTATTTCCTACAGGAAATTGGGTCTCTTCCATAATGGTAAACAGCTTCTTTCTTAGCCATGGTTCTCTGAGTCGAAGTCAAATTATAAGGTTCAAAAACAACACTTTTGTTTAGAAGCTGCCATCGTACTTTCCCAGCTTGAAATATTTGTAAAGCCCAATTTAGCTGTTTAATTGCTTGCAACTGAACCTGTCCATGTTAGAGAAGACTTAAGTCTTCTATTAGAATGTCAATGGCTTAGACTATTATACTGATTAATAAGTACACTCCTTTGGAGAGTGTGCATACCATTGCCTATGACTCTAAATGTCATTTACAAACTTTCTTCGTCAGTTAGTCTAATTCTTTAGACAACTTTTTCTGAATATCCTAGCCACTTATTATAGGTGGCATGGGCTGCTGCAAAGATGAAATATTTAATTTTAACTAGGTGTGGTCCCAGAAGGAAATTAGAAGAATCCACATTTTCACTATTTCTGGATAAATGGTCCTTCACAGGTGTTAGGCTCGAATGTGTTAACCAACATTGGCACAGCAGGTATGGTTAAAAGTGTATACCTGTTATATCTGCCGTCTGGGCAATTAAATTTGCCAATTTGGGAATGGTGTTAAATTGACTTTTGGGATAGAAGGTGTTTTTAAATCTTTCATGGTTCCAAATCCCAGACAAGGTGTCTGCTGGATAGTTTTGTTAAAGAACATAATTTCTATCTGTATTATGCATGCTCTAAGCAGGGCTTCCCGTAACATTTGCTCACCAAACACTTTCCTCATCAAAAATCTGTTTCCAGTACTTGTAGCTTTGTATGGCAGTGTTCTTAGTGAACTCTCAAGAACAAATCAATTTATTGCTGGTGATCAGGTTCTTTTTTTAATTGTTCTGGTTTTTGTGAGTAACAAAAAGCTGATGGGTAGACCTGTCAGCATTGTTTAATAAAAGGAAAGTGCTGGTTAACATGATTGATGGACACCTTTCTGTTATTCTTTCAACCAAACAACAGAGGCAGGATTACAGTTCATGTCCTTTCTTCCTCAAGAACTGGAATGGGTGGTCTGTAAAATGGCCCAAAGACTTGCTTATAAGAATCTTTTCTTTGACTAGATCACCCAGTTTGGGGATCTACCCGTAAGCAGCTTGCAAAATCTTTTGTTCACTGGTGGCAGATTCTGAAAGCTTCCAAATACAAAGTTTGTTTCTGACCTCCAGGATGCTGTGTAAAATATTGAAATATTGGTCTGGGTCAAACGTTTTCTCTTCTGCCACCTTTCCAGGATTATCTAGGTTGGGTACAAAAAAAGATATTTTAAAGAGCATCTCATATTGAGTGCGACCACCTAATACTCCTCTAGCCAAGTTATTAAATGCTCTTTGGACTCCATGCAAAATGATGGGACCCACTCAGTTCTGAACTTCGGTCAAGGCTTGTTTAAGTATACAGTTGGCTTACTCTGATTCTGTTGCTCTCCTTAGTAGTGGAGACACTGCCAGAGCAGGCATACTATCTATCCCTGTAAGGTTTTGGCAGAGAACACAGGACCCCTGTCTGAATGAAAGGTATGAATTGCTCCAATAGCTACGAGGCCCTACAAATCCTTTATGACCACTCAATCATCAGCATTTATTTGTGGCCAAACCCATAAACATCTGGAGCGTGAATCTACTGAAATCAATATATATTTTTCTCAATTAACAGACCCCTTTGGCCAAACATGGTCAAGATAAACTTGACAAAAGGGGATAGTGAAGGGAGTCTGCACTGGTCTTTTAATAGTAGAATGTTTTATTTATTGGCAAATGCAGCACTGCCGTACATAGTCTCTGGCTTGTTTATGTAACCCTGGCCGCCAGTATCGTTGCTAGAGCATTTACACAGTAGCTCATGCCAGCATGGGCAGATGCTATGCCCTCAAGAGCAGGTTTAATGAGATCTAATCTAACCTGCTTATTAGGTATTTGTCTATCGCCCACTCCAGGCAGAGAAGCCAACATAGTCTTATCTGGATTGAGGGTGTAGGAGTATTCACTAAAAAAGGTATCTGGAGACATTTCATCCTTAATCGTTGCTCGCATTTCTGCCAATTTTTGTTTGAGATGTGGTTACTGCTGCTAATTTAACAATCTGAACCACTGCCTTTGCAGCGGAATTGGCTGCACAGTTCCCTTTAGCATGAATTCCTTGTCTTCTATTAACCATATTATATTGCCCATGACAACTTGTATTATAAAACAGCCACCTTTCCCCGGAGCGGTTTAGTTTTTCTTGGTTTCACTTTTAAATCTATGAATCCGTTCAGGCACCAATGTGTTATATCAAATTTGTACCCTTGCACACAGAAGGATGAATCTGGCACTATTAGTGCAGGAACTCAAGGATCAGTCTTCAGTAGAGCAAATAACAAGGCATGCATTTCTGCCAAACGTGCAGCCCTATCACCTAGAATCTTAGTATGTGTGTGCTGCTGGAATTCAGTTAAAAAAAATTCCTTGCAGTGCAAGCCACGGAATATTTGTGCTTTGTGCCTAACGCGGGTTGTGCAGAGTAGGGTGACCAACCGTCCGTAAATTTCACGGACCGTCCGTAATTTGGCTCTCACATCCGTTGTCCGTGACGATCCCTTTTACAGACGCCTTTTGTCCGTAATTTTGGGCATTGGGGAACATCACTGTTCCCCTGCCAGAAGCCTCAGCTCCCTGATGGGGCCGCCTCGCACTCCTCTGAGCACAAGATCAGCCCCACCCTGCCCATTGTCATTCTATCTGCTGCTGATTGCCACATACAGAATGACAAAGGGCCAGTCTGTGCTCTTACTGCATGTGGTGGGCATCCTCCTGCCTCAGTCTAGGGCAGGACATTCAGTCAGGAGGAAGAAATGAACAAAAACGGCATGCTGCTAGGTGACAATCCAGTTCATGAAAAGGTGGTGAAACAAGTTTAATAAAAAAAAAAAAGGGTTATAGGTCTTTCACTGTATCATCATTTTAAAACTGACGCATTTTCAATGTTAGATTCAATAAAGCCATGTCTGCTGCTTTTTTTTATTTTATGCAACTAGCAACCATTGACAAAGCCAATAGTTCTGGCTTGTAGGTGTAACACTAATTGTTGTGTTATATATCTGGATGCAATGACAGAAGCAGCAAATTACCAGTCGGGCTGCACACTATGCTAAGCACAGATTTTTAGCTTAGGTGTTTTAAGCCATGCCCTTAATTACATCCAACACACCTTTCGGAGAGACCCCCCCCAGTTTTTTCATCCCACTTAAAGCCCTGGAAACAACACCATGTCACAGTGGCACTGTGCATCATGCTTGACACATGATTTCCACTTTTTTGGATTGCCTATGTACAGGGGCATAGTGAGCCCTCCCCTGCCCCACCCCTTGGATTAGGAACTACAGCAGGGGTGAAGTCCTTGATGGGCCTCTTCTGTCTGCAACTCAGCAGACAAAGGCTCAGCTCATAATTAATGTGAAAAGGTTAAGTGAAGGGATGGCTGGATGGATTAGTGAAGGGATGGCTGGATGGATTAGTGAAGGGATGGCTGGATGGATTAGTGAAAGGGTGAATGGATGGATTAGTGAAAGGGTGAATGGATGGATTAGTGAAAGGGTGAATGGATGAATAATGAGAGAAAGGATGGACGGGTGAGTGAGTGGAAGGATGAGAGAAAGGATGGACGGGTGAGTGAGTGGAAGGATGAGAGAAAGGATGGACGGGTGAGTGAGTGGAAGGATGAGAGAAAGGATGGACGGGTGAGTGAGTGGAAGGATGAGAGAAAGGATGGACGGGTGAGTGAGTGGAAGGATGAGAGAAAGGATGGACGGGTGAGTGAGTGGAAGGATGAGAGAAAAGGTAAATGGGTGGAAGGGTAGGTGGATGAGTGAAAGGGTAGGTGGATGAGTGAAAGGGTAGGTGGATGAGTGAAAGGGTGGAAGGATGAGTGAAAGGGTGGAAGGATGAGTGAAAGGGTGGAAGGATGAGTGAAAGGGTGGAAGGATGAGTGAAAGGGTGGAAGGATGAGTGAAAGGGTGGAAGGATGAGTGAAAGGGTGGAAGGATGAGTGAAAGGGTGGAAGGATGAGTGAAAGGGTGGAAGGATGAGTGAAAGGGTGGAAGGATGAGTGAAAGGGTGGAAGGATGAGTGAAAGGGTGGAAGGATGAGTGAAAGGGTGGAAGGATGAGTGAAAGGGTGGAAGGATGAGTGAAAGGGTGGAAGGATGAGTGAAAGGGTGGAAGGATGAGTGAAAGGGTGGAAGGATGAGTGAAAGGGTGGAAGGATGAGTGAAAGGGTGGAAGGATGAGTGAAAGGGTGGAAGGATGAGTGAAAGGGTGGAAGGATGAGTGAAAGGGTGGAAGGATGAGTGAAAGGGTGGAAGGATGAGTGAAAGGGTGGAAGGATGAGTGAAAGGGTGGAAGGATGAGTGAAAGGGTGGAAGGATGAGTGAAAGGGTGGAAGGATGAGTGAAAGGGTGGAAGGATGAGTGAAAGGGTGGAAGGATGAGTGAAAGGGTGGAAGGATGAGTGAAAGGGTGGAAGGATGAGTGAAAGGGTGGAAGGATGAGTGAAAGGGTGGAAGGATGAGTGAAAGGGTGGAAGGATGAGTGAAAGGGTGGAAGGATGAGTGAAAGGGTGGAAGGATGAGTGAAAGGGTGGATGGATGAGTGAAAGGGTGGATGGATGAGTGAAAGGGTGGATGGATGAGTGAAAGGGTGGATGGATGAGTGAAAGGGTGGATGGATGAGTGAAAGGGTGGATGGATGAGTGAAAGGGTGGATGGATGAGTGAAAGGGTGGATGGATGAGTGAAAGGGTGGATGGATGAGTGAAAGGGTGGATGGATGAGTGAAAGGGTGGATGGATGAGTGAAAGGGTGGATGGATGAGTGAAAGGGTGGATGGATGAGTGAAAGGGTGGATGGATGAGTGAAAGGGTGGATGGATGGGTGGATGGATGAGTGAAAGGGTGGATGGATGAGTGAAAGGGTGGATGGATGAGTGAAAGGGTGGATGGATGAGTGAAAGGGTGGATGGATGAGTGAAAGGGTGGATGGATGAGTGAAAGGGTGGATGGATGAGTGAAAGGGTGGATGGATGAGTGAAAGGGTGGATGGATGAGTGAAAGGGTGGATGGATGAGTGAAAGGGTGGATGGATGAGTGAAAGGGTGGATGGATGAGTGAAAGGGTGGATGGATGAGTGAAAGGGTGGATGGATGAGTGAAAGGGTGGATGGATGAGTGAAAGGGTGGATGGATGAGTGAAAGGGTGGATGAGTGAAAGGATGGATGAGTGAAAGGATGGATGAGTGAAAGGATGGATGAGTGAAAGGATGGATGAGTGAAAGGATGGATGAGTGAAAGGGTGGATGAGTGAAAGGGTGGATGAGTGAAAGGGTGGATGAGTGAAAGGGTGGATGAGTGAAAGGGTGGATGAGTGAAAGGGTGGATGGATGAGTGAAAGGGTGGATGGATGAGTGAAAGGGTGGATGGATGAGTGAAAGGGTGGATGGATGAGTGAAAGGGTGGATGGATGAGTGAAAAGGGTGGATGGATGAGTGAAAGGGTGGATGGATGAGTGAAAGGGTGGATGGATGAGTGAAAGGGTGGATGGATGAGTGAAAGGGTGGATGGATGAGTGAAAGGGTGGATGGATGAGTGAAAGGGTGGATGGATGAGTGAAAGGGTGGATGGATGAGTGAAAGGGTGGATGGATGAGTGAAAGGGTGGATGGATGAGTGAAAGGGTGGATGGATGAGTGAAAGGGTGGATGGATGAGTGAAAGGGTGGATGAGTGAAAGGGTGGATGAGTGAAAGGGTGGATGAGTGAAAGGGTGGATGAGTGAAAGGGTGGATGGGTGAAAGGGTGGATGGGTGAAAGGGTGGATGGGTGAAAGGGTGGATGGGTGAAAGGGTGGATGGGTGAAAGGGTGGATGGGTGAAAGGGTGGATGGGTGAAAGGGTGGATGAGTGAAAGGGTGGATGAGTGAAAGGGTGGATGAGTGAAAGGGTGGATGAGTGAAAGGGTGGATGAGTGAAAGGGTGGATGAGTGAAAGGGTGGATGAGTGAAAGGTGGATGGATGAGTGAAAGGGTGGATGGATGAGTGAAAGGGTGGATGGATGAGTGAAAGGGTGGATGGATGAGTGAAAGGGTGGATGGATGAGTGAAAGGGTGGATGGATGAGTGAAAGGGTGGATGGATGAGTGAAAGGGTGGATGGATGAGTGAAAGGGTGGATGGATGAGTGAAAGGGTGGATGGATGAGTGAAAGGGTGGATGGATGAGTGAAAGGGTGGATGGATGAGTGAAAGGGTGGATGAGTGAAAGGGTGGATGAGTGAAAGGGTGGATGAGTGAAAGGGTGGATGAGTGAAAGGGTGGATGAGTGAAAGGGTGGATGAGTGAAAGGGTGGATGAGTGAAAGGGTGGATGAGTGAAAGGGTGGATGAGTGAAAGGGTGGATGAGTGAAAGGGTGGATGAGTGAAAGGGTGGATGGATGAGTGAAAGGGTGGATGGATGAGTGAAAGGGTGGATGGATGAGTGAAAGGGTGGATGGATGAGTGAAAGGGTGGATGGATGAGTGAAAGGGTGGATGGATGAGTGAAAGGGTGGATGGATGAGTGAAAGGGTGGATGGATGAGTGAAAGGGTGGATGGATGAGTGAAAGGGTGGATGGATGAGTGAAAGGGTGGATGGATGAGTGAAAGGGTGGATGGATGAGTGAAAGGGTGGATGGATGAGTGAAAGGGTGGATGGATGAGTGAAAGGGTGGATGGATGAGTGAAAGGGTGGATGGATGAGTGAAAGGGTGGATGGATGAGTGAAAGGGTGGATGGATGAGTGAAAGGGTGGATGGATGAGTGAAAGGGTGGATGGATGAGTGAAAGGGTGGATGGATGAGTGAAAGGGTGGATGGATGAGTGAAAGGGTGGATGGATGAGTGAAAGGGTGGATGGATGAGTGAAAGGGTGGATGGATGAGTGAAAGGGTGGATGGATGAGTGAAAGGGTGGATGGATGAGTGAAAGGGTGGATGGATGAGTGAAAGGGTGGATGGATGAGTGAAAGGGTGGATGGATGAGTGAAAGGGTGGATGGATGAGTGAAAGGGTGGATGGATGAGTGAAAGGGTGGATGGATGAGTGAAAGGGTGGATGGATGAGTGAAAGGGTGGATGGATGAGTGAAAGGGTGGATGGATGAGTGAAAGGGTGGCTGGATGAGTGAAAGGGTGGCTGGATGAGTGAAAGGGTGGCTGGATGAGTGAAAGGGTGGCTGGATGAGTGAAAGGGTGGCTGGATGAGTGAAAGGGTGGCTGGATGAGTGAAAGGGTGGCTGGATGAGTGAAAGGGTGGCTGGATGAGTGAAAGGGTGGCTGGATGAGTGAAAGGGTGGCTGGATGAGTGAAAGGGTGGCTGGATGAGTGAAAGAGGTGGCTGGATGAGTGAAAGGGTGGCTGGATGAGTGAAAGGGTGGCTGGATGAGTGAAAGGGTGGCTGGATGAGTGAAAGGGTGGCTGGATGAGTGAAAGGGTGGATGGATGAGTGAAAGGGTGGATGGATGAGTGAAAGGGTGGATGGATGAGTGAAAGGGTGGATGGATGAGTGAAAGGGTGGATGGATGAGTGAAAGGGTGGATGGATGAGTGAAAGGGTGGATGGATGAGTGAAAGGGTGGATGGATGAGTGAAAGGGTGGATGGATGAGTGAAAGGGTGGATGGATGAGTGAAAGGGTGGATGGATGAGTGAAAGGGTGGATGGATGAGTGAAAGGGTGGATGGATGAGTGAAAGGGTGGATGGATGAGTGAAAGGGTGGATGGATGAGTGAAAGGGGTGGATGGATGAGTGAAAGGGTGGATGGATGAGTGAAAGGATGGATGGATGAGTGAAAGGATGGATGGATGAGTGAAAGGATGGATGGATGAGTGAAAGGATGGATGAGTGAAAGGGTGGATGGATGAGTGAAAGGGTGGATGGATGAGTGAAAGGGTGGATGGATGAGTGAAAGGGTGGATGGATGAGTGAAAGGGTGGATGGATGAGTGAAAGGGTGGATGGATGAGTGAAAGGGTGGATGGATGAGTGAAAGGGTGGATGGATGAGTGAAAGGGTGGATGGATGAGTGAAAGGGTGGATGGATGAGTGAAAGGGTGGATGGATGAGTGAAAGGGTGGATGGATGAGTGAAAGGGTGGATGGATGAGTGAAAGGGTGGATGGATGAGTGAAAGGGTGGATGGATGAGTGAAAGGGTGGATGGATGAGTGAAAGGGTGGATGGATGAGTGAAAGGGTGGATGGATGAGTGAAAGGGTGGATGGATGAGTGAAAGGGTGGATGGATGAGTGAAAGGGTGGATGGATGAGTGAAAGGGTGGATGGATGAGTGAAAGGGTGGATGGATGAGTGAAAGGGTGGATGGATGAGTGAAAGGGTGGATGGATGAGTGAAAGGGTGGATGGATGAGTGAAAGGGTGGATGGATGAGTGAAAGGGTGGATGGATGAGTGAAAGGGTGGATGGATGAGTGAAAGGGTGGATGGATGAGTGAAAGGGTGGATGGATGAGTGAAAGGGTGGATGGATGAAAGGGTGGATGGGTGAAAGGGTGGATGGGTGAAAGGGTGGATGGGTGAAAGGGTGGATGGGTGAAAGGGTGGATGGGTGAAAGGGTGGATGGGTGAAAGGGTGGATGGGTGAAAGGGTGGATGGGTGAAAGGGTGGATGGGTGAAAGGGTGGATGGGTGAAAGGGTGGATGGGTGAAAGGGTGGATGGGTGAAAGGGTGGATGGGTGAGAAAGGGTGGATGGGTGAAAGGGTGGATGGGTGAAAGGGTGGATGGGTGAAAGGGTGGATGAGTGAAAGGGTGGATGAGTGAAAGGGTGGATGAGTGAAAGGGTGGATGAGTGAAAGGGTGGATGAGTGAAAGGGTGGATGAGTGAAAGGGTGGATGAGTGAAAGGGTGGATGAGTGAAAGGGTGGATGAGTGAAAGGGTGGATGAGTGAAAGGGTGGATGAGTGAAAGGGTGGATGAGTGAAAGGGTGGATGAGTGAAAGGGTGGATGAGTGAAAGGGTGGATGAGTGAAAGGGTGGATGAGTGAAAGGGTGGATGAGTGAAAGGGTGGATGAGTGAAAGGGTGGATGAGTGAAAGGGTGGATGAGTGAAAGGGTGGATGAGTGAAAGGGTGGATGGATGAGTGAAAGGGTGGATGGATGAGTGAAAGGGTGGATGGATGAGTGAAAGGGTGGATGGATGAGTGAAAGGGTGGATGGATGAGTGAAAGGGTGGATGGATGAGTGAAAGGGTGGATGGATGAGTGAAAGGGTGGATGGATGAGTGAAAGGGTGGATGGATGAGTGAAAGGGTGGATGGATGAGTGAAAGGGTGGATGGATGAGTGAAAGGGTGGATGGATGAGTGAAAGGGTGGATGGATGAGTGAAAGGGTGGATGGATGAGTGAAAGGGTGGATGGATGAGTGAAAGGGTGGATGGATGAGTGAAAGGGTGGATGGATGAGTGAAAGGGTGGATGGATGAGTGAAAGGGTGGATGGATGAGTGAAAGGGTGGATGGATGAGTGAAAGGGTGGATGGATGAGTGAAAGGGTGGATGGATGAGTGAAAGGGTGGATGGATGAGTGAAAGGGTGGATGGATGAGTGAAAGGGTGGATGGATGAGTGAAAGGGTGGATGGATGAGTGAAAGGGTGGATGGATGAGTGAAAGGGTGGATGGATGAGTGAAAGGGTGGATGGATGAGTGAAAGGGTGGATGGATGGGTGGATGGATGAGTGAAAGGGTGGATGGATGGGTGGATGAGTGAAAGGGTGGATGGGTGGATGGATGAGTGAAAGGGTGGATGGATGAGTGAAAGGGTGGATGGATGAGTGAAAGGGTGGATGGATGAGTGAAAGGGTGGATGGATGAGTGAAAGGATGGATGAGTGAAAGGGTGGATGGATGAGTGAAAGGGTGGATGGATGAGTGAAAGGGTGGATGGATGAGTGAAAGGGTGGATGGATGAGTGAAAGGGTGGATGGATGAGTGAAAGGGTGGATGGATGGGTGGATAGATGGGTGGATAGATGGGTGGATAGATGGGTGGATAGATGGGTGGATAGATGAGTGAAAGGGTGGATAGATGAGTGAAAGGGTGGATAGATGAGTGAAAGGGTGGATGACAGGTGAGTGAGTGGATGAGTGAACTGATGGATGGATTGATGACTTGATAAGTGAAAGGGTGGATGAGTGAGTGAAAGGGTGGATGAGTGAAAGGGTGGATGAGTGAAAGGGTGGATGAGTGAGTGAAAGGGTGGGTGAGTGAAAGGGTGGATGAGTGAGTGAAAGGGTGGATGAGTGAGTGAAAGGGTGGATGAGTGAGTGAAAGGGTGGATGAGTGAGTGAAAGGGTGGATGAGTGAGTGAAAGGGTGGATGAGTGAGTGAAAGGGTGGATGAGTGAGTGAAAGGGTGGATGAGTGAGTGAAAGGGTGGATGAGTGAGTGAAAGGGTGGATGAGTGAGTGAAAGGGTGGATGAGTGGGTGGATGAGTGAGTGAAAGGGTGGATGAGTGAGTGAAAGGGTGGATGAGTGAGTGAAAGGGTGGATGAGTGAGTGAAAGGGTGGATGAGTGAGTGAAAGGGAGGGTGGATGGACAGAAAGGTGGATAGAGGAGTGAAGGAGTGAAAGGGTGGATGGATGAGAGAAAGGGTGGATGGATGAGAGAAAGGACGGATGGATGAGTGAAAGGATGGATGAGTGATTGGGTCAATGGTTGGATTCATGAATGGATGAGGAGATGGATGGGTGGATAGAAGAATGGATGGCTAAGGGAAAGGGGAGAGAAAGGGAGGATGGCTGGATAACTGAAAGGTGAATGGGTGGAGGGATGAGTGACTGGGTGGAGGGATGAGTAAGTGAAAGGATGGCTGGATGAGTCGACGGATGGAAGAGTGGATGGATGAGTGTGTGGATGGATAAGGTGAAAGGATGAATGGAGGGATGGATGGATGTGTGGAGGGATGGACGTGTGGAAGGATAGATGATGGCTAGGTTTGCAAATGGTTGAATATTGATATGGATGGGCACACAAATGGAATGACAGAATGAATGGTGAAAGACAATGATGGATGAAAGAATGATTACACCTTGTAACCCCCATTATCTGAAGTACATTTCCTATAGATTGACTTTCACAATTATATGAGTCATTGTCTCTATATAATGTGTGTGATGTAACGGACTCCAACACCCTGTCCTACTTACTTGGGATGAGTAGCACTATAAAAGAAATTAAATACACATGAGAGAGGGTCTATGTGAAGAGGAGGGTCACCATTGGAGGGTGGTAGCAAGGCCAGACTGGCTGGACCGGGCATCGGGCGTTTCCCTAGGAGGCTGGAAAACTGGGAGGGGGCAGTTTTGTTACCACAAAAAGACCTGCACATTTGCTCAAAGCTGCGCCCATACTGAAAAACCATGAAGTGCACAATTGTGTCAACCTAATATAAACTTCTTTTCACTTGTACTTAAGTGGTTGTCTATTTGCTTACTTATATACTATTGCTCAACCTCTTCTGATGTGTCTGTAAAACTTACCTTTTGTCCTGAATTTTGACCCTTTGTCCTGAATTTTTACACTCACCGTCCTGAATTTGCACCCATGCCAGTTGGTCACCCTAGTGCAGAGCCATCTGTATAAAACAAGCTGTATGTCTCAATGGGTAATATTTTAGGAGTTTGTAATTGTGTTGTGTATACTGGAGAAATTCTTGCGTATGAAGAGTCCGATCATAATCAGATTTTATATCTACTGCATTTAATAAAGAGGCCCACTGGACCGAACGTGGGTGTAGAGCACAAGCATTAGGTATGCTTGCTTTTGTCATCGCTTCTAGTGCAGGATTGGGAGAGACTATGATTATACGTTTTCCCTGCACCAATGGGTCTTCTTTCAAAATGGCCACCTGCACCACAGTAGGAATTTCCTCGGAAAGAGCAAAACATGCTTCTGCTTTAGAATACAAGTGTGAACTGTATGTAATGGGAACTATTGGAAAATGACCCTCTCTGAAGGGTCAGCCCAAACTTTCTGCCTTCCTCCTACTATTTTTCTGACATTCTTTTTGTTGGCCTTAGACCTCTGAGCACTTTACCACTGCTGACTAGTGCTAAAGTGCATGCGCTTCTCCCTAAACATGGTTACATTTGATATATCCACAATTGGGATATTTAATTTATCTTTATGTCCTTAACAGAGTGCACTACCTGTGCCTAAGGCCTGTAAATTAAATGCTACTAGTGGGCTTGCAGCACAGATTGTGCCACCCAGATAAGTAGCCATTTAAACAGGTCTCAGGCCTGCCACTGCAGAGCTTGTGTGTGCAGTTTTACTGCCATTTCGACTTGGCATTTAAAACCCTTTCCCAAGCCTTAAACTCCCCTTTTAATTACTCCTGTCACACCTAAGGTAGGCCCTAGGTAGCCTATAGGCCAAGGGGCTGTGTAAGTAAAAGGTAGGACATGTACTTTTAAGTTTGCATGTCCTGGTAGTGAAAAACACCTAAATTTGCTTTTCACTACTGTGAGGCCTACTCCTCTCATAGGTTAACATTGGGAATTCCTTATTACACTTTTAAGTTGAAATTCCTGATCAGAAAGGAGTAGTTCCATCAGGTTTTGTATCGTTGGAATGGTAATAACAAATCCTGATTACTGGTAAAGTTGAATTTGACATTACTATTTTAGAAATGCTACTTTTGGAAATGTCATTTGTTTGGTCTTAAAGCTCTGTGTGCCTGCAGCCTGTTTCTAATACACGTCTGGGGTGAGTGACAGCTTGACTTTGTGCTTTCCCTATAGACAGTCACACACAAAGGAAGGTTAGGTGTGTCTGAGTGCCCATCTACATCCTGATGGCGCATCCTGGGCAGTAGGTGAGTGAGGAGCTGATACGTACACCTGAATAGGCAGTGTCCTGTCCCCACACAAAGGGTTGATTATCCCCCTGTAGTGAGTCTGGAGCCAGGGCTGGGAAGAAAGGACTTCTGTGCACTTCAAAGACCCTTCTTTGAAGTCACCCCTGCTTCCAAGGCAACACTGGGCATAAGTACTGGGTCTCTGACCCCCATCAAATCTGACACTACTGGACCTGTAAAGAACCTCTGTCAGAAGAACTGCTGTGCTGCTACAAAGACTGTCACTCTGCTGCTCTTAAAGAACTGCTTTGCTGCTGTGCTGTCCTCCTGCTCCCTGACCCTGCTGAGGGAGAGCTGGACTTTGCCTTGAACCCAGAGTGATCTCCAAGGGCTTGTTGGCTTGCCTTCTGTTGCTTGAGATTCTGGGCTATCAAAGTCTACAACTGCTCCTGTGCCTAGTCCATTGGAAGTGGACCCAGATACTTGCTCCAGAGAAATCAACACATCTCCAGTTTGTGTGTAGCAGAATCGACGCATCGCAATCAGAACTACTGCATCGTCTAAAAAACAACCGCATTAGAACCAACACATCGCCGCAGCAATGCCGGCAGATCGACGCATCCCCTCAACAGCGTGGAGAAACCCAGCGCATCATCTATGGAATGAACGCCTCTTGGCTTGGGGCATTGTCTACGGAACCGCCGCCATTGTATAAAGAAAATTGACGCATACCCTTGACCGCAGGATCGATATCGACATCGCTCGTCTGCATCCTGCATCTCGCTGTTGTGACTAAGATCAAGGTACTGTGTTCACCAGGCCTGCGTGACTCCTGTATCCAGCCCGCGCTCCATCGCGGTCAGCCAGAACTCTTGGCTTTGTCCCAGCCCAGTGTGACCAGATAACCCCCATTTGCGCTTATTACGTCTAAGCACTATAGACATTTTTATTCTTTTTTTTAAAAATCATCTCTCAACTTCTACTCATTGGATTTTTGTCGTTTTGGTCTTGTTATATTTATAAAAAATCATATCTATTTTTCTTATGTGGTGTAGTCTTTTTGTGGTGACTTCATTGTGTTACTGTGTGTTGTGGTGCACAAATAGTTTACACATTGCCTCTAAAGTTTAGCCTGGCTGCTCTGTGCCAAGCTACCAAAGGGTGAACACAGGTTAACTTCGTGTGTATTTTACTTACCCTGACTAGGATTGTGGTCCCTACTTGGACAGGGTGCATACCTCTACCAACTAGAGACCCAATTTCTAACAGGAACTATCTGACCCTCCTTGTAGATTATATAAGTGTAGCTTGAGATGCTCGCAGCAATTCTAAAAACTAGGTTGGATTTGTAATCCCTAATCTGTGAATATTTTGTCTCTAGCAAGTCTGCTTGGAGTGCATGCACGATAGTCTTTTTGTCCAGCGTTTTGAAGAAAACGTGGGAGAAATTAAGTCATAAAAGGGGTTCACTTGCTTAGCATAAAGCACCAAATAAGTAATTCCGAAGTTAAGAAATCCCAACATAGGGGACGTGGCCTGCAAAACGGACGACTAGGTCGCATTCTCTGCGAGCTCCACCGGCCCGCTTTGTATCTTGCATTTACCCAGTCTCCCGACAGCCATCCAGGCATACAGCCTGATCCTACACTTGGTGGGAGTCGTTTCGCAGACCCCCCCCCCCCGGACCCTGAGGCGGCTTCCTGGTGATCCATGAAGAGGAGGTGGCCTGGACGTTCTGGAGGCCCTAAGATGGTGGCGAGGTGGTGCGGCTGCCAGGAGTGAGCCACACTCTGAGACAGACCTTCGCTGTGGAGTCCGGACCCCGCAGGCGGCAAGAATGGGTGAGGTGGTCCAACCCTTCCTCTGCTACGAGTGAGTCCGGGACCTGCGCTGCTGTCTAGGTAGGGCCGTGGCATGCTGCAGGACAGACCTGGCCATGAGGGGCAACAATGGTTTCTGACTCCTTGCAGGCTCAGGAAAGACTAAGGAAGTGACTGTGGGAGTCGGTTTCCTCCTTGGGGTACCCCACCAACAGACCAGAATCATAGATGGGGCCAGCGTGTGCGGCAAAGGTGCTCATCTGATCGTGCGGCTGGCACCGGACGTGAGATCACGCGGGCTCTGCCGGGGGAGGGGGGGGGGGACGTCCTTACCGCTTCTCCCCTCTTGCTTTGTTGTGCCTGCCCCCCCCCCCCTGTATTGGAGAGGCCCTGAGCACTAGTACCGCTGGGGGGGCAGACTGGCTAGCTATATATAGCTATATAAAGAGCCATAATCGACCACACGGGCGACCTGCCTGAGCCAAACCACTGACGCCTACAAGCCCTGCTTGCTGCCCCTTCTGCAGGATCCTCGCCACATGCCCTGAAGGCCCTGCTCACAGTGAATGGCCGTGGACTGCCCTCCACACAGGTGAGAGGCACTGCTGCCACCCAGGACTCCGGGGTCACCTGATAGTTGCATGAGGCACATCCTCTGACTCCCGACTATCTCCTCATGGGGCCTGCAGTGAACCCTCCACCCCTTTCAGTGGCTGACGGCCCAGTCTGTTGCTGATACTGAGAGGCCTCATCAAGTGGGGCTAACCTGGCTGGACATTGGCGCCCATAATATGTCTGCCTGTGACACGGTGTTCGACTGCCCCATGAGGGCCAGCAATTAACCTGGCAGTGGTCCGGTCTCTAGCCCATTCGTATCCTGAGGTGCCCACTCTGGGTGGACTGGAAGGCCTTTCGATGCCTCCCCCTTGCTGCAGTGGTGTACCATAAGTGCTACCTTTCCCCTGCTTGTCAGCAGTGCCTCTGGCGGCGTGGTGCACCGATCATCTGGGCCGGGAGCACTGTGACTTCTGGGGGGGGGGGGGGGGGGGAATGTGTGGAATTTGGACCTGCGATGAGGAGCAGGCTGTCGAGGTCCGACTGGGATCTGCAGAGGGGTCGGTGCGATGAGATGAAGTTAACCGCCTTACACACACTTCTGCAACACAGCTGACCCTTCCTGCAAGGACATGGCCTGACGTATCGGGTGCAACTGGTGACCTGTCAGGGGTTGCATGCCCACTCCGGTGTCATAGCAACTATCCTCTTCTGGAGAGCAACAACCCCGCGGCCGCCTTGAGCTGCCTCCCTTTCTGCCAAGCAATCCCCCAGGGTGGGCGAGCTGCATCTGGAGCCCCTGAGGTGCTGGGCTCCCCTGGGGAGCAGGGGGTGCCAATCCCCCCCAGTAATGTGTACTTCCGAAACAGTAATGGCTAAAAAAAATAAAATAAAAAAATCAAACATCCCCGAAAGAGGAAGATGTACCGATACACGAGAATATTGACACCACAAGAGGTGCCTGAGGGGTGCGCAGCCCCGATGCCAGACAGTGCGGCGCTCCTACTTGCGATCCAGTCCTCGAGAGACATCGGAAGGAAAAATCGGAGAGGTTCGTTTGGGAGTCGCGCTGCTGGGAAAAGACCTTCGTAATGTCTTGGAAAGGGTCGCAACCACCGAAAATAAGATCTCAGAGGTGGAGGACTCAACGCAGGGCCTTCTCAAAGACGTATGGAACTTACTACCACCAAGAGTGGATGATGCAGAAAATCACGCAAGATGGAACAACTTGTGTTTTGTGGGCTTTACAAAGGGAGTCGAGGGAGCCAACATGGGGGTGTTCCTGGAGAGCTGGCTGAGCGATACGCTCCCCCCACAACAGTTCTCCTCCTGCTTTGTGATAGAACATGCACAGAGAGCGCTGAATGCAAAACCTCCCCCAGTGTCAGAAGTTGCTCTCACAAGAATTCCACAGGAGCTGAAGTGAACACCCAGTGCCCCTCCACCAATGCCCACGCTCACAACTATACATTTTGTCGGCATATGGCAACAGCAGGGGGGGGAAGTGGAGAGTTAACAAGAGAGACTGCCTTGTAGAGGGTGGTTTACTATTTTTCTATACTGCTCTTCTCTAATTGTTCTTCTCTGAATACTTGCTATGGTGTACCTGCATTAAAAAGATAAATCATATAACACACTTTACATTCTTTTATAACAGTCATTAAATATATGTAACATTTAAACTTTGCACATGCTTATTAACCCAGAATTCACAAGGCAAGAGCCTCTCTTATATGTTGTGTCTGCACTATTAAATAACACTTGAATCATATGAGCTCAATTGTCTTTTCTTTAAATGAAAGAACTGATGACCCGCAAATCAGTTGGGGGTGGGGGGTTATCGGGCGAAAAGAGGGATGGGGGAAGAAAATAAAAATTTTAAAAGCACTTACCTACCGGCCAGCGCCTCTCTTCCTGGCTTCTGTTGGAGCAGAATAGGCTCCCCTAAGCCAATCACAACATTGTAATGCAGCATTGTGATTGGTAAGCACCCAGGCTTCCCAGAGCCAATCACAATGCTGCAATGCAGCGTTGTGATTGGTCTGAGCGCCATGGTTCGGTGCTCAGATGGGAAATGGAAGCCTGGGCATGTTCTCCACCCAGGCTGTAAAGCAGCCAGGGAGACCATGCAAAGTGCGCATGAATGTTTGGCCGGCCCTCATGCACACTTAGGAGGGTGCCACCACTCCTCACCCCTGCTGCCCAGCCTAGCCCCGCCCCACAAATCTGCCCCAGCATAGAAAATAAAATGATAACATCTCGTTATTATCATTTTATTTTTCCTATTTTGTCGTGCTGAAAAAAGGCAGTGCGGTGACGCTCCATCGCCTTAGTGGAGAAGCCACCCCATCTCAGTTGAAAAGTTCTGTCTTATATTCCTTTTGCAGCCTCTATGAAGACTCAGAAAGAGTTCTATAATTTGTAGACTCATTAGTAGAGAGACCTAACTGCAGGTTTTGTTGTCTTTTGAGTTGAGATTATATATAACTATTTACACAACCTTCAATTGTCTTACCATCATACTAAAACCTTGTAGTCAATCACTGACTTGAGCATGTGCAGGAAACGAGACACTACCTTGGGTGGGAGTGCGGCCGAGCTGTTTGCCAGGGCCGGTTTCGGCCGATTTTGTTACAAGGGGCCGCTATTGCCGGCCCAGGTAATAAAATCGGACCCCCAGGGGCCCAAAACCTGCCCCCACCCTGTGCCCGCTACGGCCAGTCCGGCCCTGCTTCCAACCATAGAACCAATCGCAGGAAGAGTATGAAAGGAAAGTATGCAAACACTGCCTTAAAGCTATTGTGGACGACGGTGGAATAATTTTCCAATGTGGGTACTTCTGCGCTTTCAATAATTTGACATTTCCTTTAGTTTTACTGTTTTTCACATAAACCAGATTGATAAGTTCTTGACACCCGGGGGCTTCGCTGAGGCCCGTGATTGCCCGATTTCTGAACCTTCATGACAGAGACATGATACTCAGGGAAGTGCGCCAGATGGACAATATCCGGCATGACAATTCTAAGACTATGGTGTTCCTTGACTATTCTCGGGAGGTCCAGAAGCATCGAAGCACCTTTGACAAAGCTGAGGGCCCTTCATTTACAATTATATGCTGCTGTTCCCGGCTAAACTCAAAGTTCACTACAACAGAAGGGCCCTCTTCTTCCAGTCCCCAGAAAAGGCATGGGCCTGGATTGAAGAATGACTCCCACTACAGACAGAGGGAAGATTCGACGGATCGACTTGTGGCACTGGCAGAGGGGGGGCAAAGCCTAAGACCCATAATACGAGGATGAGGCGCCACAGTGGCACCGCGACCTGGAGATCTGGCGGGACACCACTGCTGGCCAAAAGGCAGTGGCATCGTCCCGAGCACTCCTCTGCCTGGAGTGACCTGGTCTGATCGTCCAAGAAATCGAAACAGCGCCACACTGAGAACTGCCATGTCTGACTTGAGAGAAATCAATCATCTGACTCGGAGGGGGCTCACCCATTGATGGTGGACATCGCTAACTTGGAGCGTGACTCTCCAGGCAAGAATTTCCTGACGACCGATGGGGAAAGCTACAGGATGGTCCAGTCGGCTGAACACAGATATTGGGCCATGGGAAACCCTCGCTGCTAGTGGGGAGTGTGTGTTTTTCTCTTTCTCCCCTCGCTTTTTTTAATTTCTTTTTTCGCCTCACTTTTCTCTCCCAGTTTCTTTTGTTTCAGTGTTGGTTTAGTTTCTTGACCACTACTTTGAGTTTCTAATTTCAAAAGGAGGGCGGGCTACAAACCTCTCATGTCCTCTTCAGGCCAGGTTTGGATTAGATACTTTGGTTCAGGTCCATGGAGCGGTACTAGAGGTGGGGTGGTGGGGGTTTTGTTGCATTGTGTTTTTCTTAGTACTGTTTATACTATTGATGAGAGACAGACAGTGATACAGATCCATGATACATTACACACAGACCAATACTTAGATGCACTGAACAAGTCCTATGGGATGGCATTTACCACTGGGTGCCTGGGAGTGGCCATACTGGCGAGGAAACATCCTCCTTTCAGATCTCTAGGACCTGGACTGACTCCGGTGGGAGATATGTGGAGGTGCAGAGGTTCCACGGAAGGACTGAAATGACCATGATAAGTGGTCATTAAACATCTGTTATTCAGCGCCAAGATACCCTTGGGTGAACGTGCGCTTTACAAATAAACGTTATGTTAAGTGTGTACGTCCCACCACGGCTACAGGCCCCTACATTTACTAGTGCTTCAAATATTATTCTGGAATCCACCTCATCACTCTATGTAGTGGTAAGAGACTTTAACAATGTGATGATCGTAAACAGAGACCGCTCGGGGTCCCAGACAACATCCCTCCAGGAAAACCCCACTTGCGCCATTTGCGAACTGCCTGGGTCTGCGAGATACATGGCACACACTACATCCCTCTGACAGGACTTATTCCTATTTTCAGGTGCCCACAGGGTCTATTCCAGACTTGACTATGTTTTTGTACCGAAGGGCGAAGTTGGGGAAGTGATGCAGGCTGAGTACTTGGAGCAGGTCCTACTGGACAACTCACCCCTTCTGGTACGGCTGGGTAGACTCCGGGGCCGGAGTGCCACTGAGTGGAGACTGAATGCATGGGAACTGCAGGACCAGACAGTAGCAAGGAGTCTATGGGCAGACTCCAAATTGTACTTTTCTGAAAACGAGAACTCAGGAGCCTCCAAAATAGTACTGTGGGAGGCCTTCAAGACTGTGATTCAGGATCACGCACAGAATCACATTAACTTAGAGGAAAAAAAAAGAGATCAGGCGGAGCTAGAGCATCAGATCCTACACCTCAAGGGGAACTCTGATTCGTTCATGGATCCCTTGATTCAGCAGCAGATAGCAACACGGCAGGCAGAATACAGTGGTCTGAAATAAGAAGGCTAAGCAACAGATGCTGGCCTCCCTACAACACCTATATGATACCGGAGACAAGTCGGGTAAAGTCCTGCCTGGCTTGGCTGAGTCGTAGGGAACAGGAAGCCCGATGGGTTTACAGCATATTGACCAAGCGGGAAACCAATCAAACAGACTCCCACATTGTTCAGGAATTTGCCCTATACTATGCAGAGTTCTATGAGGCTAGACCGCTTTCCGATTCCCCCGCTATCACATCCTACCTAGCCTCGATCCACACAGTCATATTAGGTGCCGAACAATGTGAGACCCTAGAAGAGCACACATTGTACAAAGTTCTCACTGCTATTGCCAACTTGAACTCGGTGAAGACTCTGGGTCCTAATGGCATCCCGGCCGAATTCTACAAGCATTACACTAGTCTTTTGGCCCCACACCTAGTAGCCCTTTTTCGGCAGGTACGAGACAAGGAGGAGCTTCCTCCTCATCTCCGGAGTGCCACTATTATAGTACTCCCCAAAGAAGGGAAACCTAGGGACTGGTGTGACTCTTACCGGCCGATCTCCCTTCTCAATGTCGAAACGAAACTCCTGGCCACGCGTCTGCTGCAGACCATCTTACCACTGATACACCACAACCAGTCGGGATTTATGCTCTGGAGATCTACACGCCACAACTTAGGCTGCGCACACACAACTGGCTGGCGACTGTTCGGGCCCGGTAGGATCCCAACATCTTCCTGTCCTTAGACACGGAAAAGGCATTCAACACTGTTCATTGGCCATTTTTTGGAACAGACGTTATTAAAGTTCAATTTGGGACCCCACTTTCGGAAATCTGTGTCAGTACTTTATCACAACCCAATGGCGATGGTCAAAGTGAATAGGAGGGTTTCTAATAGATTCTCCATCTGTAGTGGCTGCCCTTTGTCCCCCACTATTGTTTGCCCTCACAATCTAGTCCCTGGCCTGCAAGATCTGGCCTCACCCTGGCATCGGAGGGTCCCGAATATCACCCTCATACAAGCAGGAAGAGAAAGTGTCACTGTATGCAGACGACATACTCTTGTATTTGACGGATCCAGAGGCTACTAAACCAGCACTATTCCAAGTGCTGGGTACCTACGGGACCCACTCGGGATATTGGGTTAACTGGGGCAAGACTGTGTTGTACTGCCACATGGTTCTCTTTCCGCCCTGGTACTGGCACGCAAGCCCTCCATGACGGTTTTAAATACTTGGCATATTTATGACTGCACAGAGGGATCTTTGTGCCGCTCGCAATCTCTGGCGTGTGCTAGACAACCTTTAGGTTGATGTTGGCTAATGGAGGGGGCTCCACCCACACTGATGGGCCGGGCGGACCTTTTCAAAATCTTCACACTCCCCAAGCTCTTATACACTGTCCAAAATACTTACTATCCTATCCCCCAGACGTCATTCTCTAGGGTTGAGTGTCTACGGACCATGCAGTGTATTGGCGGCCACCCAAGAATATCACTCCAGACACTACAGCGGTCTCAATATAATGGCGGGCTAGTGCTCCCAGGTATAGAGGGCTATTACTGGGCACCGCATCTAATCAACATCAATGACTGGATTCACGCTCCACAAGACCACCCCACATTCAGATTAGAAGGTGCAGGACTGGAGAAGCACTCCTTACTGCAGTGTTTATATGGAGGGAAAGGCACCCACAGCCTGGCACCAGCGACACAGGTGGCCTTGGCAGCATGGGTCCGGTCGACGAAGACACTGGGATGGGCACATAAGATCACAAAGGAAACACCCCTATGGGAAGGGACGTGGCTAAAGGAAGTTGCGAATTGCAGGCTTTAAGGAATGGGACACTATAAGCATTTCCAAAATTGGAGATATTCTTGAAGCAGGCGATATTAGGTCCTTCTCTTCCACCCAGACTATCATCTACACCCTAACTAATTCCTCAAATATGCCCGGCTCCATCACGCTTTGTGAGTGGAGGGTTTAGATGACATGGATCTCCCGGAATACACCCTTCTTGAGGGCTAGCTTTTAATGGAAGAACTAGGTAAAGGGGCATTTTCCCCGACATACCGCACTGTCAATAACAACATGCCAGACGCACTGTCTAAGCTAAGGGAGAAGTGGGTGCGGTACCTGGGAGAGTTTGAGAATATTGCCTCATCTAATTCAGAATTCTCCCCTGGGTCTACTATGACCGCAATAGACTATCCACAATGGTCAAAGCATCATTACCATCTTATTTTCGCTGCACAACGCCAATAGTCTCCTTACTACACTCAATTTGGGACTGCTCCCACATACGGATCTATTGGACCGGAATTATTCAGGAGCTTTCCCATATACTTGAGACCTCAATTCCATCTGACCTGAAATTCATCCTGTTGGGCATTCCAAATGATGTTGACCTTCTAGGATTCAAGTTCCTATTTGTTCCTTAGGTCTTGTAGTGGCCAAAAGGGATATAGCAAGACACTAGGGCGCACCAGACTATCAGTGAATGGAGAAATGGGACGGACATGTACATGGCAGCTGAAAAGGTGACATACTGGAGTAGGGGATGCCCCCACAAACGTTATAAGATCTGGGGCTGGTGGAGGGCCTTTTATGGGCTGAACCTGCTGGGAGCTGGGTCAGGTATGATGGTTGACAATGTGTCTGGGTAGGCCTGCGGGGGATAAAATAGCTACTTCATGGCGGTCTCTGTATTGTCCTGGGTGTCCTCTTTGTGTTTCTGGTGTTTTGGTGACTGGTTGCTGAGCCCACATTGTACACCGAGGTCTCTGTGTGTTTGTGCAAGAAATTCGATGACAATGGCACCTGTTGCACTCAACTGTCTTTCTGCCTATGCTTTACTAAACATTAAAATAAAAATATTTTTTAAAGTCCCAACAGGGCTTGTAACTTTCTTAACATATTTGGAAGTTGCAAAATACACTTCTGAAGGAAGTCTGTCTCTAACTTCTGGCCCTCACTGGATAACTCGTATCCAAGGAAAATTATTTCCAACTGAGCTGTTTTTGACTTATTAAAATTAATTTGGTGTGTAGACAATATAGTCACTCTCCATTCCACCCTAGTCAGAGGTGTGTTTAAATCATTAACTGTGATGTAAATGCTGGCGATGTAGGATAGCTCCTCAGATCTTGTTGTAGGATCTCTATAAGGTATGGTAGAAATACACCAAGGCTATTCTTGTACCCCATGGGCAATCTGTTAAAGACATTCTGCTGTCTGTTAAAGGTGAAAGTAGTTAGATACTGGCTTTCAGGCATTATGTTTTGACTGAAAAACCATTTGGAAACATTGGTTATCAAATATTTTTTTCGCACCAGGTTTGCCATAAACCCACACTGTGAGCATTTTGAACTGTATGTGTATGTAAGCTTAAATTCCTATAGTCCAATACTGTTCTGTAGGATCGATCTGGTGTCAAGTCAGAAAAAGATGGGTATTCATCGTTGAATTACAAGGCATTATAATGCACCGATTCTGCAACTAATCTAAGATTACTTTTATGTTGTGACTTTCTTTCTGGCTTCAGAGGACATTGAGCTTTAATTTGGGGGCGCACTCCACAAAGGAATGACATGAAATAAAATCTTCATCCCACCAGTTCGATTTCTGTACAAGGCTAGGGCTCGTTTTAGATCCCACTCTCTTGCATACATTTCCCCGATATATTCAGGTATTAAGGAAGAAAAGGCTACTTTAATCACCTAGTTCCTGCAGGACACTTACCTAACTGTATGTAATCCTCAATCAGTATTGTAACATCATAAACCCTGTCTGGAGGATTCAAATGTCTATCTGGGGCTTTGATCTGTATATATTCTTTAGTCGGTTTCACCACAACCAACTCCTGGAGTGTCTGGTGCAATATTATCACTTATACTGCTTCTAGAAGCTCCCAAATCCACTAACACAAACTGGGATCTTATGGTTCACTGGGTAACAGTATAGTCTTAGCCAAGGTCAAACAGGTTATGCCCTCATGAGATGGTGCAACGATTTTCCCATGGAGCTGAAGAAGTCATCTTCAACAGATCTTGTGCTCACTATTTTATTCTATGTAAAAAGTTACCCACTCCAGCACAGTTAAATCAGTTGTCAAATCATGTTGCCTTACTCCATAGAATTCTGGCAGTTATATCTGATCACAGATCTCAATTTATTGCATGATTTTGACAAGAATGGTGCTCAGCCCTCAAGATAGCTCTGGTATTATCCACAAGTTATCACCTTCAGTCCACCACACAGACCGAACACATGAACCAGATCTTGAAACAGTATTTAAGGTGCTATTTATTGAATATGAATTGTTCTTGGCTGGGTCTCCTTTGGCATGCAGAAGTGGCCTATATCAATATTCAGTATACATCCACAGGGTTTTCACCATTCTTTCGGAGTTATGGATACCACCCCAGACTGCTGACTGACATTCCAAAAAACTCTCAAGTTCCAGCTGTGAGAGAAAAGGTTCACAGAATGCAAGAGGTCTTCAGCAAAATTAGAAAGAACTTAGAAAAAGACAAAAGTAGCTGCAAGAAACAAGCTGATGGGCATCGGCAAAAAGGACCAGAGTATCAGGTGGGAGATCAATTGTGACTCCACACATTTTCATTTAAACAATTCAGGGGAATTTCCTCCCAGATATATTGGTCTATATGAAGTGCATAAAAGAATTGAACCAGACAATTATAGACTAGCAATGCCTCCTGCGTTGAAGACACACCCCGTTTCCCAATTAAAATCAGCCATTACTCCATTTTGCAACATCCTCCAGTTTTGGTACTTGGGGTACTTGAATTTAAAGTGAGCATAATTTTGGACTCCAAAATATAAAAGGAGAAATTGTGATATCTAATTTCTTGGTTGGGATGTGGACCAGAAGAGAACCAGCTGAGATGGTTTGCCCCTTGCCTAGTAAATTTTTTAAACAATCTTGATCCCTTACGCCCAGACCCAAGAGAGCAGCAGAAGGAGGGAACACTGTCAGGAAAGACAAATAAACACCTACTACTACAGGGGACTCTCATTCTAAGATCTTAATGATTAATCAATTAGTGAGTGTGTGTAAGGTCGGGGGTACTTTCTGCAGTGAAAGCCTATGTGGCAAGAGTCACTGACTTTTGGTGGAAATAGCATTGGCTGAAATATGGCTGTGTTTACAGAAATGTCTCACCAACCATTGGCAGCAGCAATCTTGAGTGGGGGTCTGGCTAAAAATAGAGTCAAACCCAAAATCATGCCGCTCAGTATTCTCCTGCTTTCCTGGAGGAAGGAGTTGGCTCTGCGGCACTCCACTGAAAAAGGACAACAGCTGGAGAACTTTGTTCACCTGTGCAGCTAGAGTTTTGAAAGTGTGTCTCTGGAAGCTTTTAGAAGTTGGTTTCTACATACTGGCAAGAACTTGAATGAGACTAGCAATGCTGTGAGGGCATTTTTTTTTTTCAGCCCTGAGGATACTTGGGTGTGAGGGGGTAACTCTCAGAGTTGGTGGATGCTTATTTGAAAATTCAGTTCGCAAGAATTCATTATTCTGGGAAAAGAACTGATCTTTGTTTCTGTGTGAAGAAACTCCGACAGCCCATTTGGGTACTCAAGGCAAAGATTTAAAAAGAACTGCTTGGATTGTGATGAACAGTGAAATGTGCTCATTGCAAGCTCTATTTTAAGGACCAATCGAGACCGAATTCTAAAGAGAATTGTAAGTATTGCTGTCAAGATCAATCTAGTATGCCATTGATGTTCTTCATGGGGCTTTAGCCAGCGGGAATTATGGGGAAGTTTTGATGTTCTTGAGTATCAACTATAAGCTGTTGTTCACGTTATTTTTTTCCATTAAATTAATTTGAGAATATTAACCTTTTCCCTTGCAGACTGAACCTTTGAGAGAAAGAGCAGCAGGATACATGCAGACATTTTTATATGCCCATCCGGATTTTGTCAGGACCAAACAAGGTCCCTGATGTGTTCTAGGATTAACGAAACCCAGTTTCAAAAGTATTACTATTAGTTACTTCTAACTTAAAATGCATCCATTCATTCCTGTTTGGTCCTCACAAAAGCAGGTTGACCTGGATGGGCATATTTTTTTAAAAACGTCAATAACATGTAGACCATACCCTTAGATGTGAGATTAATAATTCACTTCACTAACATCTACTACTTTTTTTTATCCTTGCCACAGGACCCGAAGAATACATTTTCAGGCATGGGGTAATCCTTTGGGCAATTTTAACCTGTAGCCTCATAGATCCCCTGTTGAGATAAATATCTCCCTCTAGTATGGAAGTTGAACCCATCCAGATATAATTATATTCTGGATGAGGACTCTATCATGAAGCATGCCACAGTGATATTGTGGGAGTGAGTCCTTTTAAAAAAGAAAAAACCTAGCATCTTTTTTTAAGGGATACAGACACCAGTTATAACTAGTAACCTTCATAATAATATATTGTCTCGGCAAGTCAGACTATCACAATCTGATCCAGTTTCATGAGTGGGCTACCGCTATGTGAATTTTATATTATTAAATAATAAACAGGCAAGCAATAAGGAAGTGCTTCTTAACTAACCTGAATATAGAAAGCAGTGTGCTGGTTGGGCGGTTACAGATCTGTGGGCTATAAACAGTAGATTGTCCGTGAAGTTGCAGTTGTCTTTCTGGGCTCTGTCTCAGGGTTGTGGGATGATGCAACTCTCTTGGAAACAGCATTGATTTCAACTGTCTTCTGAAGAATATATTCTCTTGAATGGTTTGAACCCTGGCAGGTAGTAGGTCCCATGGATTGGCGACTTGTATTGAAAAAGCAGTGCCTCCCATATATTATTAATTTTTTTAAGTAAAGTGGTATGATGACCTTTGGAGCAAACTTAGTGGGCAATATCCTGTTTCTATTGCTTGAATTTTACTTGTGGGTATAGTGGTTCTTTTCCTTGGGAGACACTGTGAACAATGCAACATTGCTTTAATATTACTCTTCTAGCTATTGGTAGCCAGTAAGGTTATTGCAGGATTGTAGTCATGCATTCTCTTGGGTGAAGGTGGAAGAGTAGTCCAGCTTTTTGGATTGGTTATATTTTGAATATGATGAAACAGGGTGCACCAAGGCATGGTGATTGGATAATAGAGGCGTTATGATGGACCCTTGAGGGACACCACAGTGTTGGGTGTGAGGAACTGATGTGAAACACGATAGGTAAATCGCAGTTTGTCTGTTTCTAAGGTAAGAAGCAATCACATATAGAGCAAACTCATGTATTCCAAGATGATGGAGTCTTTGTAGTAGTGTGTGGAGGTGGTCAGTGTCAAATTATGCTGATCTGTCCAGAAGCAATAGAGTAGCTATTCCATTCTTGTACACTGAGTTTTAGGTCATCCCAAATGGATATGATGGCTGACTGCCTGGTCTGAAGCTGGATTGTTAGTCTTATCAATTTATTTTCTTCTCTAAATTTTTAAAGTTGACTGAACACTGCAAAAATATTTTATTGGAATGGGCCTTCTGATATCGGTCTGTAGTTTGCTGGGCCAGATGGATCGAGGTTTTTCTTTCAGACGAGTGGTCTAACATATGAGCTATTCAGCTTCGGTGGGAATGAACCCATTTCAGGGACTTGAGTAAACTTCTAGCTACGTCCCTTGCATAGGATGTGTGAAGGATATCTTTAAAGATTTTTGACAGTGATCCTAATGGTCTATTTAAGATAATATTTAGGAAATCATTTTCTGAGACATTATTGAAAGTATGTAGCGGTGGAAGATTGCTTTTGTCTTTCTATGGTGGTATTGTGTGTTCTTAAGGAAATTTTTTAATTTTTGGAATCAATTCCATGGAGATGATGTCACCAAAGGCTTGAGGTTGTGGTGTTTCTG